>JAOTOL010001561.1:747500-1082500 GCA_034440575.1 Imbricaverruca yamaguchii
CACCGGCAGCAGCCGCAGTTTGTCAACATTCCGGTCGAGTTCCTGGACGGCGGCGGCCAGGCATCCGACACCCGCGCCGCCATGTCGCCAGGTGAGGGGACAGCTGTCGCCAGGTGAGGGGATGGCTGTCGTCAGGTAAGGGGACGGCGGCGGCCAGGCGTCAGACACCCACGCCGCCATGTCGCCAGGTGAGGGGACGGCTGTCGTTAGGTGAGGGGACAGCTGTCGTTAGGGTGAGGGACGGTTGTCGTCAGGTGAGGGGGCATCTGTCGTCAGGTGAGGGGGACCGGCGCCGCCATGTCGCCAGGTGAGGGACAGCTGTCGCCAGGTGAGGGGACGGCGTGTTGCGCGGGTGAGGGACACCCACGCCGCCTGTCGCCAGGTGAGGGGACGGCTGTCGTTAGGTGAGGGGACGGTTGTCGTCAGATGAGGGGACGGCTGTCGTCAGGTGAGGGGACAGCTGTCGCCAGGTGAGGGGACGGCGGCGGCCAGGTGAGGGGACAGCTGTCGCAAGGTGAGGGGACGGCTGTCGTCAGGTGAGGGGACAGCTGTCGCCAGGTGAGGGGACGGCGGCGGCCAGGCGTCCAACACCCGCGCCGCCATGTCGCCAGGTGAGGGGACAGCTGTCGCCAGGTGAGGGGACGGCTGTCGCCAGGTGAGGGGACAGCTGTCGCAAGGTGAGGAGACGGCTTTCGCCAGGTGAGGGGACGGCTGTCGTCAGGTGAGGGGACGGCGGCGGCCAGGCGTCCAACACCCGCGCCGCCATGTCGCCAGGTGAGGGGACAGCTGTCGCCAGGTGAGGGGACGGCTGTCGCCAGGTGAGGGGACAGCTGTCGCAAGGTGAGGGGACGGCTGTCGCCAGGTGAGGGGACGGCTGTCGTCAGGTGAGGGGACGGCGGCGGCCAGGCGTCCGACACCCGCGCCGCCATGTCGCCAGGTGAGGGGACGGCTGTCGCCAGGTGAGGGGACGGCTGTCGTCAGGTGATGGAATGACTGTCGTCAGGTTAGGGGACAGCTGTCGTCAGGAGAGGGGACGGCTGTCGTCAGGTGAGGGGACGGCTGTCGTCAGGTAAGGGGACGGCTGTCGTCAGGTAAGGGGACGGCTGTCGCCAGGTGAGGGGACGGCTGTCGTCAGGTGAGGGGACGGCTGTCGCCAAGTGAGGGGATGGCTGTCGCCAGGTGAGGGAATGACTATCATCAGGTTAGAGGACGGCTGTCGCCAGGTGAGGGGACGGCTGTCGTCAGGTGAGGGGACGGCGCCGGCCAGGCGTCCGACACCCGCGCCGCCATGTCGCCAGGTGAGGGGACGGCTGTCGTCAGGTGATGGAATGACTGTCGTCAGGTTAGGGGACAGCTGTCGTCAGGAGAGGGGACGGCTGTCGCCAGGTGAGGGAATGACCGTCGTCAGGTGAGGGGACGGCTGTCGCCAGGTGGGGGAATGACTGTCGTCGGGTGAGGGGACGGCTGTCGTCAGGTTAGGGACGGCTGTCGTCAGGTGAGGGAATAACTGTCGTCAGGTTAGGGGACGGCTGTCATCAGGTAAGGGGACGGCTGTCGTCAGGTTAGGGGACGGCTGTCGCCAGGTGAGGGGGATGACTGTCGTCAGGCGAGGGGACGGCTGTCGCCAAGTGAGGGGACGGCTGTCGCCAGGTGAGGGAATGACTGTCGTCAGGTTTGGGGACGGCTATCTCACATACCGCCACTCGTAGTGATTAATAACTGGCTACTGTAGCGGCATCGCTGATTGTTAATAATGCAGTTCTCGGCGCCAAGTGACGTTGGCAGTCGGCGCGCCCCTAAGCTCTACTTTATCATCATCAGAACGGCTGTCGCCAAGTGGCAGAGCGGTTGTCGCTGGTGAGAAGGCGACTGCCGCTCTGCAGGGAGAGCAGTCATTGGCTGGTGGAAGACAAGCTATCGTCTATCGTCTCAGGGACTGGGGGGGGCACATGGTAGGGAACGAGCAATCGCCTGATAAGAGACTAGTTGTATGTGGGAGAGAAGCTCTTGCCAGGTAAGAAAATGACTTGTCCGCGGGTTGGAGAAAAGCTGTAGTCTGGTGGGAGAGGAGTTGTTGCCTCCTGGGATAGACGCTATCGCATGGAGAGAGATGAAGGGACTGTCACCTGGTGCGGGAAGAACTGTCGCCTGGCGGGGTAAAAGTTGTTGCCAGTGGGAGAGCACCTGTCGTCTGATATGGGGAGAAACTGTAGCCTGGTGAGCGAGAATCTGTTGTCTGTTGGGAGAGAGCTGTCGTCCACTGGGAGTGGGTCCAGCGTCTGTCGAGGGAGAGGCTGTCGCGTGGTAGGGGGAGCCGTTGTCTGTTGGGATGAAGCTGTCGTCTACTGGGAGTGGATTCATCGTCTATCGAGAGAGAGGCTGTCGCATGGTAGGGGAGCTGTCGTCTGTTTGGTAAGAGCTGTCGCCAGGTGAGGGAGGAAACAATGTTTCCTCATGCCAAAGCTGATAGATCATCAGATGCTCTCTCACCCTATGACCTGATGACATTGCCACATAGTAACAGATTCTGTCACTGGGCTGGGGAGGAACTGGCGTGAGGTGAGAGTGCATTGTTCGCATGACAAGATAATTACTCTCTAGGTGAGCAAGATGGGCATAGTTGTCAACGCGCCCTAAAGCCCAAATGACTAACTCTCTCAATGAAAGGGCAAGCGCGGCCTGCTACGTGTTGTTTGATGTAAATGTTCGCAGGCAGATGTTCCCTGGCGAGATCAGAAGTGTCACTAGCGAAGGTAGCAACTGAATGGCTCGTTCAATAACAACTGTTAAAAAAGAGCAGCCCCTTTGAAGCGCATTGGATATTTGCACTTCGTGAGAGTATGTGGGTCATATTCGCATGTGGGCTCCCCTCATATGGTTTTAGAAGTTAGGGTGGCTTGTTCGGCAATGGCGATCTGATCTGATCTGACGTAACCTGACCGGGGACGAGTAGTCTTGGTAAATTACCCAAATCACAATCGAAAAATTATGAGTTCGAGTCTCAACTGTCCCTACTCTTCGCCCGGGACCAATTGGCGTGAAAGATTGGCGACGCTACATAACTCAACGGTCGACGTGTCGTAAAAGCCAACAACCACCGACATGACCTGACTTAGCCTGACACGTGGCAGTGTCAGAGCTGTCAGCGGAGGCGGACAGCTACCAGGCGTTGACCGGCCAGGAAGAGGAGGACCTGCTGCGGATGATGTCCGAGCACGAGACAGCCGTCAGCAACGCCGAGACTTTCGCCGAACGGCTGACCCAGGAGCTCTCCGGCCTGGATGGGGTAAGTCTCAGTCTGCACGGGGTCCTCGGTCTGTACGGGCTGGGGCTCAACCTGAATGTCTGTCTTTTGTCTATATGGGGTCCTCGGCCTGAACTGAATCCTCTGTCTGGACGGGGATCCTTGGTCTGGACGGGGATTTTCATTCTGGACGGGGATTCTCAGTATGGACAGGAACCCTGAGTATGGACGAAGGCCCTCAGCCTGTACGAGGCCCTCTGTCTGTATGGGGTGTGGCTCAATTTGAATTGGCCGTCATCTGTCTGCACGGCGGCCCTCGACATAGGCGATGTGAGCTACGTTCTGGGCAGGGTGTTATGTATTGTAGTGAAACGAAACTGCATTCCAGAAACACCTCCCAGGGCTCAGTTTGTTCAGCCCAGTTCTGAGTGTTCAAACTGACAAGTGCAATTGGCACCAGGAGACGTATTTCGCTGGTGGTTCAGTCCACTTGAACATAAGCGCATTCCAGACGAATGCTCTGTTGCTGAAATTGCTTGCACCGTCATTGAAATATACGATGCACTGCCGAATCACCTGGATGCGGACCAACCGCCACAGTGTCCTAAAATTATTTCACCATTAACTGTGCGGATGAAGAAAGAAGTTGCTTGGGAATAGTGGAAGATTTGAAGAAAATAAAGGATCGTCACTTAAGGATTAAAAACGTGGAATGCCTTTCGCTTCAGTCACATGCATTTTACATTATTTAACAGTCGTGTGTATAATGACTGCCCACACATGCGGCAAAATAGTAAAAACCTAAGGCAAGGATGAAATAGCACAATTACATTAACTGTTAATTTCCAGGCCACATGGTCAATTATTTTACACTGAACCGCCAGTGCGCTGCCTCGTTCACAGTTCTGTTAGGCATGCTGATGTTACTGAAATGCTTGTAGTTTTGTTCTAAAATTGAACGACAAAGGTGTGCAATAAGCCAGAGCAGCCAGATCAGCTAGATGGTGTTGTCAGTCGTGCCTGAGCCACAGAGAGTAATCCCTCACCAACAGGTGTCACTATTTACACCGGCCACTCGACAGGCGAACGTCCAGCGCAGCATGGCGTGTGGACAGCGGATGGTGGTGTCTGAGCCGATCGATAGATGGCACTGCTGACGCCCGCCGCTGCGCAGGCCAACATCCAGTCCATCATGGCGTCCGAGCAGCAGGTGGCGGCGCTGATGGCGGTGATCCAGCGCGCCGTGGACGAGATCTCCGCAGTGGAGGAGCGCCTCGAACAGTACGACCAGGCGCTGGTGACCGTCCGACAAAGTCTGAAGGAGATGGGCCGCGAAAAGACCAAGATGGAGGTGACGCAGCGCAACCACCACCAGCTCCTCACCATGCTGGAGGACATGCTGGTACGGCACCGTGTATGAGGTGGGAGGTGGGGTGGTCGTCAAGCCACAGCAATCGTGAAACTAATTTCGTATTTACTATATAGAGCTTCAAATTGCAGCTCACAGTCTGCATAGGCATAATCCTTATTCTTTGCTTGACATCACGTGGTTTCCATGAACCCATACTTCAATATCACTGCATTTTTGTCAACAAAAAAGACTGTCTTCAGACACCGATTCATTGGTTTTTGTTTGTTTAAAACATCTGTTGGCACATGCTTCATCAGAGCAAAGGTTAACATTAAGGTTAACATTAACATTCGCCCTGGAGGGGGGGGGGGGGACGAAATCTGCCTAGCCCTCCGGTTATTCGTGCATGACTCCAGCCCCCGAAACTCCAATCCACGACCACCAGATTTTACCGGGCTATATACGCCATTGTTTGCGTACCTGCTTAGAATTGGCCGGCGTTTTGTTTAAAGTAAGCAAAACGAATATTGGCTGAAAAGTTTCTAGTTTGGGGCCGTTAAAGTAAAAAGAAAAACTTGCAGCGCTAGACCACAAAGATCGGCGCTGTTGCGCTTCCCGTATATTGGCAAAGAAGTTTTATTGGCAACACTAGCGACTTGTTTGATGTATACTGTTATGCTATGCAGTTTCAAAGTTATGTTAGGTCACCGAGGTCAAGTCAGGTCAAGTTAATGACAGGCTAATGGAACCAAATTTGGCCAACTGGAATGTTGTCAAACATGGAAATGACTATCATGCGATTAATATCACTGCATGTTACTCCCTACACATCCTGAACACTACTGTTTGCCGTTGTGTACCTAAGCGTTCCCATACTTCATTCGTGCACTTTACTCCTTTCTTTGCAAAGACGATTGCACCGAGCCGCCCAACGGAGTAGTCGGGCCGGCGGCCCGGTTCCGGTAGTTGGAGCAGGTAATAACCTGATAAGGTGCTGCTATATAGGTGACCTGAGGTCAAATACTAGGTCTAGCATCCATATTTCATCATTATTAATGTTCAAAACATCATTGATGCCCATTTTGGAGCATTTAAACACAATCACAGTTATACATAACCATGACAAGCGAAACCACGCGAAACCAGAAATATGTTTGACGTTTTAACCTCATGTGACCTTGAAGATATTGACCTAAGGTCACATAATTTCCACACAATACAGTTCGCTACCGTTCCCATGCACCCTACGAATTTCGTTGCTCCAGCTTTAACAGGAGCCGATATCTTAGCGGGGGATACGTCCACTCCATTGCGCGTAGTTTTCAGAGGCCCTCCGAGGCGCGTGTTAATCCCGCCTTGCACGGCTGCACGAATTTTGACCGACTTTGACATCATTGGTGTCTCATGAAACTGCTATCAACATATGCATATTTGCGAAATGGCTAAAAGCATTAGCTCTGGGCACGGATCGATATTTATATGAAAAATATTGTGGAATGAGCGAGCAATGCTAAAGCTGGTGACCGGAAAAGGCCTATATGGTACCATGCTGAACGTTTACGTTGAGGGGAGGCGTCTCGCGCCACAACACATTAAAACTAGCCAGCTTCCCCTCGCCATAGGCTCAACATGAAGCATTTGTATGTCTCCTATGTAAGTTGTCGGGCTTTTGATCAATAAGTACGCATTGACGCTTAGCGCCCTGCAAAATATATTGTTGCACGTCTAGCTATAGCCCTCCATCAATTTACCCCCACCAATCATTTTTGAAGTTCTCCACCCAGGAAATTGGCCAGAGCGAAACGGTGGTCCAGAAATATCTGACACATGTTTTACCACTTCCAGCCATGGACCACATCCCTGGAATTTCATCTCATATGAATGCTAAGTGGCAGAGGTGCTGGAACTAGACCAACAATAAGCCACATTAAAAAAAAACACCTTTGAAACTGTTCATCGTGTTATCACAGATTCAGGAGTGACGAGGTCACTCCGTATAGACTGCATGCCAACCACATGCATGCTACCTACCAATGCCTTCTCTGTGGTGATGAGAGACCCAATTGTAGCCACTTTCTAGGGACCATGACGGTGCGACATGTGCATTTCTCGTACGAACACTTTTCCAGTGGGTCGAGGCTGCTTTGTGGAAATAGTATGCGATGATACAATGCAATACTATGAGATGCGATAGGATACCACCTATTGCGACATGCTAGCAGTCGACTGCGAACTCATTCATTCTGTAAGAATATTCGGATACTTGAGAGCGATCGGATTTTAGGGCCTGTGCTCACCTCGCTATCACTTTTAATAGGATTCTGGCATATTAGAACAGGTCGATGCGCCCAAAAAACCCCAATCATCATCATCGACGTATGCGCGCAGTACTTAGTGTTGAAACCGCTGTCCCCTCGGCGTTAGTGGTGGCCGTGGCTGATGGGGTGATGCTGTGGCGACTCCACCTCTGACGTCGCCTGTTTCAGCCGGACCTGCCGACGAGGGACCGCCAGGTGCTCTCCGACCCCGACCTGACCACGACGGTTGGCCTCAAGGAGGCCTGCCAGGCCGCTCAGTCTCTGCTGAGGCTCTCGGAAAACTCAGTTGATCCGCACCTGCAACAGATGGCAGCAGTGGCCGAGCAGAAGAAACTATTCGAGAAGCTGAAGGCGCGCTTCTCTCAGGCCGTGTACCGGCAGATGAACAATTTTTTCGTTCACATGGTGAGGTGCTTTTCTGTATTTGATGGAGCTACCACGGCGGATTCAGAAATTCGAGTTTCTGAACTAAAAACTGAGTTGATGTAATTATATAACTTGTATGTGATAGTAATGCAAACCTATCCAATATATACGTGTCCAGTTATATTTCTTCAGTGCATATTGGTGTCTCACGTATTAAATGGGGAACATCACGCAATCATACGAATCACCTACCTTACACAAAATCGCCCAACTGAAAATTTAAGTTATTTAAGTGAAATGAACAGATGAGCAGTGAAAATAATATTCCACCATGTGCATATATAATTTCCTCCCTATGCTATGGTGTAGCGGTACAGACTAGTTACTTATACTGCTACGTATTGTTGCGACCAGACTCATTTCACTGCTTGTCTGCCCCTTGCTATCATTGCCGAGGCACAAGTAAATGGCAGTAGTTTCGTTAACCCGAAAGCAGATTCCGGTTGCCCGGACACACTGGGTCCTGATGACCCTGATCCTACGTCCTGGTGACCCTGATCCTGGGTCCTGGCGACCATGATCCCATGTTCAGTTGACCCTGATCCCATTTCCCAGTGACACTGATCCCATAGCATTGTTCGTTTATTGGGTGGTTCACGACGCACTTTATGCACATTCACGGCTAATGGCGCCGCTCACACTGTTTCGCCGGTGGACAGCGGGATTGGGAAATGTCCCGAGCGGCGCTAGTGTCGAACCCAGTACCTTTGGTACTAAGAGCCCATAACCTTAACCACTCGGCCATCCCAGCCCCTGATCCCAAAGCATTATGACCCTGATCCCGTATCCTGGTGAACCTGATCCCATGTCCCAGTGACTTTGGGCCCATATCCCAGTGACCCTGATCCCATGTCCCAGTGACTCTGATCCCATGTCCCAGTGATACTGATACCATGTCCCAGTGACCCTAACCCCGTGTCCCAGTGACCATGATCCCATGTCCCAGTGACCTAGATCCACTTCCCCAGTGACCCTGATCCCGTGCCCCAGTGACCCTGATCCCATGTCCCAGTGACCCTGATCCCATGTCCCAGTGACCCTGAGCAGGTGGCATTTAACCCGCGTCGGCGACACGCCGTGCAGCTCAAATGATCAGTCGTCGCTGTCTGTCAGTCGTCGCTGTCCGACGTGTGCCGCTGATCTCTGACCGCTGTGACGTTTGTGTGTGTGTGTTTTTTGTCGTCGCCGGGGCAGACGCGGACCTACCCCGACGCGCGCCGACCGAACGCCAGATCGAGCCGGCCAATAAACACCGGCGTCGCCGCAACTAAACACGTGTCGCGTGCTCGTATCCGGATCGGGCGGCGGCGGCGGCCTGTCCCGACTGGCAGGCGTGTGGCCCCGGCCCCGGGGGAGGGGGGGGGGGCAGTCACCTGACGTGGTCGGTGTCGGCGGCGCTAGGCCAGGCGCTCACACGGACGCGGTGTCGGGTGTCTGGGGATGTCGACGCCGTCAGACGCGTGGTGCCTGTCGGACGACGCTACGGTCCACTTATCGGCGACACGGGAGAGAAGCGCCGCCTTACCGCCGTAGTCGTCTGGTTGCCGTAGCGTCACGTGTTGTCTGCCTCCCTAGTGGTTCGCCACACCTGCTTCATCGCAACTTCGCAGACAATTTTAGCTAATCATGGGCCGTGCCGTTATCGTGTGACCTCTTGATGCCCACCTGAGTGACGGGTGCTGATGACGAGCGCAGCCAATGCTCCCATAGGCACAGATAGCCAACCAACCCACTTCAGTATAGCCGCTGGTTACTGAATCGCCCTGTGGGCAGCGCACTCATGCCTCTGCACGGGGAGGGGCGACATGAGCGCGCCTCCGACATCATCGAACTGATGATGAACGCTCAAAAGCAGTGAGCGAACGTGGGTGGCAGCTAATCAGTTATTTGACATCACGTGGGGTCTTCGCAGCTGGATGTCCGTACTGTTTGAAGTCCGTCCGTGCGTGTTTTGTATGCATTCTGGCGTCCCTGTCCGGGGTGCTTGAGCTTGTTAGGTACCGGGGATGCTTGCTTGAGCTTGTCAGGTAACGGGGATGCTTGCTTGAGCTTGTTAGGTACCGGGGATGCTTGCTTGAGCTTGTCAGGTAACGGGGATGCTTGCTTGAGCTTGTCAGGTAACTGGGATGTTTGCTTGAACTTGTCAGGTAACGTGGATGTTTGCTTGAACTTGTCAGGTAACGGGGATGTTTGCTTGAGCTTGTCAAGTAACGGGGATGTTTGCTTGAACTTGTCAAGTAACGTGGATGTTTGCTTTAGCTTGTTAGGTAGCGGGGATGCTTGCTTGAGCTTGTCAGGTAACGGGGATGCTTGCTTGAGCTTGTCAGGTAACTGGGATGTTTGCTTGAACTTGTCAGGTAACGTGGATGTTTGCTTGAACTTGTCAGGTAACGGGGATGTTTGCTTGAACTTGTCAGGTAACGAGCCACGAAATGCAGTCCAGCTGACCAGTGGGGGACTTCGAATATAAGGCCATATGTTGGAATGAAAGCAAACTCAGATGCCGTGTCGTGCGAAACGATTCCCAAAAGTGATAACTAGTACAGTAGGTAAGTAAGTAATGTAGTAGGTCGTGATTTTATCACCGGCAACAGCTCATGGTGAATGTGATTGAGGGGTGGGGATAAGGGCAAACATATTTTCAGTATACGAGGTCTGTCTAAAGTGTATCCGATCTTTGGCCGGAAAAAATATATTTCGTACCTGACGGGATTGAGACCCTAATCACCCTCAAAGTAGGCCCCTTGCGCCTGCCCATCGATCCTTCCACTGCCAAAAACACTTCTGGAAGGCTTCTATTGGAATGGTGTTTATCTCCGCCATCGCGTTTTGCATTATATCTTCTCTACTGTCAAAACGGGATCCTTTCAATGGCGTCTTCAATTTCGGAAACAACCAGAAGTCGCAAGGAGCTATGTCTGGAGAGTAGGGAGGTTGGTTAACGACTGGAATTCCATGTTTGTACAAACAAAAATTGGATCAGGTGCGATGAATGAGCTGGAGCATTGTCATGATGCAACTGCCAGTTTTTCGCCGTCCAGAGGTCTCGTCTTTTGCGCCGAACTGCATCACGGAGTCGTTTGAGAACTTGTTGATAGTATTCTTTTGTCGCTGTTTGTCCTTCCGGTGCGTATTCGTGATGCACAATTCCACGGATATAAACAAACACAGTTAGCATCACCTTTGTTTTGTTTCGCACCTGTCGCGCTTTTTTCGGCCTAGGGGACGCGGGATGCTTCCATTGCGACGACTGTGCTTTTGTTTCCGGGTCGTGCCCGTACACCCATGACTCAGCTCCAGTTATCAAGGTGTTCAAAAACTCGGGATCAGTGTTGGCAGTGTCCAGCATGTCTTGTGCAACCTGAAGACGGTGTTCTTTCTGTTCCGCCGACAGCAGCTTGGGCACAAACTTTACAGCCACTCTGCGCATGTTCAAATCATCACGCAAAATAGCATGTGCAGAATCTTTACTGATCCCAACATCTTCGACAATCTCTCGTACGGTCAAACGCCGATCTCCCATTACCAGATTTTCCACCCTCGCAACAGCTGCATTCCGAGCGGTTTGTGGCCTCCCAGAACGCTCGTCACTCTCCACCGATTTGCGGCCATTTTTGAGTCTGTTGAACCATTCCTTAATTTGTGTTACCCCCATAGCATTGTCTTCAAACACCAGCTGAATCTTACGAATTGTTTCGCTTTGAGAATCACCAAGCTTTTGACAAAATGTAATGCAGTATCTTTGCTCAACTCGTTCAGTCATCTTGTGAGAAATCGAAAATCCGACGAACATGCATCAGAGAAGCTCACTAAGCGGCCAGTAGGCAGGGACTGATACTCGCAGGCAGATAAAAAATTCACGCATGCGCATTAACACGCACTCTGGAGGGCCTCTGAAACTTACGCGCACTGAAGGGAGGGCGGATTCCGCCCCCCACCCCGCCAAGATCTCGGCTCCCATTAAGGCTAGAGCAACGAAATTCGCAGGGTCGATGGGCACGATAGTTAACTCTGTTGTGTGCTAATTTCGTGACCTTAGGTCAATATCTTCAAGGTCAAATGAGGTCAAAATAGCAAAATTTTCTGGTTTTGCGTGGCTTAGCTTGTCATTGTTATGGATCGCTGTGATTGTCTTTAAATGCTCCAAAATTGTCATTAATGATGTTTTGGACATTACTAATGATGCAACACATGTGCCAGATCCGCCATTTGACCTCCGGTCACCTATGTAGGAGCACTGTATCAGGTTATCGGAACCGAGCTGCCCACCTGACTGCTCCGTTGGGCGGCTCTCACAATCGGATTCGCAAAGAAAGGAGTGAAGTACATGAATAAAGTATAGAAGCGCTTAGGCACACAGTGACAAACAGTAGATTTCCGAATGTGTAGGGAGTAACATGCAAAGTGACATCAATCGCATGACAGTCATTTCCATTTATGACAACATTCCAGTTGACCAAGTTTAGTTCCATTAGCCCGTCGTGATGACCTCGGCGACCTAACATGACTTTTAAATTATGTATCATAACAATATGCATCAAACAAGTCGTTTAAGTGTTGTCAAGAACACTTCCCTTTTGTGAATATGCGGAAGCGCGTCAGCGCCGATTTTTGTGATCTGGCGCTGCGATTTAAAAATTGTTAACGGACCATAACTTAAAAACGTTTTGGCCGATTTGCATTTTTCTTGCTTTAACCAATGCGTCGGTCATTTCTTTACGGAAAAAAATGCGTATATCGGCCGGTACAATATAGATTTGTGTACGAAATATCGGAGGGGGGCGGATTTCGCCCTCCACCCCTCCAGGGTGTGTGTTGACCTGTCATGAACTTGACCTGTCATGAACTTGACCTATCATGAACTTGATTTGACTTGACCTCGGTGACCTGACATGACTTTAAAACAATGTAGCATAACAATGTACATCAAACAAGTCGCTGGTGTTGCCAAGAACACGTCCCTTTTGCCAATATACGGGAAGCGCATTAGCGCCGATATTTGTGGTCTGGCGCCGATATTTTTTTTTACTACCGACCGCTAACTCAAAAAACGTTCTGTCGTTTTTCGTTCTTTAAACAACGTGCCGTTCATATCTAAGCAGGTACACAAACAATGGCGTATATCGGCCGGGAAAATCGGCAGTTATCTACGAAAAACCGGAAGTCGATGCGCCCTAAATCCCTAATAACTAACTACGAAAAACCGGAGGGGTGGGTGGATTTCGCCTCCCCTGCCCCCCCCCCCTCCAGGGTGCGTGTTCAGCTGTCTCCTACCACTGTGCACTTCTACCACTGTGCCTTAGCATCACTACTGTACCCGGGAAAATTCAAGGTCGGATAGTTTTTAGACAGACCTCGTATGTAATGTTGGGTCAAACTGTTGGCTTGCTGGTGGTGTGGTGTTGCCATCTGTTCAAGAGGGAGGCAGTGAGGGCTATATCCACGGAAGACCAGCGACGTCGGACAACAGAAGATCGCGCTGTCGGTCTGGCGGTATCGGCTAACGGCCTGCTGTACACTGAATCTACCGCAGATTCAGTGTACACTCCGTCCTAATTCCCTTGGCTTTGCCATTTGGTGGCGAAGCGACTCGCGATCGGATGCCAGCCAAGCGGCCAGCTGTCTGTCCTGTGAAGCGACTCGCGATCGGATGCCAGCCAAGCGGCCAGCTGTCTGTCCTGTGAAGCGACTCGCGATCGGATGCCAGCCAAGTGGCCAACTGTCTGTCCTGTGAAGCGACTCCACGTGCAACGTCCGTGCGCCGTGGTTCGGGCAACGACTGCGTCCCGCTGTCGGTTGTGGTAGGGGACATAGGGGGGGGGTGGCATGCGACATGGGGGTCTTTTCTACCCTGAGAGGTGCCGTGGACTGAAAACTCGTTGATCTAGACGTAGGGGGTAGGGGTGCGCTCGAGTGTCCTAAATGGGCGTAACATCTCTATCGAAGATGGAGGTACATTTCCTCAATTGGCCCCTGAATCTGCCACTGGTTCCTAGGTAATGGAGCTCCGTGCTGACAGAGCCACGGCGACTGCCAGCCAATACAGGTCTTCGCGTGACGCCGACTAGCCGTTCCTGCAGTGCAACGGTGGACATATTCTGAGCTGCTTCAGGATTCCGGCGACCCATGGTGATGACGGCCGTCCGTAAGTTACATGCTGTTTGTTCGATACTCGCCCGCAGCCACTGCCGCGGGATGTTGAGTATTCAGTATCCAGCCACTGCCGCGGGATGTTGAGTATCCAGTATCCAGCCACTGCCGCGGGATGTTGAGTATTCAGTATCCAGCCACTGCCGCGGGATGTTGAGTATCCAGTATCCAGCCACTGCCGCGGGATGTTGAGTATCCAGTATCCAGCCACTGCCGCGGGATGTTGAGTATTCAGTATCCAGCCACTGCCGCGGGATGATGAGTATCCAGTGAGCCACTGCCGCACGGGTCGTTGACCCTTGACTCAGGACGTCTGGCCGTGGCCGCAGGGTAACGATGGCTCGCCGAGTGAAGAGTCGCTGCAACTGCCGAGCCACAGCTCACAGCACCTGAAGCTGCAGCCGTACTCGGAGCTGATGCACTGGACCAAGGCGGTTGACAACAAGTACGTGCTGCCCCGGCCGACGATGGTACCCCTGGCTGTTTGGGTCTCTGTTTGTTGCCAACAGATCACCAGAAGGCAGCCGCCAAATGACAAGTGAAATCAATGTTACAGTGACTTAAAAGTAAGCGCATGGTTGTTCGTTGGTCTTCCTCCAAGCTGTTGGCGATGGTGATTATTATTTTGTTTTGGGGTGCGTCAACCCCAATGGGTTATATTGCACCCAGCTGTAAGCTTATGTTCACATGAGTTAAGTTATCCATGGTTGATGGTATCGATACTCGTACATGACATGTGTATGTTTTCATGCATGCACAGACATGCAGACATAATGTTACACAAATACACTGGACTCTGAATAGTTATGACCTTGGTCCTAGATGCCGTCCTCATGCACTGGCAAAGTACCTTTGAAGGTTCAGATAGCCAAAATAAAATATTCTCCAACATCTTGGGGTACTAGCGATATGCGATTTGCTGCATTTCAATCCATAGGACAATAATCAGATGAGGTCGAAGTGTTAGCCTGGTTTGAGAAACATCCGAATAATGCGAAAAAACAATTACTTGTACATCAGAACAAAAAGATTGCCAAGTTCCGTTGCAGCGCCTAATTTAACCCCGACGTTTGCCTCAGAGACTGAAAATCATCCCAGGACAAGTTGAGTCAGTGACCTTCAATAACCGTAGAAGTACCAATGAGCATGCTTGCTGAGTTGTCAGTCGGGATATCACATCTAACACTTGCCTGTATAGGCAGTAAGTAAGAATAATTGCCGACAATTCGCGAGTTCGGCGAAAAACGGCCTGGTATGTTTTTTTCTGACATCACAGTACCTGACCATTATGTTTGTTGATACTATCATGTGCGAAAACGATGTCCCATTGGCTCCAATGGCGAGGTGGCTTTGGCCCGATGCCTGCTGAAGAGCTCAGTGTCGCCGGTATATGCAGGTTGCGATATTGGTGGCCAGGTGGACACACATTCCAGTGAGCTTAGATTGCCTGGCTTTGAAATTGTTTGACTGCTTTTACTCCCCGTATGGCTGTTGTGTGCGCTGAGATTGCAGACGTTTGAGAACGTCGCGCCTGGCTACAGGGGGTACGAGACTCTGAAGACGGTGTACGGCCAATCGCTGAGCAAACGGTACGAGCGCGAGATCAAGGCGCTGTTCGCTGAGGCCCGGAGTCGCGTCGGCGCCATCAAAAAAGGTACCGCACCGGGGGCTATGTGTACCACACCCTCGTCTCACGTTGTTGTTTATCGGTTGGTTCACGACACACTTTATGCACATTCACGGCTAATGGCACCGCCCACACTGTTTCGCCGTTGGGCCGCGGGATTTGGAAATGTCCTCAGTGGCGCTAGAGTCGAACCCGGGACCTTTGGTACCCATAGCCCGACACCTTAACCACTCGGCCATAACCGCCCCCTCGCCTCACGTGCTTCACTCCATGGTCCCATGTGCTTCACTCCATAGTCCCATGAGTATCATGCCATCACTTGATGTGTCGCCCACCATCGTTCTATGTGCACCTAGCTCTGATCCCATTAGTATCGCACCATCGTCCCATGTTTACCCTACCATCGTCCCACGTATACCTAGCTGTAGTCTCATGCGCACCTCACGATCGTCCCATGTATGCCTAACTCTGATCCCATGGGTACCGCACCATCGTCCCATGCGTACCTAGCTCTGGTCCCATGTACGTCGTGGCACGTCTCATGCGTACCGCTGTACGGTCCAGGGGTGTTTGTTCGGATTTCGTTTCTGGTGTAGGCTGCAATTGAAAAATATGACGTAATAAAATAAAATTTCCAGCACCTATTTGCCGCACAACGGACTTGGCCTGCGCAATAGTGCAGTCGTCAACTTAGGCCACATTGTGTGTACAAACAGATGCCGAACTATTCATTGCAACAGCAAAATGCTTCAATAGTTATATGTGGTGTATTTTTGTATGGCAACTTCACATACATCTTGTTTACCTACGAATGTCTCGGGCACATTCTCACGTACCACATGTGCACCGCACCCATATACTTCGCGTATGGCACTCTGACCCCGTGCGCGTATATTGCCTTGGCGCCGCCACGTGTCGGGCGCTGCACATACACTTGTGACCTGAGCGGTGGTGTGGTAAGGTTACGCGGCCCATTGTGGCCGGGAGATGAGCGACACCTGGCGGCCACTCGACTGTCTTCGGCCGTCACGTGTGTCGATACCTGTGTACACCCGACACCTGACACCTGTGTACATCCGACACCTGACACCTGTGTACACCCGACACCTGACACCTGCGCACATCCGACACCTGACACCTGTGTACACCCGACGCCTGACACCTGCGCACATCCGACACCTGACACCTGTGGACACCTGACACCTGTGTACACCCGACACCTGACACCTGTGTACACCCGACACCTGACACCTGTGTACACCCGACACCTGACACCTGCGTACACCCGACACCTGACACCTGCGCACATCCGACACCTGACACCTGTGTACACCCGACACCTGACACATGTGTACACCCGACACCTGACACCTGTGCACATCCGACACCTGCACATATCTGACACCCGACACCTGACCAAGTCCAGCCGTCACACACGGCAGAGGTGAACGATCACAAGGCTTTGGTTGTAGCTATCGCCTCGGGATTGTGCTGCTGCCAGACACCGTGCCCTCTCCGACCCGTCCCCGGCTGGTGGTGCCGCTGGACACCGTGCCCTCCCCGACCCGTCCCCGGGTGGTGGTGCCGCTGGACACCGTGCCCTGCCCGACACGTCCCCGGCTGGTGGTGCTGCTGGACACCGTGCCCTCCCCGACACGTCCCCGGCTGGTGGTGCCGCTGGACACCGTGCCCTCCCGACACGTCCCCGGGTGGTGGTGCCGCTGGACACCGTGCCCTCCCCGACACGTCCCCGGCTGGTGGTGCTGCTGGACACCGACGCCCCGGGTGGCACCGTGCCCTGCCCGACACGTCCCCGGGTGGTGGTGCTGCTGGACACCGTGCCCTCCCCGACACGTCCCCGGGTGGTGGTGCCGCTGGACACCGTGCCCTCTCCGACACGTCCCCGGGTGGTGGTGCCGCTGGACACCGTGCCCTGCCCGACACGTCCCCGGGTGGTGGTGCCGCTGGACACCGTGCCCTCCCCGACCCGTCCCCGGCTGGTGGTGCCGCTGGACACCGTGCCCTCCCCGACCCGTCCCCGGCTGGTGGTGCCGCTGGACACCGTGCCCTCCCCGACACGTCCCCGGGTGGTGGTGCCGCTGGACACCGTGCCCTCCCCGACCCGTCCCCGGGTGGTGGTGCCGCTGGACACCGTGCCCTCCCCGACACGTCCCCGGGTGGTGGTGCCGCTGGACACCGTGCCCTCCCCGACACGTCCCCGGCTGGTGGTGCCGCTGGACACCGTGCCCTCCCCGACACGTCCCCGGCTGGTGGTGCCGCTGGACACCGTGCCCTCCCCGACACGTCCCCGGCTGTTGGTGCCGCTGGACACCGTGCCCTGCCCGACACGTCCCCGGCTGTTGGTGCCGCTGGACACCGTGCCCTCCCCGACACGTCCCCGGCTGGTGGTGCTGCTGGACACCGTGCCCTGCCCGACACGTCCCCGGCTGTTGGTGCCGCTGGACACCGTGCCCTCCCCGACACGTCCCCGGGTGGTGGTGCCGCTGGACACCGTGCCCTCCCCGACACGTCCCCGGCTGGTGGTGCTGCTGGACACCGTGCCCTGCCCGACACGTCCCCGGCTGGTGGTGCTGCTGGACACCGTGCCCTCCCCGACACGTCCCCGGCTGGTGGTGCCGCTGGACACCGTGCCCTCCCCGACACGTCCCCGGCTGGTGGTGCCGCTGGACACCGTGCCCTCCCCGACACGTCCCCGGCTGGTGGTGCTGCTGGACACCGTGCCCTTCCCGACACGTCCCCGGCTGGTGGTGCTGCTGGACACCGTGCCCTTCCCGACACGTCCCCGGCTGTTGGTGCTGCTGGACACCGTGCCCTGCCCGACACGTCCCCGGCTGTTGGTGCCGCTGGACACCTGCCATCACCACGTCTCGCCGAGGCGGCTGAGGCGCCCTAGGCCGAGTCGGCTCGGCACTGCAGGCCATGTGTTTTTGCGGCGTCCGGCTAGCACGCCGTGTGTTGTCACAACGCAATTAAGCTGTATCACTGTGACACGTTCTCTACACGACCGTTTATTGACGGCGACAAAGCGTTCTCCCTTCCCGTCAGCTGTGCACATGTGTTATTGTGGGAGATTCCACTGACGGTCCGTGGCCGCGGCGCACACAGCAGACGGCGCTGGACGCGGAGTGTTCGCCACTGGCGCCCCTCCCAGCAGCACTGACCACAGCAGACTGCACACACCAGACGGCGCTGGACGCGGAGTGTTCGCCACTGGCGCCCCTCCCAGCAGCACTGACCACAGCAGACTGCACACACCAGACGGCGCTGGACGCGGAGTGCTCGCCACTGGCGCCCCTCCCAGCAGCACTGACCACAGCAGACTGCACACACCAGACGGCGCTGGACGCGGAGTGTTCGCCACTGGCGCCCCTCCCAGCAGCACTGACCACAGCAGACTGCACACACCAGACGGCGCTGGACGCGGAGTGCTCGCCACTGGCGCCCCTCCCAGCAGCACTGACCACAGCAGACTGCACACACCAGACGGCGCTGGACGCGGAGTGCTCGCCACTGGCGCCCCTCCCAGCAGCACTGACCACAGCAGACTGCACACACCAGACGGCGCTGGACGCGGAGTGTTCGCCACTGGCGCCCCTCCCAGCAGCACTGACCACAGCAGACTGCACACACCAGACGGCGCTGGACGCGGAGTGCTCGCCACTGGCGCCCCTCCCAGCAGCACTGACCACAGCAGACTGCACACACCAGACGGCGCTGGACGCGGAGTGTTCGCCACTGGCGCCCCTCCCAGCAGCACTGACCACAGCAGACTGCACACACCAGACGGCGCTGGACGCGGAGTGCTCGCCACTGGCGCCCCTCCCAGCAGCACTGACCACAGCAGACTGCACACAGCAGACGGCGCTGGACGCGGAGTGCTCGCCACTGGCGCCCCTCCCAGCAGCACTGACCACAGCAGACTGCACACACCAGACGGCGCTGGACGCGGAGTGCTCGCCACTGGCGCCCCTCCCAGCAGCACTGACCACAGCAGACTGCACACAGCAGACGGCGCTGGACGCGGAGTGCTCGCCACTGGCGCCCCCTCCCAGCAGCACTGACCACAGCAGACTGCACACACCAGACGGCGCTGGACGCGGAGTGCTCGCCACTGGCGCCCCTCCCAGCAGCACTGACCACAGCAGACTGCACACAGCCGGAGCCCGGCTGAACACCGGTGCCGGGCTGGATCCAGCGACACAGCCCGGACAGCGGGCTGGCGCACACGAGCCGGGCGCGACGCGTACCCGCAGCACGGTGAACACGTTCTCAGGAGAGGCCAGAGCCGCACTCCAACCGATCTGGACTGTACGCGGCATCCATATCCGATATCATTCTCCGTAATATATGGAACAGGTTGAACGATGTGGTATTATATCGTGACATATGTACTTACATTTGCTATTATTTTACAATTCCGCAGATTCTACTAGAATATGCGATGTATTGACATGAAAGGCACGAGTACTGTTACGGGCGCTACATGACTGGTGCAGTCGATGCGCTCGAAAGCCCACATAGCTCACGAACGCCGCATCCAACAGTCTTCCACTCCCGACGCTGATGTATGTACACCAGCATGATTTCGTGCACCGGTTTCCACTGTCACCTTTTCAACACATCCTATACATATGCACCAGCACAATGTCGTGCACCGGTTTCCACCGTCATCTACTGGACATAAGATGTACATATACACCAGCGCGGTATCGTGCACCGGTTTCCACCGTCATCTACTGGACATAAGATGTACATATACACCAGCGCGGTATCGTGCACCGATCTCCATCGACACCTACTCAAAATACCCGTCTCATTCACCAGTACGATATTGTGCATCGATATCCACTGTCATCTACGCAACACACCTTGTACTGCATCAGCACATTATCATTCACCAATATCCTCCATTATGTAATAAATGCATCTTGTTCTCTTTAGAGCACACAGAGACAATACCTTTTCACTGTTGAGTATCGTCTATTTGTATGTTAACCCACGATACGCTAGGTACGTACCGCGAGTGCCCTCGCTGAGCAATTTCACCGTCAGACAGACCGCCGCCGCGTGTTGTCGACTCTGAAGGTGGTATAATGGACCGACCGTGAGGTAGTGTGACCGTGAGGTATATAACCGATCGACACGCTACTGACCGTGAGGTCAAGAAACTTCCCTTTGTGGGCTTGGCTTCAGGCGTTGCCATTCATATATGAGGCATTTCATGGTGTCGGTGGATGCGTAAAATATTGCATTAGCTGCGCCAAAGTATTATGATGCTTCACCAACAGCAGCACGGAGGTGACCCAGAACTTCATCCAGCGCAATCATTCCTTTTTCTATGTGATTTGAGTAGGGGTTTATCTTGATTCAAGGAGAACTTGTTTCCCTACGTTTTTTAACGCATTGCGCAACTTTGTTAACTTCGAATATATTTTTCGCAAATGCTGGCCGTCATTTGGAGCCCACGTTCTTGTGCTTCGAAAAGTCTGGCGAACTTTCTAACATCCATGAGTTATATAATCCTGCAGGTACTTAGGCACGCACGCACGCACTCACGCCTGCCCCATGCCGTCTGGGCAGGTGTACTGTTTACGCTTGGGGGCCGCTGTGGCTCAGTTGGTTTAGCGTCAGGTTCGAATCTCACAATGGACGGAATTTACTGAGTCCACCCGCGACCAATCGTCGTGAGAGGTTGGCGTCGCTATATAACCTAGCGGTGTAATGCGTCGAAAAATAACCCAAGACTGTTTACGCTTTATGGCCGTGCAGCCGAGCGGCGGGCTGTGAGGTGACGGACGGGTGGTGTTTGGCTGGCCGGCGGGCTGTGAGGTGACGGACAGGTGGTGTTTGGCTGGCCGGCGGGCTGTGAGATGACGGACGGGTGGTGTTTGGCTGGCCGGCGCGCTGTGAGGTGACGGACAGGTGGTGTTTGGCTGGCCGGCGGGCTGTGAGGTGACGGACGGGTGGTGTTTGGCTGGCCGGCGGGCTGTGAGGTGACGGACAGGTGGTGTTTGGCTGGCCGGCGGGCTGTGAGGTGACGGACGGGTGGTGTTTGGCTGGCCGGCGGGCTGTGAGGTGACGGACGGGTGGTGTTTGGCTGGCCGGCGCGCTGTGAGGTGACGGACGGGTGGTGTTTGGCTGGCCGGCGGGCTGTGAGGTGACGGACGGGTGGTGTTTGGCTGGCCGGCGGGCTGTGAGGTGACGGACGGGTGGTGTTTGGCTGGCCGGCGGGCTGTGAGGTGACGGACAGGTGGTGTTTGGCTGGCCGGCGGGCTGTGAGATGACGGACGGGTGGTGTTTGGCTGGCCGGCGGGCTGTGAGGTGACGTACGGGTGGTGTTTGGCTGGCCGGCGGGCTGTGAGGTGACGGACGGGTGGTGTTTGGCTGGCGGGTTGGGTGAGGTGACGGACGGTGGTGTTTGGCTGGCCGGCGGGCTGTGAGATGACGGACGGGTGGTGTTTGGCTGGCCGGCGGGCTGTGAGGTGACGGACGGGTGGTGTTTGGCTGGCCGGCGGGCTGTGAGGTGACGGACAGGTGGTGTTTGGCTGGCCGGCGGGCTGTGAGGTGACGGACAGGTGGTGTTTGGCTGGCCGGCGGGCTGTGAGGTGACGGACGGGTGGTGTTTGGCTGGCCGGCGGGCTGTGAGGTGACGGACAGGTGGTGTTTGGCTGGCCGGCGGGCTGTGAGGTGACGGACGGGTGGTGTTTGGCTGGCCGGCGGGCTGTGAGGTGACGGACGGGTGGTGTTTGGCTGGCCGGCGCGCTGTGAGGTGACGGACAGGTGGTGTTTGGCTGGCCGGCGGGCTGTGAGGTGACGGACGGGTGGTTTTGTGCTGGCCGGCGGGCTGTGAGGTGACGGACGGGTGGTGTTTGGCTGGCCGGCGGGCTGTGAGGTGACGGACGGGTGGTGTTTGGCTGGCCGGCGGGCTGTGAGGTGACGGACAGGTGGTGTTTGGCTGGCCGGCGGGCTGTGAGGTGACGGACAGGTGGTGTTTGGCTGGCCGGCGGGCTGTGAGGTGACGGACGGGTGGTGTCTGGCTGGCCGGCGGGCTGTGAGGTGACGGACAGGTGGTGTTTGGCTGGCCGGCGGGCTGTGAGGTGACGGACGGGTGGTGTTTGGCTGGCCGGCGCGCTGTGAGGTGACGGACGGGTGGTGTTTGGCTGGCCGGCGGGCTGTGAGGTGACGGACAGGTGGTGTTTGGCTGGCCGGCGGGCTGTGAGGTGACGGACAGGTGGTGTTTGGCTGGCCGGCGGGCTGTGAGGTGACGGACGGGTGGTGTTTGGCTGGCCGGCGGGCTGTGAGGTGACGGACAGGTGGTGTTTGGCTGGCCGGCGGGCTGTGAGGTGACGGACAGGTGGTGTTTGGCTGGCCGGCGGGCTGTGAGGTGACGGACGGGTGGTGTCTGGCTGGCCGGCGGGCTGTGAGGTGACGGACGGGTGGTGTTTGGCTGGCCGGCGCGCTGTGAGGTGACGGACAGGTGGTGTTTGGCTGGCCGGCGGGCTGTGAGGTGACGGACGGGTGGTGTTTGGCTGGCCGGCGCGCTGTGAGGTGACGGACGGGTGGTGTTTGGCTGGCCGGCGCGCTGTGAGGTGACAGACGGGTGGTGTTTGGCTGGCCGGCGGGCTGTGAGGTGACGGACAGGTGGTGTTTGGCTGGCCGGCGGGCTGTGAGATGACGGACGGGTAGTGCTTGGCTGGCCGGCGGGCTGTGAGATGACGGACGGGTAGTGCTTGGCTGGCCGGCGGGCTGTAAGGTGACGGACAGGTGGTGTTTGGCTGGCCGGCGGGCTGTGAGGTGACGGACGGGTGGTGTTTGGCTGGCCGGCGGGCTGTGAGATGACGGACGGGTAGTGCTTGGCTGGCCGGCGGGCTGTAAGGTGACGGACAGGTGGTGTTTGGCTGGCCGGCGGGCTGTGAGGTGACGGACGGGTGGTGTTTGGCTGGCCGGCGGGCTGTGAGGTGACGGACGGGTGGTGTTTGGCTGGCCGGCGGGCTGTGAGATGACGGACGGGTGGTGTTTGGCTGGCCGGCGGGCTGTGAGGTGACGGACGGGTGGTGTTTGGCTGGCCGGCGGGCTGTGAGGTGACGGACGGGTGGTGTTTGGCTGGCCGGCGGGCTGTGAGGTGACGGACGGGTGGTGTTTGGCTGGCCGGCGGGCTGTGAGGTGACGTACGGGTGGTGTTTGGCTGGCCGGCGGGCTGTGAGGTGACGGACGGGTGGTGTTTGGCTGGCCGGCGCCAGGCTAAGGTCAGGTAACGGCGTCTGTTGCGGCCGTCCGGTCGGTCTCTGAGTGATGGTGACACAGCGTTAAAATAGTGGTTTCTCGTTAGCTGTGAGATGTCGGAACGTGTACAGGAGGATGCCGAAATTCGCCATGGAAACCGTGCCGTTTAAGACAACTTATAAGAGTTATTCATGCACACTTTTGATCCAACAGTGTGCTCATACGCGCATCTTTTTCCTTTATTTTGAGACGCATAGTTTAGGGATAACTATTTTAGCGATAACGATGCAAAATACCTATCATTATCAACTGGTATTGTATAGCACACTACATCATAGTAATCCTTGTACCTGAAATTGTGCTCAGGGATGTTCGTAAGTCACAATCCGCAATTGTGAGTATGAACATGCCACGCATCAATAATATGCTGTTAGAAATTAGATAGGAAGACTACGAAGACTCATCCCGAAGCACGGTGTCGATATCACGTTGGAAGGGATGTAGATTCATTGTTTAGAAAGTGGTATATCCCGCAATATTTCACGAATAATTACATCACTGTGGTGATGTCACTGCTCCATTAGTCCATCGCCAGTCTCTCGCTGCTGTTCGGCTGGCACGAACGCGGCAAATTGTGAACGAGTCCGTGTTTGATAAGCACGGGGAACTCGCTCTCAGGGAGCTATGCTGACTTCGGTCACGGGGAGCGATACGTAAATTGTGAACGATGTGGGCGTGGCGATCTTCATGGATCTACTTTCACGTCGTTTGTGCAGATTTCTGCGGATCAAATATACAAAGTACCGGAACGCCCCCCCCCCCCATATGGGCGGAATAGTTCGAGTGTCATGGTATCCACCAGGCTACGCCTGGCTCTCTCCCAACATGCCTACGATCGATGCGTGACAGTGGCGAGCCAGGCGGGCCTACTTGATTAACTGTCATACCATTCAAGTGCAATCTGAGCCACTCGCCTGCATTTTCTTATAGTCCATTTGTGTTTAAGTTCCTGCACGTATAATATGGCAAAATGCACGCTTGTTGATTCGGTGCTCCAACGTGACTGGCAAGAGATTGGTCATAACATAGCATAAGTATCCCGTGAAACCAACGAAGCACGGCAGCCATGGTCAATATTTTGGACAATAAAATCATACCCACTAGATTCCCAAAAAAAAATCGGAGTTTACTTCGACGATGTGAACGACAAAGCGATTTCAATAATCGTCCTCGGATCAATCTTCTTCCATCCTGCGATGTTTCCGAATACCGCCCTAAAGCCCCAGACGAGTCGATCTTACCCGCACCAACTCATTTGACAGATGACCTCATTTAAATATCCAAGCATTCGAGACCTAACACCTGACCACGTGTTGGACATACTCATAGGGGACGCCTGCGTTGCCTATATTCTGCAACATCGACACGGCCTGGGCCACCAGCGCCTTTCGACACTCGCCCGGGAAACAGCAGCGCCTTGCGATACTCATCCATTAGACAGACCACCTTGCAACACGCGTCCGGTGGCGGGCAACACCTTGCGACACTCGTCTGTGAATAACAACACCTTGCGATACTTGCATCCGAGTGACAGCAGCACATTGAGGTACTCGTCCGGGATGGGTTAGCAGCACCTTGCAGCACTCTCGTCTAGGGAACAGCAGAACATTACGACACTCGTCCGGGGAACAGCAACACCTTGCGACACTCGTGTGGGACAGCGGCACTTTGCAACACTCGCCAAAGTGACAGCAGCACCTTGCTACACTATCGTCTGGGGACAGCGGTACCTCGCGACACTATCGTCTGTGGACAGCAGTACCTTGCGACACTATCGTCTGGGGACAAAATCATCTTGCGACACTATCGTCTGGGGGCAGCGGCACCTTGCGTCACTATCGTCTGGGGACAGCAGTACCTTGCGACACTATCGTCTGGGGACAGCGGTACCTCGCGACATTATCGTCTGGGGACAGCAGTACCTTGCGACACTATCGTCTGGGGACAGCGGTACCTCGCGACACTATCGTCTGGTGGCAGCGGCACCTTGCGTCACTATCGTCTGGGGGCAGCGGCACCTTGCATCACTATCGTCTGGGGGCAGCGGCCCCTTGCGACACTATCGTCTGGGGACAGCAGCACCTTGCGACACTATCGTCTGGGGACAGCGGTACCTCGCGACACTATCGTCTGGGGGCAGCGGCACCTTGCGACACTATCGTCTGTGGACAGCAGCACCTTGCGACACTATCGTCTGGGGACAGTGGTACCTCGCGACACTATCGTCTGGGGGCAGCGGTACCTCGCGACATTATCGTCTGGGGACAACAGCACCCTGCGACACTCAGACGATTCGCATTCATATACGAGTGAGCAGCACTATCAGTTCGTGTCATTCGGTCAGGTCTATCGCTCTTTGCGAACATTGTTCAGCATACATTCAGAGAAGCGCAGAGAAACGAGTCGGCAGCTGGCGAAGGAGTTCCCCAGCCGGTTGTTCACCAGCCGGTGAATTTCCTCTCGAAAGGTCACGAAATGCCGTTCACCGACACTCATTGGACAATGGGCGATCTCCGCTCTTCTGGCGTGCCCCTGTATGCGCCTCTAACCAGGGGACACCCACTGCCCTTGCAGGCACACGCATCCTCGATGACATCACCAGTCCCGGAACCGATGGGTGCCCGTTGGGTCCAGTGCGATATGAAAATGCAGCTTGACCAAGCCGTTGACTACGTGTATGCTTGCAGCCATAATCCATCCTGTGCATATGTTAGCCCAGTGGGAAATGGGCTAACATATGCACAGGATGTCCTTCCATGTCGAGCTCGCTTATATTCTCGCATACTGGCATAAGGTTTTTTTTTTCGCAGCTAAACCAGCAACCGAGCGGAAGCGTGCGAAATGTTTGCTGGGATGTCCATGGGAACGACCTGTGGATGGATAACGTCAGACTTTGCGTGACTGCTGCGGCAACGTAAACAGCTTTCCGCTGCCCCTAATGAATGTTTGTTGCTTCGGACAGCTCTGACCGGCGCACCTGCCATTGACGTGACGCCATAATACACACTGGAATGGACTTGGCTACTATTGCGCGCGAAAACCCGAATAATACATTGGCGAGAACTATGATATTTGTTTCGAACGTATGAAGTCCGCCAGAGGCACAGAAGCACCACAAAACGTATTGCTATGTCTAAACCAGATTGGTAAATATTTTCTTTGCGGCGACACTCAACCAAAAAATCACGAAACCGATTTTTCCTGTCGCGGAAGGCCAGTGGAACGACGCGAGCAGGCTCGGGTGGTTATATCCGAACCGCCACGGAGACGTCGTATTACGTATGCAGTGTAAATTTCTTTCAAACTTCTTTTGAAGTTCTGTTCAAGTCTCGGCACGTCATAACATGGGTGCCTGGGGGGGGGGGAGGATTAGCGTCCTCTATCGGATCCAAGGAGTGTAGACTGAGCCCAACTATACTTATATAGTTTCGTTCTTAGTGCATTATTATTCTCTTCAGCCCTCTGCTTAAAGCTGTTTTATTCTAGACGATTTGCTTTTGTCCTGTGTCGCGTGCGAAGTTCGTCACGGACTGTAGGTGAAAACTACTCCCTTGGTAACTCTACACAGACAGCAAAACTTTAGCATCCACAGAACTCCCTGATTTGATCGTTTCAATTGTTACAAGTAGCAGTAGCAGAACGTAGTCCTAAACTATATCTTAATGCTGTATTGTACAAGAACAACTGAATAGTGAGGTCAATGCACCACCATTAATTGTAGGCTGGTCGTCAGAGGTATGTATGCATGCATTTATATGTGCATGCATGTATGTGTGTGTGTATGTACATGCATACTTAGTGTAGGCTTTAACCCGTCCCGTCTCGGGGGGTCTTCAACCGTCCCCCCCCTCAGGTTTTTCGCGGACAACGGACGAACGGCGCGCGGCAGCGCGCGCAAATTTGGCATACCTTTTCCCACATCAATTTGATATGCTGATTCAAAATTTTTAGTTCAGGTAATCTAGGGTCAACGAGTTAGTCAAGGTCAGTGAGGTCACCTCCAAAAAAGTTCAACCAGTCGTCACGCTTTAACGGATACAGATATTTTAATGAAACTTTGAGCGTTTGCGTATCTTTACGGATGCAACAAATCGTACGAGTTGAATTTTTCATTTTTTTCGTTTTTAATTACATATATATTTTGCGTATTTGCCACATTGCAGTTCAAACACAAGATTCTGGCTAAAGTAAGCATTTTTATTAGGGTAAGTTGACTTCTAACAACATTTATCGGTCTGCTCTACCTATTGGAGAAGGAAAATTAAAGAAAACTTGAAAACTCAAAATTTTGAAATTTAAAAAAATGGGGGGGGGGGACAAAAAATTATGGCCCTGGTCGCTATCGTTGTCCTTTTCCCATTCCAAATACATTGTTTTTCATATATCCTCAAAATGAACTCCCCAGAGTAAAAAACATAATGCAAGTCGTGAAAATATAGCCCCCCCTGGTGACGTCACTTCTGGAGGACATTTTTTCGGGGTGGTCCCGGACCCTACTCGTCGAGCGCTTTCCGATGACACCTCTTTCGTTTTCGTGCGATGCTTAGTTTGAATTTTAGAGGGGGTCTTCAACCGCCCCCCCCCCCCCCCCCGAGACGGGGTGTGAAGATTTGTCAGGAAAGACGGCGCGGGTTAAAAGATATATTCCAGATGAAAAATCTTACGTATGGAATGTAAATGCAATTGTATAAAGCAATTCTTGTTTGTGTTTTTCAGTGCCCGATAACAATATGCAAGTCTGAAGATGGAGGACATTGATGTCCACGCACTTTATACATGTATAGGATTAAATAGTCGACATGTCTGTCGAATGACTGGGATGTAATTGATATGGACCAGTGCTGGTTATAACTAAACATATCCCTTTCGGCCTAATATGCACTCTTCGCCCGCGACCAATCGGCGTGAGAGATTGGCGACGCTACATGACTCAACGGTCGATGTGTCGTAAAACCAATTACCAACCATCGGCCTAATATGCAACTTGTTCCATTTATACACTGTTTTCCATCAAAATGTCCTAATTTAGATACGTTGATTCAGGTAGCCAGCATTAGTTACCTTAATCTGCTTTCAGGAGGGGAGTTGGCCTGCACAGGTCCGTTCACCAGTTCACGGCCTCATCGTTCACCAGTGTCCGTACCGTTCACTAGAACCCGCGTCGTTTACCAGAACTCATGTCGTTCACCAGAACCCGCGTCGTTCACCGGAACCCGCGTCGTTCACCAGAGCCCGCGTCGTTCACCAGAGTCAGCTTCGTTCACCAGAACCCGCGTCGTTCACCGCGTCGTTCATTCTTTGCCCGTTATCGTAGCGCGACCATTCACCGTTCGTTGGGTGCGTCTCTCCTACCGACAATACAAAGCATGCGACAGCCGTGAAGGCACTCACTGCCCAACATATACGGGGAAATTGCTCATCCCGTTCTGCCTACCAGGACATGTTGTTTTTGCGGTCGTGGAATTTTAAACGAAGCCAGCTGATGCCTGTTTGTGTGGTTGGGTATGGTCAGAGGCAATGCGGCCTCCCTTCCCCAGAGCCGATGGACTCGCCCGGCAGCGGCACCGCCACCATGTCTCGGATGTCGAACCAGCTGCGGCAGCTGCAGGCTAGACCAGCAGCGGGTCAGCCCGCTTCAGTCCTGCTCGGAATGGACCGCGACGCCTGGACCAATGTGAGTCACGGTGCCGATGTGTGGTCCCATGTAGGTCACGGTTCCGCCATCTGGACCAATGTGAGTCACGGTGCCGATGTGTGGTCCCATGTAGGTCACGGTTCCGCCATCTGGACCAATGTGAGTCACGGTGCCGATGTGTGGTCCCATGTAGGTCACGGTTCCGCCATCTGGACCTTTGCGAGTCACGGTGCCGACGTGTGGTCCCATGTAAGTCACGGTGTCGACGTGTGGTCCCATGTAAGTCACGGTGCCGATGTGTGGTCCCATGTAAGTCACGGTGCCGACGTGTGGTCCCATGTAAGTCACGGTGTCGACGTGTGGTCCCATGTAAGTCACGGTGCCGACGT
The DNA here is from genome assembly GCA_034440575.1 of Imbricaverruca yamaguchii. NCBI lineage: Eukaryota > Metazoa > Arthropoda > Thecostraca > Neoverrucidae > Imbricaverruca > Imbricaverruca yamaguchii. The sequence goes on from JAOTOL010001561.1 coordinate 776,945, forward strand.
GGTCCCATGTAAGTCAGTGTGTGGTCCCATGTAAGTCACGGTGCCGACGTGTGGTCCCATGTAAGTCACGGTGCCGATGTGTGGTCCCATGTAAGTCACGGTGCCGATGTGTGGTCCCATGTAAGTCACGGTGCCGATGTGTGGTCCCATGTAAGTCACGGTGCCGACGTGTGGTCCCATGTAAGTCACGGTGCCGATGTGTGGTCCCATGTAAGTCACGGTGCCGATTTGTGGTCCCATGTAAGTCACGGTGCCGATGTGTGGTCCCATGTAAGTCACGGTGCCGATGTGTGGTCCCATGTAAGTCACGGTGCCGATGTGTGGTCCCATGTAAGTCACGGTGCCGACGTGTGGTCCCATGTAAGTCACGGTGCCGACGTGTGGTCCCATGTAAGTCACGGTGCCGACATGTGGTCCAATGTAAGTCACGGTGCCGACATGTGGTCCCATGTAAGTAACGGTGCCGACTTGTGGTCCCATGTAAGTCACGGTGCCGATGTGTGGTCCCATGTAAGTCACGGTGCCGACGTGTGGTCCCATGCAAGTCACGGTGCCGATGTGTGGTCCCATGTAAGTCACGGTGCCGATGTGTGGTCCCATGTAAGTCACGGTGCCGATGTGTGGTCCCATGTAAGTCACGGTGCCGATGTGTGGTCCCATGTAAGTCACGGTGCCGACGTGTGGTCCCATGTAAGTCACGGTGCCGACATGTGGTCCCATGTAAGTCACGGTGCCGACGTGTGGTCCCATGTAGTTTGCGGTGCCGCCGTCCGGACCTATGTAAGTTGCGGTGTCAACATCTGAACCCATGTAAGTTACGGTGCCGACGTTTGGACATATGCAAGTCACGATGCCGACCCCTGGTCCATGTAAATCACGCCTGCGCCTGAGCCCATGTACAGCACTGGCACCTGAGTCGATGAAGTTGCAGCGACGTCGCAAAACCCATGTAAGTTACGCCACAGCACCAAGCCAGAACACACGTAACTCACGATGCTGACGCCTGACCACTGCACGCAGGCCGCAGTGGTCTGTCCGACGGATGCAAGTCACGGTGTCTAAGCGCAAATGGTATAATGGGTGTACCGTCTGATAACCGAGTTCGGTCTCATAACCGTGTGTGTGTGTGTGTGTGTGGGCGTGGGCGGGGGCGGGGGCGTGGGCGGGGGCGGGGACGGGGGCGTGGGCGTGGGTGTGGGCGTGTCAGGCGTGACGCCAAGGCGAAGTCAGGCTAAGCGTCCTGTCACCAGAAAATCCCCGACAGGTACACCGTTTCCCACCACACCAATACCTATGCATTATATTCAGTCACCAGGTCGTCCAGCCTGACTGCCAAGCTATTTATGACGCCAATAGTACCACTTTCGTTTTCGTGGAAACACTAAGTGTGGATATTAGAGGGGATGCTTATAATCGCCCAACCCCTCCCCCACCCAAGGCGGGGTGGAGGATATCACGGGGAAGGGTTAATCTGTACACGGCCGAAGTTCTATTCTTCGATGCACTTACAGGACAGTCTTGTCCACACGCTTGCTCTCAGGTTCATGGGCGCTGTATGACCGAAGCAGTCGATGCGCCCCTAAGCCCAAATAACCAACAAATCTTGCTCTCAGGTTCCCTACGGTAGCACATTGGGCACATGATGTCTCATGCTACTTCGGTGAACCTTACAGCAAGTATGTGAACAAGGCCGTCCCATAAATGTGCCGAAAAATAGAGCTATGCTACACATAACGCTATGAGCATGTACACTACAAACAAAATCACAAGTATAGGATTTCCCCAAAACGTCTCACGTCTCGCAATGTACTTATCCTGTGTTTTGTTTCTTGTGTGGCGGTACTAACTGATGTGCTCTTTTACTATGTTTTGTTTCTTGTGTCACCAATCGGTGTGTCCTTATGTGTTTTGTTTCTTGCGTTATGCTACCATCTGATATATGTTTGTGCTGTGTTTTGTTTCTCGTATTGTCAACTGGTGTGTTTTGTGCTGTGTTTTGCCTTTTGCATTCCCAACTGATCTGTTCTTGTGCTGTATTTTGTTTCTTTGGTTGCCAATCGGTGTGTCCTTATGTGTTTTTTTTCTTGCGTATGTTACCATCTGATATATCCATGTGCTATGCCTTGTTTCTTGTGTTGTCAACTGGTGTGTTTTGTGCTGTGTTTTGCCGCTTGCATTGCCAACTGATAAATCCTTGGGTTGCGTTTTGCTTCCGGTGTTCCCAACTGAGTCTATGTGCTGTTTGTTTTTTTTGGGTTACCAACTGATGTGTTTGGTATTTCGTGCTTCCAGCTTGTATGATGTGCCTCCCGTTTCTAGCTGGTATGTGTCTCCTGTTTCCAGCTGATATGTGTCTCCTGTTTCCAGCTGGTGTGGTGTGTCTCATACTTCCAGCTGATGTGTTTTGCGTCTTGTGTTTCCATGGTATGATGTGTCTCCCGTTCCAGCGGGTGAGGTGTCTCTCAGGATTTCAGCTGACGTGATGCGCCTCCATCTGCAGCTGGACAGCTCCGAGCGGCTCCGGTTTGACGAAGTGCTGGAGCTGCTGCTGAAGAGGCTGGAGCCGGCCTGTTTCGAGGAGCAGACGTTCTGCGTGGGCTTCTTTAAGCTGGGTCAGGATGCGACGCAGTCGCAGGTGAGGCCGTTTTGCGACTGGTCTGGCCGGTGTCCAGCGCAGAGTGATTCGCTCGAGAGGTAGCTCATCCGTGGCACGTTGAACTCGTGACTGCAAGGTCGTGGGTTCGAATCCCATAATCGGTGGTATTTTTTAGTCCACCCGAGACCAATCGGCACTAGCAGTTGGCGACGCCAGGTGGCCTACCAGTTGAATGCGGCGTAGATAAAAGCATGAATGCGGTCAAGTCACATCGGACACCGGCGTATTAGTATGTTGAGTGCAGACTGATTAAAGTAGTGGATGAAAACATGCCGCAGGTATTTGTCTCGCGTGTGCAAAATGTTGTCTTAGGTCAGTCACTATCCATTCTAAATATACTAACCACATGCCACGAGCCCCCATTGTGGCGAATGCTGGCTTTAGGCGGAATTGATGTTAAAATAGGGCATAAATTCGGCTGAGCTCCACTAGTCGATGCTCATGGTGTAGTTTAGCCTGAAGAAGCTTTGTCTGCCGGTGTATCGCGGCAGATGTGTTTACAATGTCACATTAGCATTTGCTGCACTTACTAAGATTTTCGATGTGGTTTCGTGAACTACTGAATGTGATTGCAATGTGATTATGCAACAAACAGCTAAACTATACATTTTATATTGTCCCAGTCATGTTCACTATGGGATAAAGACATAAAGACATAACAGATTAGTGCAACTATGAGCCACAAGGGCCCTTCTTGGTTGCATTCTGTATACTGAACCAGTTGCCCATCAAATCTGTCAATCAACCCTCCCTGTAATACTGAAAAGCAAGCCCTCTATTCTTATAATGATTGTCTATGCTGCTTTTAAAGATGTTCAATGTGCTGTTACTGACAATGTTTTATGGCAGCTGGTTCCAGTGTTCTACTAACCTGTTGGTGAAGAAAGTCTGCCTTAACCTTGTTCTGCTGTGGTTAACTTTAATTGTGAATTTATGACCTCTAATTGCATCATTTCTGTTCAATTCAAACATTTCCACAAGATATCCCCTCTCCAGACCATGGACAAATTTGAAGATCTCCATGAGATCTCCTCTCAGCCTTCTATATCTAAGTGAAAACATATTCAATTTCTTCAATCTTCAATGGAGTGCATAGCCAAGCGATTCAGTCGTCTGTGATTGCCGACTGCAGTACGGCCGACGCCCTCGTGATGTCGGGCAGTCCGCCTGTGCTCGAATGACACGGCCGCGCGTCGGACAGGTACTAGCCGGTCGTGAGGCCCAGTCGGCTGTGCCCCTCGCACGCGCCGGCTGCTGCGGGCATCTCCAGAGTCCCGGTCGCGAGTGTGGGTCACAGCCGAGCCTTCTGTTCGTCCTCTGGCTTTCTGTTCGTCGCCGACCGGAAAGATTTACGCTGCAGTTACCGCTTCCATCACTGTCTTATTTAGCTCCTCATGCGGATACAATTTTTGTTAATGGTAATAGCGGAGATAGTTTTGACATGGAAATAATTCCATCGTTGAGATGTCACTTTTCGGTGGTTTAGATGCGTGCCATAATGTAAAAAGCAGTGTGGTGTGGCTGGACTCAGTCGCTGGCGGTTGCATCTCCTCACCTCCCTGGTGTCTCTCACCATACCAGGGTATACAGGGTATGGTGTCCCACACCGTACGGTGGGTATACAGGGTATGGTGTCCCACACCGTATGGTGGGTATACAGGGTATGGTGTCCCACACCGTACGGTGGGTATACAGGGTATGGTGTCCCACACCGTACCAGGGTATATAGGGTATGGTGTCCCACACCGTACCAGGGTATACAGGGTATGGTGTCCCACACCGTGCGGTGGGTATACAGGGTATGGTGTCCCACACCGTACGGTGGGTATACAGGGTATGGTGTCCCACACCGTACGGTGGGTATACAGGGTATGGTGTCCCACACCGTACGGTGGGTATCCATGGTATGGTATCCAACACCGTACGGTGGGTATACATGGTATGGTGCCCCACACCGTACCAGGGTATACAGGGTATGGTGTCCCACACCGTACGGTGGGTATACAGGGTATGGTGTCCCACACCGTACGGTGGGTATCCATGGTATGGTGTACCACACCGTACCAGGGTATACCGGGTATGGTGTCCCACACCGTACCAGGGTATACAGGGTATGATGTCCCACATCGTACCAGGGTATACCGGGTATGGTGCCCCACACCGTACCAGGGTATACAGGGTATGGTGCCACACTCCGTACCAGGGTATACAGGGTATGGTGCCACACTCCGTACCAGGGTATACAGGGTATGGTGCCACACTCCGTACCAGGGTATACAGGGTATGGTGTCCCACACCGTACCAGGGTATATAGGGTATGGTGCCACACACCGTACGCAGGGTATACAGGGTATGATGTCCCACACCGTACCAGGGTATACAGGGTACGGTGTCCCACACCGTACGGTGGGTATACGTGGTATGGTGTCCCACACCGTACCAGGGTATACAGGGTATGATGTCCCACACCGTACGGTGGGTATACAGGGTACGGTGTACCACACCGTACCAGGGTATACGGGGTATGGTGTCCCACACCGTACGGTGGGTATACAGGGTATGGTGTCCCACACCGTACGGTGGGTATACAGGGTATGGTGTCCCACACCGTACGGTGGGTATACGGGGTATGGTGTCCCACACCGTACGGTGGGTATACAGGGTATGGTGGCCCACACCGTACGGTGGGTATACCGGGTATGGTGTCCCACACCGTACCAGGGTATACAGGGTATGGTGTCCCACACCGTACGGTGGGTATACCGGGTATGGTGTCCCACACCGTACCAGGGTATACAGGGTATGGAGTCCCACACCGTGCGGTGGGTATACAGCAGTGATAAATTATTCGCGAGATAGGGTGGAATTTACCACTTTCTGAACACTCAAGTCGACATCCTTCTTCAAGAAGTATGGGCATCCCGCTCCTGGATATGAACTATTCATGTCTCCTTTCTAACAGTATCTCGTTTATGAAATATAGCTCGTCCTAAATTATAAACCTCAAAATAAATGATGAAGGTCCAGTCATAATTACCTGCGCCATCAACTCGACTTTTAGTCTGAAAGCCATCAAAAACATTTTAAATTACACTAATTACGTGTCAAATTTCGACATCCTGCTAAGCTCATTTCGACATCTCACACCTAAGGACAAACCAATATTTTAACCTTGGTATACAGGGTATGGTATCCAACACCGTACGGTGGGTATACAGGGTATGGCGTCCCACACCGTACCAGGGTATACATGTTATGGTGTCCCACACCGTACGGTGGGCATAGTGTCAGCCGGAGAAGGGACGGGGACGAGTAGTCTAGGGGTAAGTTGCTCGTCTCACAGTCGATAGGTTGTGGGTTCGAGTCTTACCTGCCGCTACTTTTCGCCCGCGACCAATTGGCGTGAGAGATTTGCGACGCTATAAGACTTAGCGGTCGCTGTGTCGTAAAGCCAATAACCAACCACTCAACCAACCGAAGTAGGGACCGTTGTCGCCGTCAGTCCAGCCTGACGCTGTCCATGGGGTTGTCAGGAGCATGGCTTTCTGCGCCGTTATTAAGGGTGGACGGCCCCAGCTGTTTCAGGGTGGACGGCACCAGCTGTTTCAGGGTGGACAGCACCAGCTGTTTCAGGGCAAACATGCACAGCTTTTTCAGGGTAGACAGATCCAGTTGCCTGAGGGTAAGCAGGCTCGACTATTTCGGATGCACAAACTCAAGTGTTTCAGAGTAGACGGACTGTTGTTTCTAGGCAGGCGGACTGCTGTTTTCGGGCTGGCACATTCAGGTATCTCAGGGTAGACAGAATCAGCGGTTTCCAGGTGACGAGACTCGACTGTTCATGGCTAATGGACTCGGGTGTTTTCAGAGGATATTTGGACGCAGATGTGCCTTACAGTGAACACTTAAACACCATCGTTTCTCCCGGTGCATTGTTTGGTTAGAGCGTTGTGCTTCAGCTACATTACTAGACTGAGATGCGATGTTTCTCAGAGTGGGTAGCCGGGCCGGAGCGGAGCATTTCAGAATGGACGGCACCGTGTTTCAGAGCGGACGGCGGCGTGTTTCAGAGCGGGCGGCGGCGTGTTTCAGAGCGGGCGGCGGCGTGTTTCAGAGCGGACGGCGGCGTGTTTCAGAGCGGGCGGCGGCGTGTTTCAGAGCGGACGGCGGTGTGTTCCAGAGCGAGCGGCGGCGTGTTTCAGAGCGGACGACGGCGTGTTTCAGAGCGGACGGCGGCGTGTTTCAGAGCGGACGGCGGTGTGTTTCAGAGCGGGCGGCGGCGTGTTTCAGAGCGGGCGGCGGCGTGTTTCAGAGCGGACGGCGGCGTGTTTCAGAGCGGACGGCGGTGTGTTTCAGAGCGGGCGGCGGCGTGTTTCAGAGCGGGCGGCGGCGTGTTTCAGAGCGGACGGCGGCGTGTTTCAGAGCGGACGGCGGCGTGTTTCAGAGCGGACGGCGGTGTGTTTCAGAGCGGGCGGCGGTGTGTTTCAGAGCGGGCGGCAGCGTGTTTCAGAGCGGACGGCGGCGTGTTTCAGAGCGGACGGCGGTGTGTTTCAGAGCGGACGGCGGTGTGTTTCAGAGCGGGCGGCGGCGTGTTTCAGAGCGGACGGCGGTGTGTTTCAGAGCGGGCGGCGGCGTGTTTCAGAGCGGACGGCGGTGTGTTTCAGAGCGGGCGGCGGTGTGTTTCAGAGCGGACGGCGGTGTGTTCCAGAGCGGGCGGCGGTGTGTTTCAGAGCGGACGGCGGTGTGTTTCAGAGCGGACGGCGGTGTGTTTCAGAGCGGGCGGCGGTGTGTTTCAGAGCGGACGGCGGTGTGTTTCAGAGCGGACGGCGGTGTGTTTCAGGCGGGCGGCGGCGTGTTTCAGAGCGGACGGCGGTGTGTTTCAGAGCGGGCGGCGGCGTGTTTCAGAGCGGACGGCGGCGTGTTTCAGAGCGGACGGCGGTGTGTTTCAGAGCGGGCGGCGGCGTGTTTCAGAGCGGACGGCGGCGTGTTTCAGAGCGGACGGCGGTGTGTTTCAGAGCGGGCGGCGGCGTGTTTCAGAGCGGACGGCGGTGTGTTTCAGAGCGGGCGGCGGTGTGTTTCAGAGCGGACGGCGGTGTGTTTCAGAGCGGACGGCGGTGTGTTTCAGAGCGGGCGGCGGCGTGTTTCAGAGCGGACGGCGGTGTGTTTCAGAGCGGGCGGCGGCGTGTTTCAGAGCGGACGGCGGCGTGTTTCAGAGCGGACGGCGGCGTGTTTCAGAGCGGACGGCGGTGTGTTTCAGAGCGGACGGCGGTGTGTTTCAGAGCGGGCGGCGGCGTTTTCAGAGCGGACGGCGGCGTGTTTCGAGCGGACGGCGGGTGTTTCAGAGCGGGCGGCGCGTGTTTCAGAGCGGACGGCGGCGTGTTTCAGAGCGGACGGCGGTGTGTTTCAGAGCGGACGGCGGTGTGTTTCAGAGCGGGCGGCAGCGTGTTTCAGAGCGGACGGCGGTGTGTTTCAGAGCGGGCGGCGGTGTGTTTCAGAGCGGGCGGCAGCGTGTTTCAGAGCGGACGGCGGTGTGTTTCAGAGCGGGCGGCTGGACTCGCTGACGGACGGCGCCCTGGGCCGCCACGACGAGGTTCGCTCGCTGATGAGGGAGTTGTTTGGCTCGCTGGAGACGGAGCTCAACTCATTTCTGGCCCAGCACGAGCGGATTGATAGCTTGTGAGTACGGCCGGCTAATGCTAAGCCCCGGTAATGCGACATGTACTTAGAACAAATAGGTTGTACTGGATAAGCTTGCAATTAGAGGCATTGTGCAAATGGAACCAATATAGCAATAAGTAGAGGAGAACTGAAGAGCTACGATCAGCTTCAGTCAATTGGGTTTCATGTAATATGTTTGTAGATAACTACTTTCAACACGGATATATTGTCAGACTGGCGTTTTCCAGTTTGGTAAAACAGGGCGTGCGTCTAGCAAATATGCTGCCATTGTCGCTGCTCTGTATGCACCTTCGCAAAACAATTCTGGTGCTGTGTCGCACCGACAAAATTATGTGCTTCCCACTACCACAGCTGGGATTATCGCACTGACCTCTGTTGCTAGGAGTGTCGCAGCGACAGCTGCCGTATGGCACTAGCATATGTACTGGTGTTGCAGCTGTGTGATGCACATCCTGGTGTGGCTCTGTAGCACTGACAGCTGTCGTATGGAGTGTCTGACTTACAGCTGGCGTATGGAGTGTCGCACTGACAGCTGTCATATGGAGTGTCGCAATGGCAATTGTAGTATGTAGTGTCGCACTGACAGCTGTCATATGGAGTGTCGCACTGGCAGATGTAATGTGGAGTGTCGCACTGACAGTTGTAGTATGGAGTGTCGCACTGGCAGTTGTAGTATGGAGTGTCGCACCGACATTTGTCGCATATATTGTCCCTGACACGGGCGCCGGCGTTCCAGCTGCGTGATGCACATCCTGGTGCGGCTATCGCAGCACGTGAGCAGCACGCAGGACTCGGGCTCGTTCCTGCACCAGACACTGGCGGCGGCGCTGGTGGCCAGCAAGCAGAACCTGGACCGGCTGATGCGTGCCCAGATCGAGTCGGTCGAGACGTGTCCGCCGCCGCGGCGCGCCAAGTGCGGCATACTGCCGTTCGTGTCCAACTTCCAGGTCAGTCGGCGGGGCTGCAGCGGGTCGGGTCGGGTCAGGTCAGGTCAGGTCAGGTCGAGTCGGGTCGGGTCGCGTCGCGTCGGGTCGGGTCGGGTCGGGTCGGGTCTGGTCAGGTCTGGTCGGGTCGGGTCGGGTCGGGTCGGGTCGGGTCGGGTCGTGTCGCGTCGGGTCGGGTCGGGTCGCGTCGCGTCGCGTCGCGTCGCGTCGCGTCGGGTCGGGTCGGGTCGCGTCGCGTCGCGTCGCGTCGGGTCGGGTCTGGTCTGGTCGGGTCGGGTCTGGTCCGGTCTGCAGGGTCGGATTGGATCGGGTTTGGTCGAGTTGGGTTGGGTTTGGTAGGGTCGGGTTGCAGCAATATTTGTTCGCTACTCCGACATGGCCGAAGTGTAGTTGAGAGGTGGCGCCACGTTCTGTTGCCTGACTGACTAGCTGGTCGAGCAGTTGACTGGCTGGTTGAATGGCTTGACCACGTTTGATCGAGTTGTCCTCACAAGCCAAAAATGTATTACTGTTGTGATTTGGCCGCAAGTATACAAAGTTCGCGCCACAAAAACTCGCCTATAAACAAAGCCTAATTGACATCTGTGAATTAAAAGTTACGAATTATTTCTGTAAATAATATTTAAGCGTTGCAATTTATGATACACGTTATTCAATACTTAAACAGTTCACTGGAACGGGTTGTTGGTTCGCAACACAAATTTGTTTCAGAAAATGCCCCGAGTGTATTTTTTAGGTCGATGGATTTTTTCTTCTTTTTTTTCACATCCGTTGCCGTGGTATTGAGCGTCACTTGTACCTGCAATATGCCAGCGGATGTTCCGGCGCCATTCCGGAACAGCCCTGAATTGAAGATTGCTGTCACCTTGCCTCGCTTCCCCTTGCTTCACATCTCACCTCACCTCGCCTCACCTTTCCTCAAATCAAATCACATCACCTCGCCTCCCTCGCTCCACATCACATCACGGCACATCACATCACCTCACCTCGCCTAACTTTACCCCACCGCACCTCGCCTCGCCTCACCTCGCCTCACCTCACCTCACCTCACCTCACCTCACCCCGCCTCACCTCACCTCACCTCACCTCACCTCGCCTCGACTCGCCTCGTCTTACTTCACATCACCCAACTCGTATCACCTCACATCACATTACATCGCCTCGCTTTGCCTCGCATCGCCTCACCCCGGGTCGCCTCGCCTCGCCTCGCCTCGCCTCGCCTCGCCTCGCCTCGCCTCGCCTCGCCTCGCCTCGCCTCACCTCGCCTCGCCTCACCTCGCCTCGCCTCGCCTCGCCTCGCCTCGCCTCGCCCCGCCTCACCTCGCCTCACCTCGCCTCGTCTTACTTCACATCACCCACCTCACATCGCATCACATCATATCACATCACATCACATCACATCACATCGCCTCGCCTCGCCTCGCCTCGCCTCGCCTCGCCTCGCCTCGCCTCGCCTCGCCTCGCCACGCTTCGCCTCACCTCACCTCACCTCACCACTTTACATCACCTCACCTCGCCCCGCTTCACATATCGGCTCACCTCGCCGCGTCTCATCATGTCGCCTTGCCTCACATGTCGCCTCGCCTCGCCTCCTTCGCCTCCCTCGCCTGCGGCTCCCTCTGTGCACACGATAGTGCAGCCTTGACCTCTCGAGGTCGGACGTGCCGACAACTGCTCCAATCGCAGAGGTAGAAGCGAAAGTCTCGGGCGTGTCGCCGAACCTATATCCCTCTGAAGACGAATCGTACGCGTGATGTCAGCGCCGCGGGCGATGGTCCGTCAGCGCTAATGCCGCAAGTTGGTGAAGCCCCTTCGGCCGCTGCCATATGCTGAGGAGGAGAGAGTGAACTGGTATATGCCCTGCTAAACCAACGTAATTCCATATCCCGAGTGGGCTCAGCGGCCAACTTGGCTGCACAAGTGGCCTGTCGACAGCCCTTAAAGCCGTACTCCCTTGCATCCGGCCTTTGCTTGTTCCCTAGAGTGTTCACTATAGCCAGCCAGATATTGGAAATCACTGGTAGATCCGCGTGAAGAAGTCTGTGGACTAAAGCTAAATGCGGCGTTCCACAACAGATTGACAGGTATAAATGTGAATTAGCACATACCCGTCATATTGTGATACAATTACATCCATAGGGCTGTTTAACACGCGCACTGGAGCGGTTGTGTCCAAATCCGCCCACCCCTCCGAATGTTCGTATATAGCTCCAGATGTTACCGGTCGATATATGACATTGTTGCGTACCTGCTTAGAAATGTCCAGTGGGTTGTTTAAAGGCAAGGAAAACGGAAATCGTACGACATTTGTCCGTGTTAGGGGCCACTAAAGTCAAAACATTTCGTAGCGCCAGACCGTAAAAATTGGCGGTGATGCGCTTCCCATACATGGCAAAAGGGAAGCGTTCTTTGCAACACTAGTCACTTGTTTGATGCATATTGTTATGCTATATAGTTTGTCATGTTGGGCCACAGAGATCAAGTCAGGTCAAGTTCATGACAGGTTAATGGAACCAAGCTTGGTGAACTGGAATGTTGTCATAAATGCAAATGAATGTCATGCGAGTGACTTCACTTTGCATGTTACTGCCTCTGCATCTTGAAAACTACTGCTTGTCATTGTGCACCTAAGCGTTTCCACACTTTACTCATGTATTTCACTCTTTTCCTCGATAATCCGATTGCGTCGAGCCGCCCGACGGAGCAGTCGGACGGGCGGGTTCTGGTAACTGGTAGCCGACAGGTAGCTGGCCTGATAAAGTGCTGCTATATAGATGACCTGAGGTCAAACGCCGAGTCTGGCATCTGCATTGCATCATTGGTAATGTCCAAAACGTCAATGGTGCCCATTTTGGAGCATTTAAACACAATCACAGTGACCCACAGCAATGGCGAGCCAAGCCACGCAAAACAAGAAAGTTTTGACATGTGACATCATTTGACCTTGAAGATATTGACCTAAGGTCATGTAATTTGCACACAATAAAGTTAAACACCGTTCCCATCCACTGCGAATTTCATTACTTCAGCGTCAATAGGAGCCGAGATCCTGGGGATGGGCGGAATCCGCCCCCGCTCCGATGCGCGTAATTTTCAGAGGCCCTTCAGGTCGCGTGTTAATGCTCCGATTTGATCTGCGCCAGTTTCAGTTCGATTGCATGGACTGTCACGGAGTTATACTTTGAGTCATTTTCTTGAGATTACTGTACATGGCTACGTCAGGCGACTTGCGTCACAAAGGACATTATTTTAATTAGTCTAAAAGTGTACATATGGATTGACCTAAGTAATATTTTATATGATTTTGATTATTTTAAAGGTGTTTCACCATGTGAAATCGTAACCTTAGGCCGTCTGGCCTTATCTTAGCATGATCATTGTTCAAAGTGTATATTTGTTTCTTTTGTTGTAAGCCACTGCCAGGTCGGATACTGGACACGGTAGGATATACGGCCAGCTTCATTCAGGGACCAACAGAAGGGCCGGCGACTATCCCTTCCGGCCTGAGGACGCTCACACCAGGACTTGATGCCCTGCTTGGAATTGGTGGAAAACGAGTATGATGATGAGCTGGACGTACAGGAGGAAATCTGTTAAGATCAGTGGATCAGTACTGACCGGTGCTGGAAAGCTCGAACGTTCAAATGAAAGTTGCACATCTCGAATCAGAGCATTGTGCAACCAATATATGTATGTATATATATATATATGTATATATATTGAACTCCTCCTCCCTCCAACAGACCACAACCCCCACTGGGTCGGTCTGTCGTGGAACCCCTCAAATGCGAAAAGATCATGAGTGTAAATTAAGGCGATCGCAAGTTCATACTTGTTGGAGGGCTAATTGCATCCACGTAGCTCCTGATGCATTTTGGTTTACTGGACGAATGTAGCAAAACGTAACATAGTATCCGATTTACCACAGTACCCCGCGTAGTTCCAACGCTACATTGATCGGATTAAAACCTGTGTTATCCTCATTCATCCGAGTCCAGGGAAGACGTATCACGTTCAGTGTGTAGTCGATGCGTGAATGAGTAACTAAGGAATTCCATGGTAACTCAACCGGTGGGTGCCGTCCGACCATTGTTTTTGTGTTCTTGAAAAGTTGTGTACCGGAGCTTTCAAGGGCGAACAATTCATTTATGATGAACAAAAAAATTCCCCAAAAATATTTCCCAAGATACAGTCTTGGAAAATTTCCCAAGGTCAGTGAATTAGAATTAATTCACCGGTTTTTGGTTGAATTAGAATGAATCAAGGAACAAGTTGGCTATCTCGGATTGTCGATTTTCGATTAATTAGGTCACGTGGCCTATATTTTGCGGCGTGACCTTGACCTTTTGACTGCTGAAATTATAACTCGTCTGATGACGATTTGAGCCCCATTCAGGTCATTTCAAATAAGTAAATATAAAACGTGTGGTTCGCGTTTAAAAAGTAGTTTTGGGCATCGCAATGCTGACAATACACTGGCTGGGTTATCCCCATCGATAACTTCGCATCTATTTGGCATACAGTTTCGAAATGGCCTAGAGTGGCTTCCGACGACGAAACCTGTCGGTTGGTGCCTGTTATACTGTCATCAGGTTAGAAGGTGACATTGACATTAGGTGTTCAAGGTCATTGGACCTGCGGTCACGAATTTGTTTCTGGGTAAAGCTGTATCTTTAAATGAGCTAAACAGCTGAACTTAATACTACTGTGTTCGTCACATCGAGACGGTTACACTGATACGTGGGACCCAGATGGGTCAAGTTAGGTCACGTGACCTGAGGTCAGGTCACCGATGCAATTGCAGCTGCCTATTGGCATGTACATATACCTATCGATAGAACAACACGACACCAGCGCACCAGCATATCACTTCCACACCTTGGCATGCTCGTCAGTCTTGTTTTCTGAGAGAACGTGGATCCGCATTATTTTCTGACTCACAGTGCAGAACCTGTGGTGCTTTCTTGTTCCCTTCCTCCCAGTGAAAACCTTTGGCGGCATCCTGCACCACGAAGGAGAAGTTCTCAGCAAAGTCTCCTTGGACAATAACTTCGCCATCTTTAACTCAGATGCTTGAATCAGGTCTCCTTCAGATGCTTGAAGTGCGTTGACTGAGCCTTCGCCTCGAAGTGATGACTTGTCAGCTTCACTATAGCTGAGCTCAGTCTCTCGATGCACTCGCCCTGGCTTGCGACGATTTCTTGGAGCGTATATCGGTCAGCGCTGTCCCACCGCTTGTAGTGGACCTCCTCCTCACTGTCAACGTCGTCATTGTCTGGCTCGTCGACTAGTATATTCAACATATTCATCACACCTTCCTCGCCGGGCACTCATCACACTCACCCATCATGCAGTCACGATTTTCTTAATCACACACAGCAGTCTCGATGAGGTCATCGCAGGAGACACCAGCTATGTGCATAGCACCCAGGGGAAGTGCAGGGTATTGATGGTACGTACACACACATACTGTGTGAGTACCACTCGCGCCCGCCAGCACACAGTGTTTTGAACGGAGTGCAGTGAAGGATGAAACCCCGATGTCGGGGTTTTCTCGTCGGATCGGTACAGGTGGTAGATTTCCCGGGGGTTTCCAAGGATGAGCCTCCTCTGTACCTTCATCTTTCCACCATTCGAGTCCCGAGTCGTGATGCAGTTTTTCTTCCCGGGACACATCCGACTTACCTCATCGCTCTCGTAGAACGACTGCACTGTGCTCTTTACCTCGCCTGAGAGTCCCTGTCTGCCACAATTCATTGTCGACACGTCTTGCAGGATTCCGTACTTCTTCTTTAACTCTCGGCTCTTCTTCACCATGTGAAGTGTGGTTCCGAAAAACTCGGCGGTCCTCTTTCGGGTGAACGGTGAGAGCGCTAGTATGGCACACCGTATCTTGTAGTCGGTGGTGCTGTCAAATGCCTCCTTTATCTGGGCCATGAGCCTCTCGTACCTGAAGCAAAGGGGAGGCTCGTGATTATTTACATTTGTTTTCATTGATTTATTCAATTATTGCGTTGGATTTATTAATGTATTGGATAAAAACTGGTGTATTTAATAAATAACAAACTATCGCAATGACGGTTTCCGTCAGGTTGATCGAGCATTGAGCAGTTAATTCATTGACCTGATTGTACATTGCACCATCGTGACAGAAAAATCCAGTCAATTATGGTGAAATCTTCCTAATATGCGATAAGTACTAGAGAGCTTAAAATCACGAAGCAAGCCCCTCGATGTCGCTTTATGGTACATACTTTTCGATGTCACCGGTTGGCTGTCCGTGAGCTTTTTTTCGGTGTGCTTCCGGGTGTTGGAAGTTCGACTTCCATGGTCTCCTCGAGTTTCCTCTTCACTGCAAACACCGCCCTCCGAAGCTTGTCGGTGCCGACGGACCGTCTCTCACAGAGTTTAAATCTCCCTGTCGATTTCCATGCCTCATTATAGAAGTTTTTACGCTAAGTCAAATGACGAATTGGCGGCACAGTGGCCCGATGAACAGAAAAAGTACGAAAAGGTACGGAGTAAAGCAAAAAGTCTGGACTATGCAGGAACAGTAAGCGAAAATTAAATTGTCCGTGTAAAAGCTACTCGGAAACATCGCAGGTTTGCCAAACACTTGCATTTGATTTTAAAATAACATCATCATTCAACGGAAAATATAACTGAAACAAAGTATGTTAGAATTGCACTTACCTGTGCCGACTACAGGTGAAACTCCGACGAGAGGTAGTACTTCGTTCGCCTCCTGGCGGCTGATTTCTGCACCTGATAGGGATGACACTGGCGTTTCGGAAGAACTAGCTGACGAGCCACCATCTCCAGCGGCGGAACAATCACCACTTGAGCTGAGACTGTTTTCCTCTTCTAGTAGGCTGCCTGGATCCTTCGTTAGACGCTTTCGGCAAGTACCACACAGATAACTGTCAACACGTAGCCGGGAATCATGGACTATCTGGACCAGATTTTTGGGTGCCAATCTAACACCTTTATACACTTTCTTCTTATGCCGCTTATACGGGTTACAGCAGAAATGAGCAGGCATCGTTCCCGTCTTCGAAACAAAGGACGTCTATCGCCACTGTCGACAAGTCAGCTGACTGATCCTCACACGGCGTCACTGCTCTCCCCACTGACAAGTGACTGTTGGTGGTGCGATGGCTCTGTCGAAAATCCGTTGTTTGCGTCCTAGCGTCTGCAGCGCATACTATTGGTCACTGGCCAGACCCCATGTTTATCGAACGTAGACGCCGACCTATGGAGAGGGAGACCAGAGCGCTCCCCTTCCGCGACATTGGTGACATTCGACATTGGGGTGACGCGAAACAGTGACATTGCACTTTGACCTCAATATCGTTGCGCTGTACAAGTTGTAGTAAACTCGGCGGCGGTCCGGTACCAACTGGTTTATTGAGGGTCACGGGACAACGAATGGGTCAGCATGCCCCGCGGCGGCGGACCGCGCGCAGAGGCGGCGCCAGGTACTGAGTGGTGTCACATCGAATGTGGGTCAACACACATCATCACACAAGTCGTCGTGACATGCCCCATGACATGAAATAATACTCAATTGTTCTTGTTCCTTTGGAGCGTAGGGGTAGCCACCATTAATAACGACAACTATCTCATTGGAAGATTCATCCAACAGCACCATAGACATTACACCGGCATTCTACGATAGAATCTTGAGCAAGCCAAGTACAAAGATGACAACATAGGTATGCCCTGGCCGCGTTGGATCAAATCGATAACCTGGCCAGTTCACGTGACTCAATTTGACCTATCGGGGTCATGTCATGTATCACTGTAACTGTCGCGACGTGACGAACACAATTGTGTTGAGTTCAGTTATTTTGCTCAATTAGGGGCAAAGGTATAGCCATAAACGTGTTCGTGACCTCAGATGACCTTGAACGCCCAATGTCATGTGACATTATGACCAGTCAGTATAGCAGAAACCAACTGACAGGTTTCGTCATCAGGGGCCACTCTGGACTATTTTGACACCGTATGCCAACTAGATGCGAAGTTATCGGCGGGCAGGGGTCCCAAACAGCGTGCTGTGTCAACATTGCGAGCCACAAAAGTGTCTTTTTGCAGGTCGAACCCCACGTTTTTAATTTATAAATATGAAAAGGCATGCATGGGGCTCAAATGCTCATCACACGAAAGTTTTAATTCCAGCATACAAAAGGGCAAGGTCACGACGCAAAAACTAGGTCACGAAGTCACGTGACCTAATAAATTGAAAATCGAAAATCCGAGATAGCCAGCTTGTTCCTTGATTCATCCCAATTCAACAAAAAGAAGTTCAATGAAATAGCTCTCTTAGCCTTGGAGTCAAAGTTAGGCCTCCTCACGGGCTTTGGGAAATTTCCAGACTTTATATATTTTGGGGAATTTTTTTTTCTTCACCATAAATGAATTGCTCGCCCTTGAAATCCCAGGTACACAATTTTTCAAGAAAATAATAAATGGTCGGACGGCAAATTGGACATTTTTCTGTTGAGTTACTGTGGAATTACTGTTACTATGAGACGCAGTCGAGATTTCACGAGGCTTCGCACACACGTCTTACGGGACTAGAATTAAATCTGCTCACGCCAAATTACCAGCTGCTACTTTCCGGGAAATTTCATAACATGTCTCGCTTATTAAGAGTAGCGATCGCAGGAAAATTATTTGATTTACACCTAATTTTAAATATCAGCCATTCACTGTCCATTGTGGAGGGTGGAGTGCTCAAGGGGTAGATGAAAGGTACATCAATCGTAAAGTGGAGAGGCCAATGCTGTGTTGGCAATGTGAATGCCGTGTGAAGTGATATATAGTAACCAGCAAGCGATTTTCTCCCGTCCATACGACAAGCTAACGCTTTCATGTCACGACAAGAAAATGCCTCGGAACATTCGGCACCAGCAATGTTTTCTAACTTCATAGATTCGGTAAAATATATGAAGGTCCGCCATAAAATCCATCGCCCGCCATTCTTAAATGGAGTATGTTACCGTTACGACTTAGAAAGAGTGAAGCCACAAATCAGTATCATGCATGCATAGATCAGGCGTATTATCTTACGATACAGTGATGAAAACGGGCTTAGCGCCTTCTTTGTGTGTGCCTTCTAATGTTATGCAATTGTGCATGTATTGAAGAGGATGACTTATTGATGTGGAATTAGCGTTTTCATCTGTTCAATTGTCGATTATGCTGGCCTTCCTGAGTGGATATCCCCAGCGACGCCGTTCGTTATGCTCGTAGTGCAGTAGCTGCATGACCAACGCAGTCGACGCGCCCCTAAATTCCAATTCCAAATTCAGTAGCTGAACACTTGTTAGTCACCTGCCGGTCTGGTTGGGTGTATCGTGATGGTTTGATTCAAATGCTACTGATTTTCCGACGTATAGCTGTGTACAGCCCCCGCAACTAGCAGTTTAATACTACATCATTTTGAATTTCGCTACCTATCCAGAGTTCAGCACACTGCTCTCGCTTCCCCAGTGCTCGTGGTCGGCGAAGGACGTGCCTGGTGCGAACTGTCACGCACGCCACCAATAAGTTGATCGCTGTCTATTTTTAGAATTAACAATTAGTCTTCAGTTGATGGCCAGTGGTAGTCTGTTGCGCTCTTGCACCGTGCGTGTGCTCATGGTACATCCAACATTGCAGTCGTCAGTGTCATGTACCCAATTTATTTACCTCGTCTCTTGATTCTGTATCTGAACCTGGCTGTGAAATTGGCGCAGTGACAGCTTTCAGCAGATAACACACGCTAAAGTCGGACGAGCTATTCGCGGATCGATTCGCCTGCTGCTATCCTGGATGTCTGTCAAGTGTGGAGCGGTGGAAATATGTACATAGTGTCGCCGAGCAATCACTAAATGGCTGTATGGCCAACGCAGTTGATCCGCCCCTGAGTCCAAACGACCTACCAGTAAATGGTGGCATTGGGGATGCTTCCAATGACTTGATGACTTGTGCCGATAATTGGCTTAATTTTGTGCTTGGATCTTGTATTCGCGTAGTATCGTCTCATATCACTTCTTGCCTGAATGCTCGCCATCCCCAATGTGGCCCAGCATGCAGGCGTTAGTGTAAACACTTGATTCACGAGTAGCTGGAGCCGCCTGTGGCGTGGCCGGGCTCCGCAAACATAGCTGGCCATCTGCTGCACGGCTGAGACACGCGCCCAGTAAAGAGGCTCACCAGCACGTCCTCAGCCGTCGTGAGTTGCCCTGTCGCCCCCCTCCACCAGGGGGGGGGGGGTCACCAGCTCCGGGACAGACACAGCACCAGAGTCCAGGGCCGCCGGTCATGACCTGGGTCAACAGGTGATCGTCCCAGATCACAACCAATCGTGGATAGGAGGCGAGCCTGTTGCTCGGGCCAGGACCTAGGAACGCGCCGCGTCACCAGTGCACGGTGCACGGGGCACAGCACACAGGCGACGAAGGGTCGGTCGTCCGCGATCCACGGGGCAAGCGCCGTGCGAGGTTGTCGACACTATGGCACACTTTCTCCGCGTGCCACATACCGGACTCGCCTTCCGCCGGAAGACGGGGCGGTTCGGCTGTTCGACAGGCCACACCAGTTTTACAATGTTGTTGGGATTAATTTCGTCATTCTCCGCTGTCTATTTTCTTCGTTCACTTATTCGCTTTTTGGATAAACAAAGCATGAGAGTTCAACAGTGACTAGCACAACAACTGGAACTCAGGGAATAGCATGGACCTGCCCACAGTGTCAATCACTGCACGACTCCCGTCACTGGCATTCCAGTGACTGACGACACAACAACAGTAGTATCTGGCAATACCAATGACTGACGACACAACAGTAGTATCTGGCAGTACCAGTGACTGACGACACAACAACAGTAGTATCTGGCAGTACCAATGACTGACGACACAACAGCAGTATCTGGCAGTACCAGTGACTGACGACACAACAACAGTAGTATCTGGCAGTACCAGTGACTGACGACACAACAGTAGTATCTGGCAGTACCAGTGACTGACGACACAACAGCAGTAGTATCTGGCAATACCAGTGACTGACGACACAACAGCAGTAGTATCTGGCAGTACCAGTGACTGACGACACAACAGCAGTAGTATCTGGCAGTACCAGTGACTGACGACACAACAACAGTAGTATCTGGCAATACCAGTGACTGACGACACAACAGCAGTATCTGGCAGTACCAGTGACTGACGACACAACAACAGTAGTATCTGGCAGTACCAGTGACTGACGACACAACAACAGTAGTATCTGGCAGTACCAGTGACTGACGACACAACAACAGTAGTATCTGGCAGTACCAGTGACTGACGACACAACAGCAGTAGTATCTGGCAATACCAGTGACTGACGACACAACAACAGTAGTATCTGGTAGTACCAGTGACTGACGACACAACAGCAGTAGTATCTGGCAGTACCAGTGACTGACGACACAACAACAGTAGTATCTGGCAGTACCAGTGACTGACGACACAACAGCAGTAGTATCTGGCAGTACCAGTGACTGACGACACAACAACAGTAGTATCTGGCAGTACCAGTGACTGACGACACAACAGCAGTAGTATCTGGCAGTACCAGTGACTGACGACACAACAACAGTAGTATCTGGCAGTACCAGTGACTGACGACACAACAACAGTAGTATCTGGCAGTACCAGTGACTGACGACACAACAACAGTAGTATCTGGCAGTACCAGTGACTGACGACACAACAACAGTAGTATCTGGCAATACCAGTGACTGACGACACGACAACAGTAGTATCTGGCAGTACCAGTGACTGACGACACAACAGCAGTAGTATCTGGCAATACCAGTGACTGACGACACAACAACAGTAGTATATGGCAGTACCAGTGACTGACGACACAACAGCAGTAGTATATGGGTCATTCCACGTCAAATCGCACAAGAAATTCCCCGACCCCCTCCGATTTTGATGAAAATTGGTACACCTGTAGTACCAAGTAAAAGAACACATCACGCCAACTTTTAGCCCAGAGTGACCTCTGGGGTCAGATCTAGAGGTCATCCTAGGTCACGATTTTTTACCGACTTGACATCAATAAATTGCAAATATCTCATGTGTTATTTAACTTAGCGGAATGAAATTGGTGTCAAAGTGCGCAGAAGCCCTCGGCCATTCAGAAATATGGCAAAAGTTGCACGTGACCTCCCCGTGACCTTTGACCTAACCAGGTCAAAGTATACAAATATATTTTTATATATGTTTGCCTGCCCCTAATTCGACGAAACGGTGCTATATTAATGGTCGTGATATTATCTAAGAACCTGCAAAAAAGAAAGGCAGAGACTTGAAAACTTTTTGAGATTTCGTCCTTTGAGTATTGTCATAGGACCAAATGCATGCATGCCCCGAGGCTATTTACCATATTATCGATGATAACTCTGGTTACCTTCGTCCGATTATCGTCAAATTTGTTGCGCAAGTCATCGGTGGCAAACTGAACTATTTTCCAGATTTTCAGGTTGACATGACCTCACATGAACTAACATGACCTTGGGAAGTTTGTATTGCCTAAATACATCCAATATTGCAACTTACGTGAATATTCATGGCCATGATATGATTCATGATAACCTAGAAATCGATAACATTGAGTACCGAAAGTGGACTAATACTGATAGGTCCACCTTAGAGGTGGCTACGCATACTTCTGAAGATTTTGTGCGATCATTTTGCGAGCAGCTGGAAATACTTGTAAAGCATGATTTTGTCGCCCGTGCCCAAGGCAATTATCTGAAAGGCCTAAAGGAAACACTAGCTCCTGCAGAGGTAATTGTTATTGGAGATTATTCCGAAAACTACGCTATGGTTACACAGGATGAGGTACAGTCCCATCACTGGAACAAACTGCAGGTGACAATCCATCCGTTTGTGGCTTATTGGCAAAACAACGCAGGGGACCTCAAACATTTTTCTTACTCTGCCATTTCCGACTGTCTGACGCATGATACTGTGGCTGCCCACCTGTTTCAAGGAAAACTCATTGAGCGCCTGGAAGCAGAATTAGGCCAGCGCCCCAAGAAGATATTTTATTTTTCAGATGGGGCTGCCTCGCAATACAAAAATTGTAAGAATTTCCTAAATTTGGCAGAGCATTCCGTCGACTTTGGAATAGACGCCGAGTGGCATTTCTTCGCAACCGCTCACGGAAAGGGACCGTGTGATGGCATTGGTGGGACGTTGAAAAGGTTAGCCAAAAAGGGAAGTCTGCAAGGAACTATGATTGAGATCCCGGACCAGTTTTATCAGTTTGTAAAAAACCATGCCACCGGCACGTGCGTGGAGTATTTTCCCAAAACCGAGTGGGTCAAAGAAACCAAAGCCTTGAATGACAGATTCGCAGCTGCTCGCACAATACCGGGAACAAGGAATGTCCATCGTGTTACTCCGTCTCCACGTAATGGTATGGTGGTCGTGAGATGGTTTTCCGGCAGCGAGACGGGCCGTGAGGTACGTGTGGCGAAAAAGGTTGGTAGTTCTTCGTGAATATACGGTACTGCTGTTCAACTTGTTTTATGGTCGCGGCTATTTGCATATCAGAAACATTTACTGGCCCTCCCGATAAAATGTTAGTACGAAACGCACGCGAGCTGAAACAATATATTCAGGCTATAAAAACCGAGGAAACATATTTTTTTGCGAATAACTTTTGCCAAAATAAAGACAGAAATATAATTGTGTTACAATTATATTTTCCTCGTCAGGCCGCGTTGATTGATGTATCACATGACTTAGCTAGCTGAACATTTGATCCTGACCCCAGTTTACCTCCAGGTCACCCTAAACCGAGGTCAAGTGATGACCTAGCTTGATCATATTATACATCATGATCAACCAGAGGATCTCGATGGCATTAAAATTATTTCTCTATCTTGATTCTATATGAAGTCATTGACGAAAGTGTGACATGACCTTATAGTGACCTCACGTGACCATGCAGAGGACACTTGTTCAAGATAAAACTTGGCTCGTTTGGAGTAGCCTAACCTAAAATTAGGTAATATAGCCTGTACGAGCCAAATTCAGCGTTTTTTTGTTCAGGAAAATATTTTTGTTTCCCTGTTGGCTTGTAATGGAGAGGTCACTGCCAGGTCATGTGAGGTCAGGTCAACTTGAAAATCTGGAAAATAGTTCAGCTTGCCACCGATGGTTTGCCCACCAAAGTCGACGATAATCGGACCAAGGAAACCAGAGTTATCATCGATGATATGGTAAATAGCATCGGGGCATGCTTCGATTTGGTCCTATGACAATACCTACTCAAAGGTCGATATCTCAAAAAGTTTTAGAGTCTCCGCCTTTCTTTTTTGCACGTTCTTAGATAATATCAGGACCATTAATTCAGCCACGTTTAGTCGAATTAGGGGCAGGCAAACATATATAAAAATGCATTTTTTATACTTTGACCTCGTTAGGTCAAGGGTCACGGAGAGGTCACGTGCAACATTTGCCATATTTCTGAATAGCCAATGGTTTCTGCGCACTTTAACACCAATGTCGTTCCGCTAAGTTAATTAACATCTAATATATATGCATTTGATTGTTGTCAAGTCGGTAAAAATAGGCGACCTAGGATGACCTCTAAATCTGGCCCCAGAGGTCACCCAGGGCTGAAAGGTGGCGTGTGAGGTTCGTTCACTTGGCACTACAGGTGTATCAATTTTCATAAAAATCGGAGGGGGTCGGGTTCAAAATAGCCAATTCTTGTGCGATTTGACGTGGAATGCCCCATATGGCAGTACCAGTGACTGACGACTCAACAACAGTAGTATATGGCAGTATCAGTGACTGACGACACAATAACAGTAGTATCTGGCAGTACCAGTGACTGACGACACAACAACAGTAGTATCTGGCAGTACGAGTGACTGACGCAGGAACAGGGACTGATTGACAGCACCAGTTTCTAACAGCGCCAGTTACTAACAGCACCATTTACTAACAGCACCAGTCGCTAACGGCACCAGTCACTAACAACACCAGTCACTAACGGCACCAGTCACTAACAACATCTATCATTGATAACACCAGTCACTAACAGTATCGGTTGCTAACAGCACCAGTCATTGACAGCACCAGTCACTAATATCACCGGTTACTAACAGCACCAGTCGCTAACAGCACCAGTCACTAACAGTGCCAGTCACTAACAGCACCAAATGGGCGCAATATGACCACAGCAGTCGGCGCGCCCTAAAGCCCTAATAACTAACTAACAGCACCAGTCATCGACAGCACCAGTCACTGGCAGCACCAGTCGCTGGCAGCACCGGCCACTGATAGCACCAGTCACTGACAGCACCAGTCACTGACATAACGGCAGTGATTGACGCGACGTGACCACGCAGGCGGTCGGTCGTGTGTGTGGCGACAGATGTTGGCTAATCTCACCGAACTCACTGAACGAAAGTAGAAGCTCACTAAACGAACGGTAGTAGCCAACTAAACGAACGGTATGGTAGTAACCCACTAAACGAATCGACGCTCTTAATTCCGTGCCTTTTAAAATGATAATTTCGACATAAAAAGTTCGGGCTTCGGAAATCCTTCATTACACGTTATCTGTGGTGAAATTTCGCCTGCAACTGAATGTGACCACACAGGGCGCTTGATAACTACAAGAAGTTTCGGCGCCCTTAAGCCCAACTTTTTAAAAGGCAGAATAAATATATGTGACCACACCAGCAATCTAGAACGCCGACAGGCCGCCATTATCCTCTTGCTCTTCCGGTGAGGAAGTGTTTGAGGTCCGAGGCGAGGTTTGAGGCCAGAGGCTTCAGTCAGGAGTTTGAGTAGGTCAGGTGCCAAGTTCATCGCCGTTCATCGGCCGACTCCGGGTGGCCACATCGAAACACTAACAGCCTACACTCCACATTCACAAATCGCTGTCGAATTGCAGTTGTTCGATTGGATGATGTGCATTGAAGTGAGCTGATCAAGCCTGCTCAGGATGCTGTGTGGTCAAAGACGGTCGCAGCGAGATGTGGTTGAATTGTATATGCATCGGTAGTTTCGACCGTCCACCATCGCGGGTGGGTGGCGCTGTGCTGGACACATGATTGGCTGCGTGACGGCCAGCTGACTAGTAGCCAGCCGGCGGAGTTCTGTGGATCGTGTTGTCAGCGGCAGGCAACGCTCGGGATGATTGGCTACGTGACGGCCAGCTGACTAGTAGCCAGCCGGCGGAGTTCTGTGGATCGTGTTGTCAGCGGCAGGCAACGCTCGGGATGATTGGCTGCGTGACGGCCAGCTGACTAGTAGCCAGCCGGCGGAGTTCTGTGGATCGTGTTGTCAGCGGCAGGCAACGCTCGGGTGTTGTGACGCCAGTGATAGTAGCCAGCCGGCGGAGTTCTGTGGATCGTGTTGTCAGCGGCAGGCAACGCTCGGGATGATTGGCTGCGTGACGGCCAGCTGACTAGTAGCCAGCCGGCGGAGTTCTGTGGATCGTGTTGTCAGCGGCAGGCAACGCTCGGGATGTTGTGGAGATAGAAGAGGTTTAGTGTTGTGGGACGCTCGGGATGATTGGCTGCGTGACGGCCAGCTGACTAGTAGCCAGCCGGCGGAGTTCTGTGGATCGTGTTGTCAGCGGCAGGCAACGCTCGGGATGATTGGCTACGTGACGGCCAGCTGACTAGTAGCCAGCCGGCGGAGTTCTGTGGATCGTGTTGTCAGCGGCAGGCAACGCTCGGGATGATTGGCTACGACTGGGAAGGTGATGACATTCTCAGGACGATGATGCCAGCGGCACGCGCGCCTTGCGAGTGATGGTCACACAGTCACACGGCCTGCTCTCGAGGCGGCCGAGCGGAGACTCCGGAGTCCGGCCGAGCGTCGAGGAGCGACGGCGGAATCTGTTGGGAGTGGGGCTAGGGAGGACTCCGAAAGGTATCTGAGTCTGTCGGGGGTGTTGAGAAGTGACTCGGAGGTCTTCTGGGTGTAGACCTAGGGAAGATTCTGAAGTAGGTTGAGAAGTGACTCTCGAATCTGCCGAAATCTGTCCAGGAGTGGCCCTTAGTATATCGAGGGAATCTGGTGAATCCGGGGTCTGTCGAGCAACGACTCCATAATCTGCTATGGGCTGACTATGGAGTATGTCGAGGGAGGATCCTAAGCGTCTCCAGGGGCTGCTCGGGAATCCAGCGACGAGCGGCCATTGCGAGCTTCCTGTGCCACGGTGCTGAAACCAACTCTGTTCCGCCGGTGTTGTCGGCACCTAACGTTGCTCCGCCGGTGTTGTCGGCACCTAACGTTGCTCCGCCGGTGTTGTTGGTACCTAACGTTGCTCCGCCGGTGTTGTTGGTACCTAACGTTGCTCCGCCGGTGTTGGCACCTAACGTTGCTCCGCCGGTGTTGTCGGTGCCTAACGTTGCTCCGCCGGTGTTGTCGGCACCTAACGTTGCTCCGCCGGTGTTGTCGGTACCTAACGTTGCTCCGCCGGTGTTGTTGGTACCTAACGTTGCTCCGCCGGTGTTGTTGGTACCTAACGTTGCTCCGCCGGTAGTTGTTCTGCCGGTGTTGTCGGTACCTAACGTTGCTCCGCCGGTGTTGGCACCTAACGTTGCTCCGCCGGTGTTGTCGGTGCCTAACGTTGCTCGCTTTCGCCGGTGTTGTCGGCACCTAACGTTGCTCCGCCGGTGTTGTCGGTACCTAACGTTGCTCCGCCGGTGTTGTTGGTACCTAACGTTGCTCCGCCGGTGTTGTTGGTACCTAACGTTGCTCCGCCGGTGTTGTTGGTACCTAACGTTGCTCCGCCGGTGTTGTCGGTACCTAACGTTGTTCTGCCGGTGTTGTCGGTGCCTAACGTTGCTCCGCCGGTGTTGTGTAACGTTGCTCCCGTATTTGGACCTAACGTTGCTCCGCCGGTGTTGTTGGTACCTAACGTTGCTCCGCCGGTGTTGTCGGTGCCTAACGTTGTTCTGCCGGTGTTGTCGGCACCTAACGTTGCTCCGCCGGTGTTGTTGGTACCTAACGTTGCTCCGCCGGTGTTGTCGGCACCTAACGTTGTTCTGCCGGTGTTGTCGGTACCTAACGTTGCTCCGCCGGTGTTGTCGGCACCTAACGCTGCTCCGCCGGTGTTGTCGAAGGCGGGGGAGGGAGGTACGACACATGCCGGCTGAGTAGTCGGCTGGTTGACATCAGTCGAAAGCTGCACCCAATGGTGGCTCGTGGTACCTGTGGCTGGTGCGGTGGTCGGAGCAGCAGGTGAGGTGGTCGGAGTGGCAGGTGAGGTTGTCGGAGCAGCAGGTGAGGTGGTCGGAGTGCCAGGTGCGGTGATCGGAGCGGGGAGGTGAGGTGGTTGTAGCAGCAGGTAAGGTGGTCGGAGCGGCAGGTGAGGTGGACGGATCGGCAGGTGAGGTGGTCTGAGCGCCAGGTGCGGTGGTCGGAGCGGCAGGTGAGGTGGACGGAGCGCCAGGTGCGGTGGTCGGAGCGGCAGGTGCGGTGGTCGGAGCGGCAGGTGCGGTGGTCGGAGGGCGGCAGGTGCGGTGGTCGGAGCGGCAGGTGCGGTGGTGGAGGGGGGGGGTCGGTGGAGCGGCAGGTGCGGTGGTCGGAGCGGCAGGTGCGGTGGTCGGAGCGGCAGGTGAGGTGGTCGGAGCGGCAGGTGCGGTGGTCGGAGCGGCAGGTGCGGTGGTCGGAGCGGCAGGTGAGGTGGTCGGAGAGGCAGGTGAGGTGGTCGGAGCGGCAGGTGCGGTGGTCGGAGCGGCAGGTGCGGTGGTCGGGGCGGCAAGTGATCGTGCGGTGACGCTGTCAGCCAGCTGACTGCAGCGGCATTGTGATCAGCTATGCCTACTGCGGTGCCAGATTCCGACGTGCTTCTCGGTCTGGGAGTGCATGGCCAGCGTTGACGCTGCCTAAAGCCGAGGTGATTAGCATTCTGAACGTTAGTGCATGCCACATTGTCCCGAATGGACGTTGTTTCCGGCCACCGATGATGAAAGATGTTGCCACTCTTGATCCCCGTATAGTGCCTTTTGAATCTGCGGGCGTAGCTCGGCCAAGGTATTTCTTTTCCTCTCCCTCGCCCTCGCCCATTCCCTCTCCCTCCCCTCTCCTCCTCCCTCTCCCCCTCCCTCTTCCTCTCCCTCTCCCTCTCCCTCTCCCTCTCCCGCTCTTCCCTCCCTCCCTCTCCTCTCTCCTCCCTCTACCCCTCCCTCTTCCTCTCCCTTTCCCTCTTCCTCTCCCTTTCCCTTTTCCTCTCCCTTTCCCTCTTCCTCTCCCTTTCCCTCTTCCTCTCCCTTTCCCTCTTCCTCTCCCTTTCCCTCTTCCTCTCCCTTTCCCTCTTCCTCTCCCTTTCCCTTTTCCTCTCTCTCCCTTTCCCTCTTCCTCTCCCTCTCCACCTCCCCTCCTCCCCCTCTCCCCTCCCCCTCCCCTCCTCCTCCCTCTCCCCCTCCCTCTCCCTCTCCTCTCTCCTCTCTCTCTCTCTCTCTCTCTCTCTCTCTCTCTCTCTCTCTCTCTCTCTCTCTCTCTCTCTCTCTCTCTCTCTCTCTCTCTCTCTCTCTCTCTCTCTCTCTCTCTCTGTCTCTCTCTCTCTGTCTCTCTGTCTCTCTCTCTCTCTCTGTCTCTCTGTCTCTCTGTCTCTCTGTCTCTCTTCTTCTCTCTGTCTCTCTGTCTCTCTCTCTCTGTCTCTCTGTCTCTCTCTCTCTCTCTCTCTGTCTCTCTGTCTCTCTGTCTCTCTGTCTCTCTGTCTCTCTCTCTCTCTCTCTCTGTCTCTCTCTCTCTCTCTCTCTCATCACATCGCTTAATACACATCTGTGATATTAAGCGAATTATTAGCATTTACGTATTATTTTGGTGTCCCATAGAGCATTAGCCTGATGGCATGTTTCCATGCTGCTATGTCTCCTGGTTGGTAGCACTCAGTGCAGTACAGTCACATGCTGGTCATGTTCTTTTATGGTCGATCCAATGTGATGGCAGGTCACATTGGGATATCTTATGAATGTCATCATGGACCGTGACCGAAATATGATATGTTGCAAAGTACTTGTTCAAAGGTGCCGATAGCTCAGTGGTTAAGATGAGCGTCTGATATGCCAGAGGTGCGTGGTTCGATTCCCCGCGAAGCCCGCCATTACTGCTATGGTGAGAAGTGAGGAACGCCACGTGGCATCACCTGCTGAGTGCGTCATAAAACCACAACCAACCAATAAGAAAGATTGAGTACCTTTGAAAGAAAACTAACTGAAACTTGACGAATTCATCTCCTGCATTGCAAGCACTAACACACTTAATTTATGTTTTAGTGTATTCTGTCCCTATTCCTTTCTTGACATGATTTTCCTGCTCAGTTTCCTGTGCATTACTTTTATTTTATTTCAATGCAAAAGTGATGAAGCACAAAGTTAGGTGTGAACACATGAGGTATGAGTGAGAAAAAACATGTAGCTGAGTATCTCCGAGGTCATCTCTGATTTGGTGTGTTACAGGAGCTGGCCAGTATATCTGATGTCCGCTGTGGTGTGTTACAGGAGCTGGCCAGTATATCTGAAGTCTGTGCTGTGGTGTGTTACAGGAGCTGGCCAGTATATCTGAAGTCTGTGCTATGGTGTGTTACAGGAGCTGGCCAGTATATCTGAAGTCTGTGCTGTGGTGTTTTACAGGAGCTGGCCAGTATATCTGAAGTCTGTGCTGTGGTGTTTTACAGGAGCTGGCCAGTATCTCTGAAGTCTGTGCTGTGGTGTTTTACAGGAGCTGGCCAGTATCTCTGAGGCGGTGTTTCGTGGCTCGACCCGCCGGGCAGACCTGGACCGCTGGTACGGCCGTCTGCTGCGAGCCATCATCAACCAGGTCACCGTCACCGGCCAGCAGCACCAGAAGACGCCGCTCGAGGTCGTCCAGATGGAGAACTTCCACCACATGCACGCGCTGCTCATGCGCCTCAAGCTGGCCGGGCTGGACGCCGAGAAGCGCGAGGTCAAGGCCAAGTACGCCGACGCCCTGCGGGCGTATGTGACCCGCTACTTCGGCCAGCCGCTCATCAAGTTAAACGTGAGCCGCACGTTGGACAGGCGATCTGTGTGTTCGGTCCGGGTGGTGTTGCCGATGGCAGTAGGTTTTGCCGATGGACGTGACGTACGAGCGAATCGGAGGCTCGCTGGCGCCGCTGGAGCGCCGTAGAGCCGTCCACGCCTCCGTGAACCGACTCAAATGCAGCGACGGCCTGCTGGGATTTTCTGGTGGCCGGGGAGGGGAGCGGTCTGATGTGGTCTGGCCGGGAGAGGGGGAGCAGTCTGATGTGGTCTGGCCGGCGCAGATCACCTCTGTGGTCAGCTTACGGTCAGACGTGGAGCAGTGTGGCGTTCCACCTGGTTGGGTGTGGTCAGGCACAGCGTGGTTGGTGTTGACACGGCCCGCCTTAGGTGGTCGGTATTGACACGGACAGGGCTGGCTGTGCCACGTAGCCAGGGTTGGGTTGGCGTCTGCAGGTAAAACCGCTCCACGACTTCGCTGTAATATTGCGGTTTCTCGAGAGCACAGGCGGACAGATCCGGACGGCAATATCACCCGCCCCATGCCTTAGACTGACGCCGCCGGGCCTGACGTGGTCGTGTTGCTCCCGTCCCACACCAGACCGGACCAGCTGCTGGTCGGGCTCCGTCTCCACTCCCACCCCGTACCCTTGCCGAGCTCCGTCTCCACACCATACCCTGGCCGAGCTCCGTTTCCACTCCCACCCCGTACCCTGGTCGAGCTCCGTCTCCACACCATACCCTGGCCGAGCTCCGTCTCCACTCCCACACCATACCCTGGCCGAGCTCCGTCTCCACTCCCACACCATACCCTGGCCGAGCTCCGTCTCCACTCCCACACCATACCCTGGCCGAGCTCCGTCTCCACTCCCACAACATACCCTGGCCGAGCTCCGTCTCCACTCCCACACCATACCCTGGCCGAGCTCCGTCTCCACTCCCACACCATACCCTGGCCGAGCTCCGTCTCCACTCCCACAACATACCCTGGCCGAACTCCGTCTCCACACCATACCCTGCCCGAGCTCCGTTTCCACTCCCACCCCGTACCCTGGTCGAGCTCCGTCTCCACTCCCACCCCATACCCTGGCCGAGCTCCGTCTCCACTCCCACAACATACCCTGGCCGAACTCCGTCTCCACACCATACCCTGGCCAAGCTCCGTCTCCACTCCCATACCATACCCTGGCCGAGCTCCGTCTCCACTCCCACAACATACCCTGGCCGAGCTCCGTCTCCACTCACACAACATACCCCGGCCGAACTCCGTCTCCACACCATACCCTGGCCAAGCTCCGTCTCCACTCCCACACCATACCCTGGCCGAGCTCCGTCTCCACTCCCACAACATACCCTGGCCGAGCTCCGTCTCCACTCCCACACCATACCCTGGCCGAGCTCCGTCTCCACTCCCACAACATACCCTGGCCAAGCTCCGTCTCCACTCCCACAACATACCCTGGCCGAGCTCCGTCTCCACTCCCACTCCATACCCTGGCCAAGCTCCGTCTCCACTCCCACAACATACCCTGGCGGATCTCCGTCTCCACTCCCACCCCGTACCCTGGCCGAGCTCCGTCTCCACACCATACCCTGGCGGATCTCCGTCTCCACTCCCACCCAGTACCCTGGCCAAGCTCCGTCTCCACTCCCACACCATACCCTGGCCGAGCTCCGTCTCCACTCCCACCCCGTACCCTGGCCAAGCTCCGTCTCCACTCCCACACCATACCCTGGCCGAGCTCCGTCTCCACTCCCACAACATACCCTGGCCGAGCTCCGTCTCCACTCCCACAACATTCCCTGGCCGAGCTCCGTCTCCACTCCCACACCATACCCTGACCGAGCTCCGTCTCCTCCCACAACATACCCTGGCCGAACTCCGTCTCCACACCATACCCTGGCCAAGCTCCGTCTCCACTCCCACACCATACCCTGGCCGAGCTCCGTCTCCACTCCCACACCATACCCTGGCCGAGCTCCGTCTCCACTCACACAACATACCCTGGCCGAACTCCGTCTCCACACCATACCCTGGCCAAGCTCCGTCTCCACTCCCACACCATACCCTGGCCGAGCTCCGTCTCCACTCCCACAAAATACCCTGGCCGAGCTCCGTCTCCACTCCCACACCATACCCTGGCCGAGCTCCGTCTCCACTCCCACAACATACCCTGACCGAGCTCCGTCTCCACTCCCACAACATAACCTGACCGAGCTCCGTCTCCACTCCCACAACATACCCTGGCCGAACTCCGTCTCCACACCATACCCTGCCCGAGCTCCGTTTCCACTCCCACCCCGTACCCTGGTCGAGCTCCGTCTCCACTCCCACACCATACCCTGGCCGAGCTCCGTCTCCACTCCCACAACATACCCTGGCCGAACTCCGTCTCCACACCATACCCTGGCCAAGCTCCGTCTCCACTCCCACACCATACCCTGACCGAGCTCCGTCTCCACTCCCACAACATACCCTGACCGAGCTCCGTCTCCACTCCCACAACATACCCTGGC
Source organism: Imbricaverruca yamaguchii (assembly GCA_034440575.1). Lineage (NCBI taxonomy): Eukaryota > Metazoa > Arthropoda > Thecostraca > Neoverrucidae > Imbricaverruca > Imbricaverruca yamaguchii. Next base: position 809,763 of record JAOTOL010001561.1, read on the forward strand.
TGAGCTCCGTCTCCACAACATACCCTGGCCGAGCTCCGTCTCCACTCCCACAACATACCCTGGCCGAGCTCCGTCTCCACTCCCACAACATGCCCTGGCCGAGCTCCGTCTCCACTCCCACAACATTCCCTGGCCGAGCTCCGTCTCCACTCGCACAACATACCCTGGCTGAGCTCCGTCTCCACACCCACAACATGCCCTGGCTGAGCTCCGTCTCCACTCCCACCCAGTACCCTGGCCGAGCTCCGTCTCCACTCCCACACCATACCCTGGCCGAGCTCCGTCTCCACTCCCACAACATGCCCTGGCCGAGCTCCGTCTCCACTCCCACAACATGCCCTGGCCAAGCTCCGTCTCCACTCCCACAACATGCCCTGGCCGAGCTCCGTCTCCACTCCCACAACATACCCTGGCTGAGCTCCGTCTCCACAACATGCCATGGCTGAGCTCCGTCTCCACTCCCACAACATGCCCTGGCTGAGCTCCGTCTCCACTCCCACCCAGTACCCTGGTCGAGCTCCGTATCCACTCCCACTCCATACCCTGGCCGAGCTCCGTCTCCACTCCCACAACATGCCCTGGCCAAGCTCCGTCTCCACTCCCACAACATGCCCTGGCCGAGCTCCATCTCCACTCCCACTCCATACCCTGGCCGAGCTCCGTCTCCACTCCCACACCATACCCTGGCCGAGCTCCGTCTCCACTCCCACCCCATACCCTGGCCAAGCTCCGTCTCCACTCCCACAACATTCCCTGGCCGAGCTCCGTCTCCACTCCCACTCCATACTCTGGCCAAGCTCCATCTCCACTCCCACAACATACCCTGGCGGATCTCCGTCTCCACTCCCACCCCGTACCCTGGCCGAGCTCCGTCTCCACTCCCACCCCATACCCTGGCCAAGCTCCGTCTCCACTCCCACCCGATACCCTGGCCGAACTCCGTCTCCACACCATACCCTGGCCGAGCTCCGTCTCCACTCCCACAACATACCCTGGCCGAGCTCCGTCTCCACTCCCACACCATACCCTGGCCGAGCTCCGTCTCCACTCCCACAACATACCCTGGCCGAGCTCCGTCTCCACTCCCACCCCGTACCCTGGCCAAGCTCCGTCTCCACTCCCACCCCATACCCTGGCCGAACTCCGTCTCCACACCATACCCTGGCCGAGCTCCGTCTCCACTCCCACAACATACCCCAGTCGAGCTCCGTCTCCACTCCCACACCATACCCTGGCCGAGCTCCGTCTCCACTCCCACACCATACCCTGACCGAGCTCCGTCTCCACTCCCACAACATACCCTGGCGGATCTCCGTCTCCACTCCCACCCCGTACCCTGGCCAAGCTCCGTCTCCACTCCCACACCATACCCTGGCCGAGCTCCGTCTCCACTCCCACACCATACCCTGGCCGAGCTCCGTCTCCACTCACACAACATACCCTGGCCGAACTCCGTCTCCACACCATACCCTGGCCAAGCTCCGTCTCCACTCCCACACCATACCCTGGCCGAGCTCCGTCTCCACTCCCACAACATACCCTGGCCGAGCTCCGTCTCCACTCCCACACCATACCCTGGCCGAGCTCCGTCTCCACTCCCACAACATACCCTGACCGAGCTCCGTCTCCACTCCCACAACATACCCTGACCGAGCTCCGTCTCCACTCCCACAACATACCCTGGCCGAACTCCGTCTCCACACCATACCCTGCCCGAGCTCCGTTTCCACTCCCACCCCGTACCCTGGTCGAGCTCCGTCTCCACTCCCACCCCATACCCTGGCCGAGCTCCGTCTCCACTCCCACAACATACCCTGGCCGAACTCCGTCTCCACACCATACCCTGGCCAAGCTCCGTCTCCACTCCCACACCATACCCTGACCGAGCTCCGTCTCCACTCCCACAACATACCCTGACCGAGCTCCGTCTCCACTCCCACAACATACCCTGGCTGAGCTCCGTCTCCACAACATACCCTGGCCGAGCTCCGTCTCCACTCCCACAACATACCCTGGCCGAGCTCCGTCTCCACTCCCACAACATGCCCTGGCCGAGCTCCGTCTCCACTCCCACAACATTCCCTGGCCGAGCTCCGTCTCCACTCCCACAACATACCCTGGCCGAGCTCCGTCTCCACTCCCACAACATGCCCTGGCCGAGCTCCGTCTCCACTCCCACAACATTCCCTGGCCGAGCTCCGTCTCCACACGCACAACATGCCCTGGCTGAGCTCCGTCTCCACTCCCACCCAGTACCCTGGCCGAGCTCCGTCTCCACTCCCACACCATACCCTGGCCGAGCTCCGTCTCCACTCCCACAACATGCCCTGGCCGAGCTCCGTCTCCACTCCCACAACATGCCCTGGCCAAGCTCCGTCTCCACTCCCACAACATGCCCTGGCCGAGCTCCGTCTCCACTCCCACAACATACCCTGGCTGAGCTCCGTCTCCACAACATGCCATGGCTGAGCTCCGTCTCCACTCCCACAACATGCCCTGGCTGAGCTCCGTCTCCACTCCCACCCAGTACCCTGGTCGAGCTCCGTATCCACTCCCACTCCATACCCTGGCCGAGCTCCGTCTCCACTCCCACAACATACCCTGGCCGAGCTCCGTCTCCACTCCCACAACATTCCCTGGCCGAGCTCCGTCTCCACTCCCACACCATACCCTGACCGAGCTCCGTCTCCACTCCCACAACATACCCTGGCGGATCTCCGTCTCCACTCCCACCCCGTACCCTGGCCAAGCTCCGTCTCCACTCCCACACCATACCCTGGCCGAGCTCCGTCTCCACTCCCACACCATACCCTGGCCAAGCTCCGTCTCCACTCCCACCCCATACCCTGGCCAAGCTCCGTCTCCACTCCCACAACATGCCCTGGCCGAGCTCCGTCTCCACTCCCACTCCATACTCTGGCCAAGCTCCGTCTCCACTCCCACACCATACCCTGGCCGAGCTCCGTCTCCACTCCCACACCATACCCTGGCCAAGCTCCGTCTCCACTCCCACCCCATACCCTGGCCAAGCTCCGTCTCCACTCCCACAACATTCCCTGGCCGAGCTCCGTCTCCACTCCCACTCCATACTCTGGCCAAGCTCCATCTCCACTCCCACAACATACCCTGGCGGATCTCCGTCTCCACTCCCACCCCGTACCCTGGCCGAGCTCCGTCTCCACTCCCACCCCATACCCTGGCCAAGCTCCGTCTCCACTCCCACCCGATACCCTGGCCGAACTCCGTCTCCACACCATACCCTGGCCGAGCTCCGTCTCCACTCCCACAACATACCCTGGCCGAGCTCCGTCTCCACTCCCACACTATACCCTGGCCGAGCTCCGTCTCCACTCCCACAACATACCCTGGCCGAGCTCCGTCTCCACTCCCACCCCGTACCCTGGCCAAGCTCCGTCTCCACTCCCACCCGATACCCTGGCCGAACTCCGTCTCCACACCATACCCTGGCCGAGCTCCGTCTCCACTCCCACAACATACCCCAGTCGAGCTCCGTCTCCACTCCCACACCATACCCTGGCCGAGCTCCGTCTCCACTCCCACACCATGCCATAGCCGAGCTTCGTCGCGCTGAAGGAGGAGAGAGAGAGAGAGAGAGGTGGCAGTGCTACCTCAGCCCGTCTCCAGCCGTGGCTGCTGCGGCGGACGGCTGTGCACTGTCGCCTCTGTGGTCCAGACTGCCGCGGCTCCGGAAGTGCGGAGGGGACGGTGGGCGCGGGGATCCGATCCAGCCGCCATTTGAGTCTAATGATGGCCCGGGAGTGCCGTGGCCTGCCTCAGAATGGTCCACTGATAACTGCACTGGACTCAATCACGACTGCCGCCGCCGTGGCGCCCCTCGTCTATGGCTTGGCCTCCGATCCTCTCCAGAAGTAGGCCCGTGCTGCGTTGTACCAGTATATATATATATATATATATATATATATATATATATATATATATATATATATATATATATATATATATATATATATATATATGTAATTTTAGGTAGCGGGTTTCTTTTGAACATAGCTTGCTATAAGCGTCACCAATTTCTGCAATGTCGAGTTTTTAATCGGGGTCGCTGCGAAATTTATGATTATTGTCCTTGTCATTCGCCAAAGCTGCAGATTGCATCGGATCTGAGGAAATAAGAGCGGCATGCCTATTATGGTATCTATAACAACTTTGGCACTCCACCAGAGCAGCGTCAAACTAATGGCTGTCGGAACAGGTGAAGCCAGAAGCATATGCAAATCTCCAGACTCGAGTGCGAAAGGCGTTTCCATGAGAGCCCCGCGCCGTTATCGGAAAGTGAGCGCTTATCATCAACTCGTCGAGTGCTACAATAACTCATTCGTCTCGATTTATGGTTGAATTTCCACCTGTATCTAGTGCTCGACCCCGCAGTCAAGAAGATGGACATTGTCATCATTTCATTTTGCTGTCAGCCCCCCTCCCCCATTCCGTTTCACCGGATCATGCCTCCGCGCGGCCAGGACGCGGTATTTCACATACCAAACTGCTTTCAGATGGCTTATCTTACCATATTATCATCAACAGATCCCCTGTCATTATGGGTAGTGTTCATCGATCATTGTCGAATAATGCCCAATACCAAAATCTGACTTTGGAGTTGCTTTCACAACGCATGCACTTTGAATCATCTCCATTCAACGAAGAAAAGCATGAACAGCACAGCGAGCTGGCCAGCCATCTGGCCTGATGGTAACCTGCCTCTGTGTGCAGGTGGGAGAAAGTGATCCCATCGAGGACCCAGACATCGTCGCGACTGAATGCATATGGACGCGTTATATAGATGCCGTCATGATCGTAGAACACATGAGTCCGTCCTACAGTCGTGCGTGACAGCACATGAGTCCGTCCTACAGTCGTGCATGACTTGTGGCGTTGGCGTGCGACTGTTGTAAATTTGATATGTGATTGTCTTATTGTTGACATGGGACTGTTTTATCGTTGGCACGTGACGTTCTGATGTCAGGTGTCCTGGTGTTCTGTTATGGTGCGTGCGACTCTATTTTCATATCGACACAGTGCTGTAGCTCAGACGGTAGGGCGTTAGACTCTTGATAGTAAGATAGTGAGTTCGAATCCCACAACAGGCGAGACTACCAATTCCATCCGCGACCAATTGGCGCGAGACTTTGGTGACGCTGTATGATCTATCAGTTGAATGTTTTGTAAAAGAGCGCATGCTTCTTGACACGTTTCTGATGTTTGGTCTGCAGCAATTTTTCGGCGGAGTGCAAACGAAGGTGGCACAGGGCGTGCGCGAGTCTGAGATGGGATACCAGCTGGCGTTCAGCAAACAGGAGCTGCGCAAGGTGATGAAGGAGTACCCCGGCAAGGAAGTCAAAAAGGGTTTGGACTCCCTGTACAAGAAGGTCGAGAAACACCTGTGCGAAGAGGAGAATCTGCTACAGGTACGCCAACGTTTTTCACTGGAGATGTGAAGACGAAGCTTGATACCCAAGTTGCGAAGTCACCTGGCTTGTGATTTAAATGTTTTTACTTGGGGGGTCTCACTAGCTGCTGAATTCCGTATTCGCTTGCGCTCTCTTGGTCTTAGATATTGATTGGCTCCGACCGACCGGCTGGCCGACCAACTGACCGACCTACGTCACCTACCCAACCCTACCCGGGATACGTGAATGTGGATTTGACTTTTATTTGTCTCGCATTCTGCGACGACGCGATCACCGTGTTTCCCGTTTGTTCCACCAGGTGGTGTGGCGGGCCATGCAGGAGGAGTTCATCCGGCAGTACAAGTCGATCGAGGACACAATACAGCGCTGCTACCCGGGCGCCATGATCACTCTCGAGTTCACAATTGACGAGTTACTCGCCTTCTTCTCCGAGATCGCTCGCTCCCACTGAGCTTCCTCCTGGCGCCGGCGAAGCCCGACCTCCTGCGGCTCATTCCAGTGAGGTGTCTCCTGAGGGTCTGCCGGTTGTGCCAAGTCGCCACCGAGTTATCGACTGTGTGAAGCCCCGCAGGGGAATGCCCAGCCCACGGAGAGCCGCGCTCCGCAGACGTCTGCTTCAGAACCGCAGACGTGCGCTCCGCAGACGTCTGCAGAACTTCAGACGTCTGCCACATTCCCTGCGCGGGCTCGGCAGGTGCGGCTGGAGTACTGCGGCTGCACGACGCAATCAAGGCCGCATGGCGTTGCCTCACCTCGGAAGGAAGGGCGGATACCGCGGGGAATCGAGCCCCTGACCCTTGGTCCCAAGACGCCCAGCTTAGCCACTGAGCTGCCGGTGACACGTACGCCGCCGATTTGCAGTGATTCCGAGGTGGTGCAGAGGGCGCACGTCTAATGTCCGCACTGGCATTTGGTGACACATGAGGCGAAATATATCCCGCTAAGAAACTAGAATACTTCTGGACCAATCCTTACCGGCTGCTTTTTGATGAGGTCTATGCGCGTTTATTGTTGAACTTGTTGCCACAGGGAATATTACGTTTTACTTAGTGTACCGACAGGAATATGTTATGGACAGTATGCTATCGGATTCATGTCCGTTACATTACTGGTAAGAACCTGTCAGGCGCACGTTAACAGGCCGTGATCTCAGGGGCTCGGACATCGGTAGACAATGATGGTGTCACCAAAAAAAAGTTCGTGATGGAGAGTTAATTTATGTCGTACGCATCCACAACGCAACAGGCGCCCTGTCCTAGCCACAAGTTTTTTGAAGTGCCACATATATTTTGGCAGATGTTGCATGTGTCATTACGACATTCACGATCCATGAATCAAAGTCCGTGAGGTAAAGGAAAAGGCCCTGACTTTCCAGTTTGTTTTTCAAATATTCTGGATGCGTGGGTGCTACGGTTAACATTGAAGCACAATTTCCCTGCCAGTCATGGGTATGAACTGAACAATGCCCGTGCTCTACGTAACAGCTGATGTCGTTTGGCAAATTCGTGATCAGGGACGTTTTCGCCAGGATGCCCGAAGGTCCCGTTCCTAAGACCACTGGCTACGATGCGCAGTGTGAAATGCCCACCGTGTGGCCACGACAACTGTTCGCGCCTGTCGGTGATATGTATGAGAAGCTACTGTGTTGCTACTGCTATTGCATATTGATGGGTGGCCTTTGTGCCACGTGTACACGTACATGAAAATGAATTTGTGTTGTCAGCCCTTTGCGTGTCGATTCAACTGGAGGTTCGTGGAGCACACGGCGGTGTTGGCCACCGTGCACTGCATCCTGGCCGACACACACACACACACACACACACACACACACACACACACACACACACACACACACACACACACACACACACACACACACACACACACACACACACACACACGCGCGCCTAGTATGCATGCAAGATGCATACTAGATCCGCTGGCCCATGCGGATAAATATATCACGATACACGCTATACAAACGGACAGGTACACACCCAGCAAACGTCGGCCAGCCGATGTATCCACAACATTATGAACATTACTCCACACCGCCTGATACACTTCAGCACATCTGCGAACACATTAATCACATATGTGTCTCGGCGGTCACATGAATCACATGTGACCGCTACGACCCGACGTGCTGGCGGTCGGGCCGCGGCGCTAGACAGCGACCCCGGCCGCTCCTTACCGTTACGCATATGTATTCCAGAGCAAGGCAGCTTCGCAGTGTTACAGTGGGCGCATGGAAATTCCAACATCTGATTGTAAATGTGTGAAACCGACGAAAACTGTTTCGATCAGCCGAAAATCGCGTTATGAAGTTCGGATATTTCAACGGTCACTGAAGCTTGAATTGTATGATGGCGAGTCACATTCCCTGGGAGAACCCCTCGGAATCGATGGACAAGACTTGTCCACAAGACTTGACAACCAAGTCCACGGTCCCATCATCGAAATTTTGTCATCAGTGCAAGCAACCAGTGCAGAATAAATCAGCAGAAAATTCGCCATGCTTACTAGCCGCTGTACAGCCAACAGCCAGCAGCCGAGCCCGGCCGGGGCCGGCGCTAAAGTAATCAGCGTCTTGCCGTCCCCTGGCCTGGTCCGCCCCGACGAATCGGCCACTGTCGGACGCCGACGACGGCTGAGGAGGCGAGGATGCCGGGGTGGACAACGGGTGAGAATGAGAGCCATGCAGCGAACAATAACATCAGTTCAAAGGAGTGCTGCTCTACCGACCACTCCTGGCATTGGAGAAGTCCCCCTTCGTGTAGAGTGCCTTCAGGCTCGTCCACAAAGACAACCACCAGGCGGCACAGGGAAATCCTGCAAGTTTGGACACATTAACGTCAGGTCCTTAGCACCAAAACTGGACGAGGTGAACTTGCTATTGGACAGGCACCAACTGGACATATGCATCTCCGAGACCTGGCTACGGGCAAAAATCACCGACAGAGTGCTGGTCTTTCCTGGATAACGAATCACCAGATGTGACCGCACAACGCCGTCGGGATCCCGTGTCGCGGTGCGAGGCGGAGTCGCCATACTGTCCCGCGAACACTTCCGAGTCACGGGACTGGACATTGGCGGTGCCGACTCTGCAGTCGAGTCGCTCTGGCTCTCGGTGACGGGGACCGGCCGGCGAACTGTGATCGTCGGCGCGTTGACGTCATGTGATCAACGGCTATCTACCGGCCGCCCGGCACACCCGTCACCAGAGGGTTGGGGCTGATAGAGCAGCAGCTTCAGGCAGCAGTCTTCATAAACAAGAAAGTCACGGGATAAATATTTCGAATGTCCCTTGCATCCTCATCTTCCGAGGACTGATAGAATATAGAATATAGAATCATTGTCCCCTTTCCAGATGCGAGACGGATGCGACAGATTTGGAAGGATTACCCGTTGCGAGAAGTTCAAGGATGGTGCTATTGAAGTAGAGTTTTCACAAGTAGGAGAAGCACAGAACGCACTAGAAATGACAGAGTTTGTATATAGTGTGCGGAAAGGTGGCATCAAAGTCGATGAGAGCATCCAGATGAGGGTCGAACCCCATCAAACCAAAAATACATCGCGCGGAATCATCAATTGTTACGATCTCAAGGGCGTACCTGAGGAAGAGATAGTAGACGGGCTATCTGAGTTCGGCGTGATAGGAGCCAGAAAAATGAAGTATAGAAGAGGTGCAGAGCTGATCACTACAAACGTCATATTGACTTTTGATTCAACTGACTTACCCTCTAAGATCCGGGTGGGGTACATCCGGGTTAAGGTGCGACTTTTTCTTCCAAACCCAATGCGTTGTTTTAAATGTAAGAAATATGGACACACTAACCAATACTGTTGAAATCGTCCGGTGTGTAACAAGTATGCCTCCCCAGACCATAGTGGCGACCAGTGTACCTCAGAGGTTCAATTCTGCGCCAACTGTGGCAGGGGACAGGATCCCCACACATATTTCGACCGCGGCTGCCCTAGCTACTCCAAAGAGAAGGGAATCATATACATTAAGCACAATCAAAAGGTAATATTTCGCGAAGCTCGGGACCTTTACGATCGCACACACCCTATAATGTCGTACGCAACCAAAACTAAAAATGTCACATCGGTTCCACGGTCAGTACAGGCAGCTGAAGTAAACGAACTCGTTGCAGCGCTAAGTGATGTTCTGTGTTCCTTCGGTGCACTCGTCGCCCCATCCACAAGGCATGCGACCGAGGTTCAACCGCCCACAAGTGATGCCGTTCGACCATCAGAGGCCCCCTCCCGACCAACACCCGAAGGCGGGGCGTGGACGCTGGCCCAACGGTCTAAGAGGCCTCCTCGGTCCTTTCCGCCCAGTCCAAGCCCCTCCCAGTCTAGTTCGAAATCCCCACCTTTCATCTCCCATCCGCCCTCCAACCTATCATCACCTCCCTCACGCCCCACCACCACCTGCAAACCCAACGTCTCCACCCCCTCCCTACCTGATCCTCCCCTTCCCTCAGTCATTCCCACCGATGCTCAATCCATCTCCAACCTTCCTGCACTCACATCCCCTTCAAATCAGACATCATCACGCACCACAGTACCATCCAAAGTACCAAAATCCTTACCATCCGCATTCATGCCTCCCACCTCCAACACATCCATTACCAACACATCCTCTTGCGAACCATCAGCATCCAAGTTCACCTCCCGTTCGCTCCCCTTGATCTCCATGGCAGCCGCACCCACGACCCGACCATCTGGAGTCGTGATACACCCTGGAGCTCCTGATCTGGACGCACGAGAACGGACAGCCCGACGTGATTCCGCTCATTCGAGTCTGGAATCCAGAAGCCAACGTCCAACCGTAACCCCTCCACCATCACTACCAGTCTCGACCGTGATGATCTCGCCTGTCACCCCGCCCCCAGGTCGAGCTGGTCACCCCCCGATTTGCCCCCCAGCTTCAAATGGTATGACGAAGCGAGCTCTCCCAAGGGCGGTGACTCCTTCCGAGATCGGCAGCCCCCGGTCACGGCCGCGTAGCCAAGCGTCTGAGGAAATGAGGTCGGGAAGGAATAATACTTAACTCGTCCTCGTCTCCTTTTTTAGCTCACAACTCTCGCCTTTATATATTTGACGTATCAGTTTTATTCTGCAATGGAATTGCAGATGTTTGAGAGCCAGCCTCAATGATCTCCAAACTATTTTGCACACACGAATGCCTCTAGCGGTTTGTCTCCAAGAGACGAAGCTTTCTCCTCATGCACCTTTCCATCTGCAAGACCACACTGAATTGCGTAAAGATATTGCTTCTCGCACTGTGGCGCACGGCGGAGTCCTCATTGCCGTGCACAACTCTGTTCCCTTTCACGAAATATCTATCTCTTCGAATACCCAGTGTGTTGCTGCTCGTATAAAAATATCTCGCCATGCCGTTACCATATGCAGCATATATTTACCGCCGGGAGAGGTCTTTCCACTTTCTGAGCTGTCTCAAATGGTGGGGCAGCTCACACCACCGGTGATGGTGTGCAGAGATTTTAACGCGCATCACCCTCGCTGGGGTTCAACCATGGTGACTAGCCGTGGACGTGCTATGGGGCGTTTTGTACGAGATTTCCCACTCTGCGTCCTTAACACAGGAAAGCCAACGCATTTTACATTGCCCACAGGACTGACCCTGTGCTGGATCGCACCCTCTGCAGCCCACAGATTGCACCGTTTTTAGAATGGCCCGTGGATGACGACCCGTGCAATAGTGACCACTTCCGTGTTTAGTCTCGTTTTGTTCACCGTGTTTTTGTAAGTTGACGTCCCTCCAGATGGATATTTAACAGAGCCGACTGGGATTCTTTCCAAGCAAGTCTTGAGTGTACCCTACGCGACCACTCCGACGAATCTGCTATCTACGTGGAGACGTTCATGGCGGATGTTGTGCGGAGTGTTCAACGGCACATACCTCGCTCAACGGGAACATCAGTTCGCGTGCCCGTCCCATGGTGGTCGGAAAGGTGCCGAGAGGCATTGATTGCCAGGAAAAGGGCGCTTCGTGTCTAATAGAAATAGCTGTACACCAAACTTAATAGCTTTCCGCAAAGCGCGGGCAGTCGCCAGACGTATCATCGCCGAAGCAAAACGAGACTCGTGGAAAGCGTATGTCAACATTTTAAACCGTTCCACATCATTGTCGTCTGTATGGTCCCGCATAACACGCTTCTCTGGAAGGTATACGCCACTTCCACTCCCCACCTGCATATGGCTGGCTGAGACATCGTCGACCCGGAAGAAGTGGCCGACGAGATCGGACGAGCCTTCGAACGATCGAACAATTATAACAGTCTCAAACCACAAGGCTCGTTGCGAAGCACGCACAATTTATTTTTCGACCACAAACTTCCTTGAATACAATACTCCATTTTCTGTTTCCGAACTGACTGCAGCTGTCAGTATTCTGAAGAGTGTAGCGGAGGGTCCCGATACATTGCACAATGACATTATCGAACGTTTGCCTGCAAAAGCCTTCGAAACCTTCCTGAAGTGCCTATGTAAGTTGTTTGAAAAGATAGTGAGCGTCAGACTAATGTGGTTTCCAGAACACAACAGTGTCCTCACTGTGATATAGAGTGGTTTTCGAAAACACCGCAGCACGCTTTACCACGTTTTAATACTCGATTTTGTGGTGCGCTCTAGTTTTAGGAAGAAATGCCACACAGCTGCAATATTTTTCGACATTAACGGAGCATATGATACTGCATGGAGGCACGGTATTCTCATGAAATTGCATCGCATGGGTATCCGAGGCTCCATGGGATTTTTCCTGAAAAATGTATTAGCTTCCAGAACTTGCTGTGTCAGAGTAGGAGGTTTCCTCTCTGGTACATTCCAACAAGCTGATGGAGCTCCGCATGGAAGTGTCCTGAGTGTTGCGTTGTTCGCTATCTCCATCAATGACGTGGGTGCATCATTGCTAACTTCTGTAGGGAAAGCACTATTTGTGGATGACTGCCGTGTGGTGCTCTTCGCGCACTGTACATTCGATTGAGAGACAACTCCAGCTGGCTGTCAGGAAGATACAGGATTGGTGTGACGAAACAGGTTTCACAATGTCTACAACAAAGACCGTCGCTGTTCACTTCTGTCGCAAAGGTTATTGCATAGACCCGGTGATTATGCTCAACGGAAACCGAATTCCATTCAAACCAGCTGCCATGTTTCTTGGTGTGTAGATTGACCGCCGGTTGACATATAGCATCTACATCAGCGACCTCTCGCAGAAATGTGCAAAGAGACCGCAGGTGAGGGACACTGTCTCGAGATGACGCAGCTAGATACGTTTTACTACTGATGTACCGATCTCTTGTGCGTTCTATCATTGACTACGGATGCTTTATTTATGACGGAGCATGTGCCACGACCAAGCGCCGCCTGGATGTGATTCATAATGGGGCTCTTCGCATTGCTACTGGTGCATTTCGTACTTCCCTGGCTGATAGTGTGATGGCAGAGGTAGACGAGCTACCTCTTGCGCTGCGCCGTAAGTTATTGGGGGCTAGGTACGCAGACAATTGCTGGAAACGAAGCTGCTGACATAACTGCCAAGTATGCCATCGCCAACGGCCGGGAGGTCCACTCATGGCTCCCTCTAAGATATATGTATCCTACTATATTGTCAAGTATGCGGTTAAAATGGCAACGAGCATGGAATACAAAGTGTAGTAAGCTGAGGGTTTTGAAGCCAGCACTAGGACTGTGGAGATCCTCGAGCCGAGCACAATGACGAGAAAAAGTAATACTCTGCCGACTGAAGATAGGTCATACCTTCGCGACACATGGCTACATACATACCGGTGATGACAGACTTTTATGCTCTCGCTGTTCAGATCCGCTTACCGTATATCATGTTTTAGTAGGATGTGCACTTTTAGAACCACTAAGACGCCAGATTTTAGGACAGCAGGACGCCGCCTTTAATCTGCATACACTAATCGGAAACTACTCTGAAGTCGTGACGTCTGGGAGCATTTTTACATTCCTTCAAGAAGCGCGCTTTGATGTATATCGTCGATCTTAACGATTATTAGTTACTGTATGTAAACACAGTTATGGGCGCAAAATGACCCTGGTAGTCGACGCGCCCCAAAACTTCAATTCATCATCAAGCTGTTCGTTAGATGTTTACCTGGCGGTCAGAAATATTGCAGAGGGACACCAGAGCTGGGTCAGCCGTTGAGCTTCATGTCACAAGATGTCGACTCACGCAGACCCAGCGAGGTTTTTCATACCTCACCGCGGTCGCTTGGAACAGGCTCCCACCCGTCACCAGACAAGCACCGAGTCGCTCTGCATTCATAAGTGCTTTGGCACAGAGTCGCTAGTTTTACTATAGAGGTGTAAGTCCTTACAAGCTGTATGCTCATGAAATGTTTCTGACGCAATTTTATTTGCCTGACGTGCTCATGCAACATTGTATGGGTGCAGAACTGTCATCACGTGGAAGTACCCCAGTGCATGACTTTGACTTTGACTTTGACTTTACTTAACTTAACTGCGGAGACTTCAATGCAGGCCATCCCATCCGGGGCACACAACACACCAATGCCACAAAGTACGCACATTCATCACACTAGCAAGCTAACTAACTCACAATGCCAAGCAGGCGCACCAACTTACCTGGCACCAACCAACCCACAATCACCACACACAACACCAGATATCACACTCGCTTCACCGTATCTCTCTCTCTTTCTCTCTCCTTATATATCGGTCGGTGGAACCTAATAAAAGCCGATTGGATCAAGTTCACCCAAGCTCAATCGTTCCAAGCAACTGGAAATTAACCAGCAATTTATTATTCAGTTCGCAGATATACTACTCGCAACAGCAAACCAACACATAAACAAACAAAGCCCATAAATCAGCACCACCGTCGGACGACCGCTGGTGGAGCGATGAGTGCCACCGGGCGGTCCGTGCGAGGAACCACGCGTGCCACAGCTACTAACGATACCGCACAGCAGAAACACTACACACAGGCTCCACAAAGCACTGCAGATGCACCGTGAAGCACGCCAAGTCTTTCTCGCAATACATAGCACAGATGCGCAACACCACCACAGATCCACAAAGCATGGCAAGTGTTCTTTTTTGCAAATTGCTCACCTTAGGTCATCCATTCGCAGACTTGAGACCCCACCTCCAATTAGTTTTCCATCATGTCCTTGCAACACCAGATTCACATTTACAGAACTAAAGTTAACTCTTTCCCAGGTAGCCTGTTTCATGGCAACCATTCGGTCCGGCCGCTTTAAGAAAATTCTGACTGTGCCCTGTTCATTAACACGAGAACAAAATATAATATAATTATTATAAATATATATATATATATATATATATATATATATATATATATATATATATATATATATATATATATATAATTCTGATGATTAAAACACATTCACTAAGTTCTAACCACCGAACGTAACGTCATTTTCTTGTTGAACACCAACTAGCTAACTGTTCACGACTGCATGCCTTCAAATGTTCGTCGGACTGCACTTCACCATAAATGTGGCAGGATTTCCACCAAATACCGGTATAGATATCTCTTCGAAACACGGAAAGAAATGATAAGATTTTAGTATGTAGGGATTTGAAAACGAAAATCGTAAATCACCGTCATCAATGCGTATATGCAGGTGATAATGTTGCAATGTAATATCCCCATGGGAGTTTCAATGATTTTCCTATTCTTCTTTGCTTACACAACACACTCGTTTTAACACGCATCATAGAGGGCCTCTGAAAATTACGCGCACTGGAGTGGGTAGAATCCGCCCCCTAAGATCTCTTCTCCAATTGGAGCTGGACCAACGAAATATGCAGGGTGGATGAGTACGGTAGTGAACTCTATTGTGTGCAAATTTCATGACCATATGTGAATACCCTCAAGGTCAGATTAGGTCAAATTGTGAAACATTTTTTGTTTTGCCTGGCTTGGCTTGTCCTTGTTATGGATCGCTGTGATTGTATTTAACACTCGCACGTCCGGAGGTCCGCGTCAACTTCGCATGTCCGGGGGGGGGGCAGATATCTGCCTCCTAAGATTTCTAGAACTATGTTAGATAGCGACAAACGAAAAACGGCGCTGGATAGCTGGTGATGGGCTCTATCGAAAGTGTTTTGGTCATTTGTCGCTCAGGTCAACAGTCAGGTCACTGGGTCATCATAGGTAAAATTCGACCAGATGAGATGGGACTCAGATATTGACGCATATATTAGGACCTGCAACAGATAGAAACGAACGGCGGGCGCTATTCGACAGCCCTGGAAATGCGCTACCGACAATATGGGGTCTGATTTAAGGTCGGGTCAACCGAAACTATGACCTCAGGTCAAGGTCATGAAATAGCCTAGGGAGGACATGTAACGTATCAATCGACACGTCTTGGCAATACAAGCACAATTACGGTAATTTCAATCTTTTAGCTCGATGCAGTTCGATATAATGCGGATAAATGTGCAAGTGATCTCAGGTGACCTCAGATGACCTTGGTGAGGTCACTGATAAAAGTTTCAGCGGTAGCATTCAGCATAGCTTCAAACTACAAGCTACAACCGTTGTGAGGTCATTTCGAGAGCAAATATGTAACCAGAAAACATTTGTGTATTTTACCATAGCCCTATAATGGGGAAGCTATGGCCACGACCTGACCTCAGGTCAATTCTGCGAAAAAAAACGATATATATGTGATGATCCCTGATTAAATCATGACGTCTTGTAAGTTTGAAATCAATCGCCCAATTATTATGAAAGTTATGCCACCTAGAACTCCGAGTGTAGTTGGGTCACTTCGCCTGACCCCGTGACCTGACCTAAGATGACCCAGGGTTAAAAATGTATGAGGATATGCGGGGAAAAGACCAATGTGCACGTATGCGAAGTGTGGCCTTGCTAACCCGATTAGTTTGGCGGCCAATTAGGAAAAACCGGAGGGAGCAGATATTTGTCCCCCGAACGTGCCCGTGTTAAATGCTCCAAAATGAACAGCAGTGATGTTTTGATCATTACAACTGATGCAATGCAGATGCTAGATCTGACGTTTGATCTCAGGTCACCTATATAGCATCACTTTATCAGGCCATTACCTGTTCCAGCTACCGGAATCTGGCCGCCCGCCCGACTGCTCCGTTGGGCGGCTCAGCGCAATCGGTTTCGCGAAGAATGGAAGGAAGTACATGAATAAAGTATTGAAACGCTTAGGCATACAATGACAAAGAGCAGTTTTCAGGGAGTAGCATGTAGAACAATGTCAATCACCTGAGGGCCATTTGCATTCATGACAACATCCCAGTTGACCAAGTTTGGTTCCATTAATAATTCATGAACTTGACTAGACTTGACCTCGGTGACCTAACATGACTTGGAACTATATATCATAACGGAATACATCAAACGAGTCACAAATGTTGCCAGGAACATTTCCATTTTACAAATATACGGGAAGCGCATCAGCGCTGATTTGTTTTGGTCTGGCACTGCGAATTTATTTTTAATTTAACGGCCCCTAACTCGAAAAAGTTTCAGCCGATTTTCGTTTGTCTTGCTTTAAGCAACGAGCCGGTCATTTTGAAGCAGGTACGCAACCAATGGCGTATATCGGTTAATAAAATCAGGAGTTATGTACGAAAAATCCAGAGGGGTGGGCGGATCTCGTTCCCCCGCCCCCTCCAGGGCGCGTGTTAAAGGTGGCGCAAGTGACCTTTATGGTTGACCAATGATGTTTCGTGTCACCGACGAAGGCACTGACGTTTCGTGTCTACTACAGCGAAGTTAACTTCTGGCTGTATCTTTAGTGTCAAATTAGGTAAACAAGTCATAGCCGTATGCATCCCAATTTGCCAGCGGGTGTCCCGCCACATGGTAGTGGCTGGTACGGCGCACCAAGCCACTGAGTCAGCGTCTGTGTGCCGATGACCGGCCGACTGCCCATCGTGACTTCCGCCGGGTGTGGCGGGTCGTGTGGTACGGCCGCCGGCCAGTGATGTGTGGCGGGTCGTGTGGTGCGGCCGCCGGTCAGTGATGTGTGGCTGGTCGTGTGGTACGGCCGCCGGTCAGTGATGTGTGGTGGGTCGTGTGGTACGGCCGCCGGTCAGTGATGTGTGGTGGGTCGTGTGGTACGGCCGCCGGTCAGTGATGTGTGGCGGGTCGTGTGGTACGGCCGCCGGTCAGTGATGTGTGGTGGGTCGTGTGGTACGGCCGCCGGTCAGTGATGTGTGGCGGGTCGTGTGGTACGGCCGCCGGTCAGTGATGTGTGGCGGGTCGTGGTACGGCCGCCGGTCAGTGATGTGTGGTGGGTCGTGTGGTGCGGCCGCCGGTCAGTGATGTGTGGCGGGTCGTGTGGTACGGCCGCCGGTCAGTGATGTGTGGTGGGTCGTGTGGTACGGCCGCCGGTCAGTGATGTGTGGCGGGTCGTGTGGTGCGGCCGCCGGTCAGTGATGTGTGGCTGGTCGTGTGGTACTGGCGGCACTACAGTATACACTGGCGGCACTGCAGTATACACTGGCGGCACTGCAGTAGTCACTGGCGGTACTGCAGTAGACACTGGCGGTACTGCAGTATACACTGGCGGCACTACAGTATACACTGGCGGCACTACAGTATACACTGGCGGTACTGCAGCAGACACTGACGGCACTACAGTAGTCACTGGCGGTACTGCAGTAGTCACTGGCGGCACTACAGTAGACACTGGCGGTACTGCAGCAGACACTGGCGGCACTACAGTATACACTGGCGGCACTACAGTAGACACTGGCGGTACTGCAGTAGACACTGGCGGCACTACAGTAGTCACTGGCGGTACTGCAGTAGACACTGGCGGTACTGCAGTATACACTGGCGGCACTACAGTATACACTGGCGGCACTACA
Organism: Imbricaverruca yamaguchii; assembly: GCA_034440575.1. Lineage (NCBI taxonomy): Eukaryota > Metazoa > Arthropoda > Thecostraca > Neoverrucidae > Imbricaverruca > Imbricaverruca yamaguchii. The sequence goes on from JAOTOL010001561.1 coordinate 828,116, forward strand.
GTAGTCACTGGCGGTACTGCAGTAGACACTGGCGGTACTGCAGTATACACTGGCGGTACTGCAGTATACACTGGCGGCACTACAGTATACACTGGCGGCACTACAGTAGACACTGGCGGCACTGCAGTATACACTGGCGGCACTGCAGTATACACTGGCGGCACTGCAGTAGACACTGGCGGCACTACAGTATACACTGGCGGCACTACAGTATACACTGGCGGTACTGCAGCAGACACTGACGGCACTACAGTATACACTGGCGGCACTACAGTATACACTGGCGGCACTACAGTAGTCACTGGCGGTACTGCAGTAGACACTGGCGGTACTGCAGTATACACTGGCGGCACTACAGTATACACTGGCGGCACTACAGTAGTCACTGGCGGTACTGCAGTAGACACTGGCGGTACTGCAGTATACACTGGCGGCACTACAGTATACACTGGCGGCACTACAGTAGACACTGGCGGCTCTACAGTATACACTGGCGGTACTGCAGCAGACACTGGCGGTACTACAGTATACACTGGCGGCACTACAGAAGACACTGGCGGCACTGCAGTAGACACTGGCGGTACAGCAGTAGACACTGGCGGTACTGCAGTAGACACTGGCGGTATTGCAGTAGACACTGGCGGTACTGCAGTATACACTGGCGGCACTACAGTATACACTGACGACACTGCAGTAGACACTGGCGGCACTGCAGCAGACACTGGCGGTACTGCAGTAGACACTGGCGGTACTGCAGTAGACACTGGCGGTACTGCAGTAGACACTGGAGGCACTGCAGTAGACACTGACGGCACTGCAGTAGACACTGGCGACACTGCAATAGACACTGGCAGCACTAAATGAACTAGGCGGTTGAATCAATCGCAGGGAAACACAGTTAGTTGGTTTCTTTGTTCTATTTGATTTCGGTTTGCGGACTTCCTTTGTCGGAAGGCTCTCGCGATCCCGCGGCATTAAGGGGGAGATGGGCCGTTTGGCATGGACCACCGCTTCTGGTTTGTGGTGTCACTCTTCGGGATGTGTGTGGGTGGATGGGGGCGGGGGAGTTGGAGGCGATGCCTTGCGCCCTCAACTCCTCACAAGAGACGAAGCCTTCGCTGTGTCATGAGTCTCGATCCGGGTGGCCGGTGGACTTGTCGCAGTGTTTCGTCATGATCGGCTGCTCGCGACTGGCCGCTGTGCGACAGTTCGGCTCCCCACCGGTCGTTGCGGGAGACGTCTGGTTCCGGTGGGTCACTTCTGGCCCTTGTTGGTCGCTGCTGGTCACCCCCGGTCCCTGCCGGCCTCTGCTGGTCGCTGTGTGTCACTGCGGCCGCCTGTTGGTCACTGCTGGTCGCTGCTGACTGCTGTTGGTCCCCGCAAGTCACTGCGGTTCGGTCGGTTCAGGTTGACAGGTCATTCAATGCAATGTGGGTCAGCCGCCTAAAATTAATGGGTTCCATGCTGTGACCTGGCATCCGCCCTGTGCCACGGCCTATCCCATTAAAAACGACGAAAGTCAATCGGATGATATGACAATCCTGTAAAGTGCCGATCAATCTGGGACTGACACGAAACGTATCTATTAGTGAGCTTTGAAAGCCAAGTGCATTACCACAAGTGTTCGGAGCAGGGGCATCGCCACCGGGGGGGGGGGGGCAGAGGGGGCAATTCCCCCCATGCCGTGAGACTGGGGGGCGCCCCCCTGAAGTTTGAGGAGGCCCCCATGACGAAAAGGAGGCCCCCATGACGAAAACGAAACCCCCAGGACGAAAAGGAGGCCCTCAGGACGAAAAAGAGGCCCCCAGGACAAAAAGAAGGTACGTCAGGACGAAAAGGAGGCCCCCAGGACGAAAAGGAGGCCCCCAGGATGGAAAGGAGGCCCTCCAGGACGAAAAGGAGGCCCTCCAGGACGAAACGAGGTCCTCCAGGATGAAAAGGAGGCCCCCAAGACGAAAAAGAGATTATACAAATTAGGGGCTTCCAGGAGGAGGCCCCTAATTTGTATATAGAAGTCACCTAGGAGAGGGTAGAAGGACCCAGAAATCAAGCGGGTGACAAATATTGACACAGAGACCCCAGGACGAAAAGGCCACCGGGACGAAAAGGAGGTCCCCATTATAAAAAGGAGGCCCCCAGGACGAAGAGGATGCCCTCTAGGACGAAAAGGAGGCCCTCCAGCCCTCAGTTTCCCATTCCTGAACCATACTAAGGGCCTAAAAACAATAGGAGGCCCTAACACAATGGAGGCCCCTTTTCGGGGAGCAGGAGGCCCCCTTTCGATCTCGCCCCCCGAAAGAATTTCGTGGCGACGCCACTGGTTCGGAGGAACGTGTCGGAGTTTGTGACATTTAATATAGCCAGACGCACCCGGCTAAGTATAGACTTCTTCCAAAGCATAATTAAATCTTAGGACAGCCCAAAGGTGTCTTTTTTACGCAGCACACAAATTCCAGGTTTCTATAAACGGTATGTTCATGTTCAGTATTTGTTGCTTTTTGACGATGAATTGCTCTCAACGAAGAGCCGAGACATAACACTATGACAAACTATTTCGTTGTGATAATGCTATGACATATTTGCATCGGCCATGTGAAATGTGCTGCGAATAGGTGTATGATTTCTCGATGCAGATCAAAGCAGTTTGGTTGAATTCAAGCGGGCGTTACGCGGTTGTAGACCAGCTTAGCAGCATCAACTGGCAGGGAAGTGACGCGCAGGTGCACATCTGCCAACAATATGCAAATCCGGGATAATTTTCTGCCTTAAATGCTTGCCGCGACTTTATTACTATGAACGAGGACGAAGCCAGCTGGTCTGCTTCCATATAAATACGAGGAATGTTCGTCTGATTATCTCGTCGCGTCCCGACCGTCGCGCTATTTTTAAACCTCGCCAACCTATTCTGTACGGTATTTGCACTTTTAATTCCTTCATATATAATCACATGTTTTTATTTCCATTTAGCAATTGTTTCATAACCGTGGGCAGTTACCTGTTATTGCTGTTTTCTGGTGTGCACATTGTGTTTAAAGGGGCGAGTTTAATTGGAGCTCAGTTGGGGTTAGTCCGGCTGGCTCCGGCTGAGGAGCGGCCAACCAAATGCCGGATACGTGGACATGACGTCATGTCACGTGATCTGATCGCCGGAGGTCAGGCGCCCGCTTAGACGGACCCGTGCGATTGGGAGCGCTGCGCTGAACGCATTTTAACATTGCATTTGCTGGGGAGTAGAAAGAACTTGAGGGCCTTTTCGGTTGTTGGCGTTTCGTTGACGGCCATGGTATAATTGGCTGGGCGAAACAGTGATTTTGTAGCTGTAATTGATTATGAAAACGTATTTCATCTCTCCGAAATGGTTCGAATTGCTGGGACACCTAGGTATGGTACCACCTAGGCACCTCATGCAATCCTAGGTGTCCCAGCACCTACCAGCACCATCCTGATCGACGGATTTGGTGGGTAGCTGGTTCAGTGTCCAGAGTGCAACTGTGCTTGTGGCTCATAGCTGCACTGATCTTTTTATGCCTTTTTATAAAGACATAAGTATTTATGACTTTAATCCGAGTGTATGGTGGTACAATGATTTCCATACCTCAAAGAGCATCACAGTAGTAAATGTGCGTGCTATTATGGAAAAGGCACCAAGTTCTCCCAGCACTTCAATGTTGGGTCGTGTTACACCGTCCATGCAATAGTTTACACGATGCATCGTCCGATAGTACATCTCAAACTTGTGTGAGGCTTGTCTGCCGAGCCTTGTCTGCCGAGCCACCACACACATTCACACAGTGATGGATCACTGCAGTAAGACGAATCCTTGCGTTGTTATCGTTGGGACACATCGTGCTTAGTGTGGTTCACGCTGTGCTTAGTGTGGTTCACGCTGTGCTTAGTGTCGTTCACGCTGTGCTTAGTGTGGTTCACGCTGTGCTTAGTGTTGTTCACGCTGTGCTTAGTGTTGTTCACGCTGTGCTTAGTGTTGTTCACGCTGCGCGTAGTGTGGTTCACGCTGTGCTTAGTGTGGTTCACGCTGTGCTTAGTGTTGTTCACGATGTGCTTAGTGTGGTTCACGCTGTGCTTAGTGTGGTTCACGCTGTGCTTAGTGTGGTTCAGGCCACGCAGAATGCCCGCACATCGTTGAACCGGGCCATCGGTGTCACCGTACCATGTCATGCTCGGGTCAAATACCGCGTCGTCGGAATTCTGAACAGTGGACGAACCGGATGCACCGCTTCCCGGGAATTGCACGTTATTGGTGATAATCGTTCGCTGTTTTGCCGGGTGTCGAGAACGACAGGTGGAGTCTTCATGCGCTGTTTTTCGCTTAGTTTGTTTTCGCCGAGCCGCTGACGAGGAAGCAACGGATTGCGTTGCACTCGCAGCGCAGGGCATCCGGCGCCGCCGGGCGGGCCCAACACCATAACTTGCGCGCGAGTCGGTTTTTTTTTCGTGCAAAATCTGTGTCATTGGCGCATATCGGTACGTATGTCGCGTGCTTGAACCGGAAAACGCACATAGTCAAGACCTGACCCGGGTCCGAGTCGAATAAGTGGTCATGGGATTTGAAAACCGCATCATCAAGAAGTCGAGATGCCGTTTGCATTTGCACATTTCGGTTAGAGAATACTTGTGGAGTTTCTGTGGCCTCTTACGTCTCTTTGATGACAATAATTAATATGACCTATTAGTAAGCTTCCAGCAGTTAAGGGCAGTGTGCACGATAAGATTGGTGTCGACTACGCGAGTGATGACTGCGCAGGAAATACCAGCACAATGTGACAGGCACATGAGCTGGCAGCCGGATCGGAAAATGTCGTGTAACGTGTGCCGCGCGACGTTACCAGCATTACTGGCCGAAATTAACGACACGACCGCTGTATGGCACCACACTAAGAGTAATGGCATTACGGCGTACTGCGCACACCAGTCGTGCTGACCAAATCGGCAGCAGCTGCTCGCCATCAGTCAGACGACACGTCTCGACGGTGACCGCTCCCGCCAGCACCATGTCCCGTCGGACGCCAGGGTCGGACCTTGGCGTTTCCACATCACTCTGACCACTTCACCAGCTGAAATATGCAGTTAACTTTTTTAGGATGCTTCTTTCTCTGCGACGTGATTGCCTATGGTAAGATATATTTAATAAGAAGCAACATTCGTCCAGTAGGTACAGACAATGAGGTGGTGAATCGCAAGCTCTGAATGACGTAACCGAGAGCATGTCACAAATCTGAACTTCAGCTTCCCGACTTTTAATTTACTATCTCTATTAGGAAAACGGTGCAGAGCACACAAAAACAGTCCATGGTGCTAACATCAGCCTTGCACTGTAGGCCGGAGTGGAAAATTAGTGTCCGAGATACACTAGATGGATGTAATAATTCGGGTGAATTTGTACACAACTTACGGAGTATGTAGAGTAAGAGCTCATGTTGTGCACAAATTGCCATTTGCATGCTATTTTCAGTATGACTCTTATTATTTTTTTTTGTCCATGGTGTATATTTATGGACTGGGAAACTAATGATTAGGTAGGGAGATCAGGGCGAAAAGGTTTTTCATGTTGGGCATCTTCTTATACCGAATGGAAATTCCGGGACCATGTACCAACATCGTTAGGTAGTTTCAAAGGGATGATCGAATCAACTTCTTACGCCTTCGTCCAAAATACGTCTTGTAGTGCCAAAGTCTTTGACGCGGTACATACGAAATGCATTGGTTGGGATGAGAGACAAGTATAATAAAGTTTGAAGTTAGCGAAGTAGAAGTGGGTAGAAATGTGACTGAAGCACTTCCTAGCCTGTATCCTTGCATTGGCACGGTGTGTGAGTATTTCTCACAGGTGAACTGTAAAACATGGCGGACTTTGAATAGCATCGCCGATGTATGTGTGGTGGCCTTATTGGCGTTTGATGGCCTTGTGAGCGTGTGGTGGCCTTGTGGGCGTGTGGTGGCCTTGTGGGCGTGTGGTGGCCTTGTGGGCGTGTGGTGGTCTTGTGGGCGTGTGGTGGTCTTGTGGGCGTGGGGTGGCCGTGTGGGTGTGTGGTGGCCTTGTGGGCGTGTGGTGGCCTTGTGGGTGTGTGGTGGCCTTGTGGGCGTGTTGTGGCCTTGTGGGCGTGTGGTGGCCTTGTGGGCGTGAGGTGGGTTTGTGAGTGTGTGGTGGCCTTGTGGGCAGCGTAGGCCGCCCACGTCGCCCACCCCTCAACATCAGACGGTCTCCTGAGAACGGTGGCTGTTCATGATCAGCTAGATCAGCTCTCCTCTGTCTCCGTCAGTGTGACAGAAGCCCATCATATACTCTGTGATGTGCAAGTCTGTCTCACATTGCTTGATTGAGGCCTCCAGGTAGCACGAATGACTTCACCAGCTGACATTTGCGAGGGACTAGGGGAATTTTACGTCCTCGGCAAGACTGCAGGACGTGCCTGCCTGCGTGACAGTAAGGACTGCAGGATGAATCTAGTTAATGATTGTTCGATGCTCTAGATTCTTGGTCGGACCAGAGTCTGCTTGGCCGAGTCACCTCTCTCCGTTCTCTGGCCGTTGATGGTACATTGGTATGTGGATATATTTTCTTGGATTTCTGGTGGTATATTTTATTTTGCATTATCCGTAGTTCGGCCAGCGGAAACAGGTTAATCAGCGGAAACAACTGGAACAGTGGAAACAGCGGGAACAACGGCCGGTGTTTCAAAAATATTAATGATTGAATCAAAGCCAACCCATAAGGTGCACCACACCGAACACCGATTCTTCAAAAGGATAATTGCATTGCATTGTTTGGTTTCATGCCTTCGATAAGGTCATAAAGAAAACGGCTAAGCGCCAAAATAGAACCCGAGAAGTTCGTACCAAACGTATGAAAAGCTCATAGTCCGTCAGAAGCGATACGGTCGGGCCAAGCTGGGCCACATAGATTCGAACTGGGTCATGTCGCTCACGAATGTTAGTCATGTGTGCACTGGGATATATTCGTCACGGTCAAGCTGGGTGACGTCACCCAGACGGACGTGTATCGTGTGTACACGAACGCAGATTTGCTCGGGCTTTGCCCTCGCTAGTAATATAACGGATTTTGGGGGGAGGTGCAAGTAGTTCTATCATAATTTTGGGAAATTGGTTTGAAAATGTCTTGGGTAGTTAATTTTGTTTTCTCCAAACTTTTTCCCACAAAGCTAACAAAATAGGGACGTCTGGAAATGTCTTTGAAGTTCCGTTTCAGTAGCAATTGCGTAGTTAATCGACTTGAAATTGCAAACACATTGGGGAATTACCCTTACCATTATGTTCCTCCAGCAATCCATTTATCAAGTAATATAGATTTCAGAACCGATTGTGTCATCTGGTATTGCTCATCTTCCTCTGAGTTGTCCACTATATCGCCCGAAGTAGGCATATTCTTCTACACATTGGCCAAAGCCACACCAGTTCGTCTTCTATCCCGGCCCCGTTGAGTCTTTGCGGCAGACCCACACCGGCCTCCGTATGGTGTCGAGCCACGCACTGTATTGGGCTGACAGCTACCGTTGCCGCCACCTTAAGCCAGGGTGTCGGACACGCGTTCGTTTCCGGACCGGTCGCCAGATGATCTCGCTCACACCGAATGCGTCTGTATGCACCTCAGAGCTCGTGGCGATCCTCAAAGCGCTTTGTTTCATCGAAGTCAGTGAATGTAACTTCTGCGTTATCTGACTCATTGAGCAGCCTCTTGGCACTGGAAGGTTTTAACCCCCAAGAACACATATCACAGGACATCTTAACCCGCCTTACTTTACTGAGACGAAAGAGAAGACGTGCATCATTTTGCTAAACCCAAAGTCATGTCGGCATCCGGGGAACGAGCTTGCTGATGAGGCAACGAAGCGAGCAGCACGGATACCCTAGCACGGATATTGATACGGGAGGAAGGGCGCGAGCATGCTCGTGCCCTTCCTTCCCCAGCACAGGATTTTTACCCCACGATCTCTCAATACACCCATGGGAAGTGGCAACGCGGCTGGAACGCTCCGGGGACAAACAAACTCAGACAAATCAAGCCACATATAGGGCACTGGCCGTTGTCTCCCAGGAAGGTACGAGCTGAAGAGGTTGCATTAGCACGACCTTGAATAGAACACACGTACGCAACACACTATCACCTGCTCGGAAATGAGGCCAGACTAGTGTGCCCACAATGCAACTCGTCCCAGACAGCACATCATTTTCTGGCATATCACCTTCATGCACAGGTCCGAGCCCAATATTACGGGACTAACAGGACACTCTCCAGCCTTCTTGGAGAGGGCTCTAAGTGCATAGGGAATATGTGCCGCTTCGTTGCAAAATCAGGCTTTTCAATAATATACCCGGGACAGTGCTAAACTGTACCACTAATGGATATAGCTGAGTAGGTAGGGCATACTGTTATGGGCGTTAAATGGCCTACCCCGGTCGACGCGCCCCCCAAAAAAACAATCGTCCTCATGCCGACACCTAATGGGGCACTGTCTGCCGGTACAGGCCGCACGGTCGATCATTCCTCCGGCTTCAACCAACCACACTCGATCCCTGGCCGTGTGAAAATAAATCTGGTGACTTCTCTACCTCCTGGCCATGGGATGACAAACTGGTGACCTCCCTGTCCCCGTTTATTGTTTATTGGGTGGCTCACGATGCACTTTATGCACATTCATGGCTAATGGCGCCGCCCACGCTGTTTCGCCGGTGGGCCGCGGGATTGGGAAATGTCCCGAGCGGCGCTAGTGTCGAACCCGGGACCTTTGGTACTCCGCCCCCTCCCTGTCCCCGGACCACACGGTGGCATGATGGGGATCTCACTGTATCCAGACCATAGGATATCACGCTGGTGACCTCCCTGTCCCCTGGACCATAGGATGTAAAGCTGGTGACCTCCCTGTACCCCGAACCATAGGGTGGCAGGCTGGTGACCTCCCTGTCCCGCGGACCATAGGGTGGTAAGCTGGTGACCTCTCTATCTCCAGACCGTAAGATGTCAGGCTGGTGATCTCTCCATCTCCAGACCGTAGAATGTCAGGCTGGTGACCTCCCTTTCCCCGGGCCATAGGATGCCAGGCTGGTGACCTCCCTGTCCCGAACCGTAGGATGTCAGGCTGGTGACCTCCCTTTCCCCGGACCATAGGATGCCAGGCTGGTGACCTCCCTGTCCCCCGGATCATAGGGTATCAGGCTGGTGACCTCCATGTCCCCCGGACCATAGGATGTCAGGCTGGTGACCTCCCTGTCCCCCGGACCATAGGATGTCAGGCTGGTGACCTCCCTGTCCCCCGGACCATAGGGTGGCAAGCTGGTGACCTCTCTATCTCCAGACTACAGGATGTCAGGCTGGTGACCTCCCTTTCCCCGAACCGTAGGATGTCAGGTTGGTGACCTCCCTGTTCCCCGGACCATAGGGTGTCAGGCTGGTGACCTACATGTCCCCCGGACCATAGGATGTCAGGTTCGTGACCTCCCTGTCCCCCGGACCATAGGATGTCAGCCTGGTGACCTCCCTGTCCCCCGGACTATAGGGTGTCAGGCTGGTGACCTCTCCATTTCCAGACCACAGGGTGGCAGGATGGTGTCTTCTTTCTCCCCGGACGATTGGGAGTCATGTGCTAGTATTTTCAATATATATATATATATATATATATATATATATATATATATATATATATATATATATATATATATATATATATATATATATATGTGTACATATATATATATGTGTGTGTGTGTGTGTGTGTGTGTGTGTATGTGTGAGCAGGGTGTGTGCGTGCATGTGGATGTGCATGTATGTGTGTGTATGTGTATGTGTGTGTGTATGTGTGTGTGTGTGTGTGTGTGTGTGTACTTGTACTTCGTGTATACCGAGGCCATTTTCTGCTTGGACACCTGGGAACCGAGGACGTTGGGTGTATACCTAGGACATTTTTAACGTCCTCGGTTTTAAAACTTCGTCTGCAGCATTGTCAGATGTTGAACAGCCACCTGAAGAGTTTTCTCGACATTCTCGGTTTTCACCATATTGGTGACCGTGTGTGTCCAGCAGGTGTGTGTGTGTGTGTGTGTGTACTGTGTTATACTGTGCATATAAAGTGTGAGCAAGTTTAAATATTTTGTGGCGTCCGAATGCATGGTGGGGAACGAATGAGTACTTCCTTTGGTACTTGCTTCTTGCCATCTGCAAATAAATTGAATGAAATTATTGACCACATCCAACCAGAAAAACTACACTATATTCCTTTTAGTTTTAGGCCATTTGCCACAAACATGCAAAATATAAATAGTTGGGTTGTGCGCCCTTCACAAGGACAAAGTGCAGGCTTGAACGTAAGTATCGTTGCCCACCACTACTCCGAATTGGAGGGCGCGACTGGATTATGTTTGCAGCGTGGTGTGCGGCTCGATAATGTATGCAGCTTGCTCCGGTCAGGAGAGGATTTGGACAGAATTAAAAGGTGAGTGCTATTTTGGTGAAGCCAACGTAATTTATCGATGTATTTAGCTTCTACAATATGCCGGTACATTCAATGATAGTAGCAGCGGCGAAGTTATATTCATTTGTGACTCCTCAAGCACCTTCGTTAGACATCTTCCGTTTAGGGAGATTCTTCATGCTTGTGGTTTTTCGTCTGTCGTTCCCTACCTTGATGCGGTAAGAGCGTGAAATTTGATAAATATTCCTACCTTTCTTTACTCTACGTCATGCCGATATTTTCATGTCTAATCGTATCACAGGCGGCTCCAGGAATTAATTATGGAAGGCACTTTTTACATACACTGGAAAGCTTAGGAAGAGGACGTACATCTCAATATTTTCACTGTTCAGGTGACTATAACGTGAAATTCAACTGCTCACACTACCTTCTTGATCTATTGAAATGCTTATTTTAAGCCTAATATGTCAAGGGCGGATCAAAGGGAGGCCAAATTTGGTTCAACAAGTTACTGGTTTTACCAAAGTAGTATGAATTACGGTATCATCGAAGGGATGGCTTTATTCTAGTACTTTACCTAATTTGCATACCTTTATTCATATGATACCTCATAGTCATCGAGCTAACTTGTGTATTATACCATTGGCGAACCCAAAGAAGTAAAATGGGTAGGGTAAGTTCTCTTACCAAAGAATGGAAGCGTTTGAATATCAGAATTGGGTCGCCACAAGTACATACTGATTCTGAGTTTGTACTGAAAGTTAGTGATATGTATCCATGCATTTGCGAGAAAAAAAATGTATATGGTAAACTTTCGTAGGTGGGTGGAGGAGATAATGGAGCTATAATGGAGCTGGACACAGTAGCAGCCCTTGGAAGGTGATAAGACATTTGGTTCCAAATTAACTTTACCCTTTTACGGTATGGTTTTGCTAAACCTGAATCTGTAGATTTGGGGAGGGCATTCCAAAACTGTCTCCCTGAGATTTCGGAATCTATTGGGCCGATTTCAAAACTGAATAGTTCAAACTAATTTTACCGGTCAGATCTATATTTTTATGATGTCGAGATGGGCTTTTCTACAATAGCAAAGTCAGGAAGAAATCATGGAGAAAAAAATTGAAGCCGTATGGGTCTGTATAGGGTATATACCTTGTTCTGTATATACCATGTTGCACAGGATAGGCAAGATAAATCAACAAGGGGTCACTCCGTAGCAGGGACATCATATACCCAGGTGGTCGCAGGCCACCAGGTAGCTGAGGCTTCCCCTGCTGTGGAGGTGGCTGGGATCTCTCGAGAGGGGAGTGTTAATAGTGAACAGAGGAGGGGTAGTTCTGATAGGTCACAGAGGGGAAGTAGCATGAGGTCAGGGGGTGGAGGATTTGGAGACGCGAACCTAAGGAAAGGGTCAGTGAGTGGCAGGTGGCAGGTGGTAGGAGCGGGAGCAAGTCTAGCCGAACGGCCCAGCGGGCAGGCATATTAACATCAAATATGTTCCAGGCATTGGATGACTGCCCCCAGGATAGTACTAGTAAGGAGTCAGTGCTGGTCCTAGGAGACTTTCGTGTGCGACATTTAGAGCGAGTATTTTGTAAAGGTAGGAGGGGCAGGAGGTGCATCACCAGGCCTGGTGCCAAGGTGAAGGACCTGGTACCTGTGGTGGCACAGGTCACCAGTGATCACCAGTTTAATACAGTCATAGTGCATGTAGGGGTAAATAACATAGGTCCTGCTAGGAGTGAGGAGCTTCTGCGGGAGTACAGGTCCCTTCTGGCCACCCTGAAGGGTACCAATAGAGTCATTGTAACAGCAATTTTGCCTAGAGCTAGAACCTCCCATGAGTGGAGCTCTAGGGCACTGGCAGCTAACCCCAGGGTAGGAAAGCTCTGCCATGGGCTAGGTTTTACATTTGTAGACGAGTGGAGCAGGTTTTATGCATCGTGGGACCTCTATCAGAGGGATGGCCTGCACTTCTGTGAGAAGGGGGTCCATGTGTTAGGCAAAGTGTACGAGCATGTCCTTCAGGGAAACCAGGAAATGGGGTGAGGAGGGATGAAATTGCATTACCAACTCAGGAATATTCCAATAGTGTCAGCCAAGGCAATAGAACCTCAAAGTCTGCAAATAGGGACAGCAGCAGTTCAAGGGGACAGAGTGATAGTTCATCTAGTGATAAAAGAACTCCTCAGTATGAAAAAGCCAAAGGTGGTTATGGAGCATTTGTTAAGTGTATGATGTTTAATGCTCGGAGTATCCGTTCCAAATTTGATGAGTTCAAGTGTTATGTTGCTGAGGAGGAACCAGTTTTTGTTTGTATTACGGAGGCATGGGTCAGTGAAGGGTATTTTGGAGATAACTTACAGGACTATGAGATCCAGGGATACAATATGTTTTCGTGCAATAGGGGTCCAGCAATGAAAGGGGGTGGTGTAATGCTCTATATGAATAGCTTATTCAGTTCTCAAAAAGTAGCAGGTGGGGATAAAAATGTGTCTGTGGAGTCCATTTGGCTTGATGTCACTGTGGGAAAAGGCAACAACAATACTCTTAGGGTAGGAGCTTTCTACCGATTAGGAACCCTGCCACATTCTCAGCAACTGGAGCTTGACAAGGTGATTTGTGAGGAAATCAGTAGAAACTTTAAGAGGAAGTGCCTTATTCTTGGTGACTTTAATCTAAAAGGTTATGAAAATTCAGTTGTTGGCTCCCCATCATGCAAAATGTTTAGGAAATGCCTTGAAGAGGACCTGCTCTTACACCAGTTTGTATCGGAACCTACCAGGCATGGTTCATTCTTGGACCTTGTATTCTCGGATTTAAGTGACTTGGTTCAAGACTTGACTGTAGGCGAAACTCTGGGAAGAAGGGACCATAACATAGTTAGATTCAGGGCACATGTAGGGGAAATTATCAAGGATAATTTGGTAAAGGTTCCAAATTTCAACAGAGCAAACTTTGACTGCATGAGAGCGGCTTTAAGTGCCATCAGATGGGAAGAAGAATTCTCTAATTTAAATGCCTGTGAAATTTGGGAAAAGTTCAAATCTTACTTGAAGGAAATTCAGATTAGACATGTCCCTTAAAAGCAAAGACGCAGAAGAAGGGTAAAAGCTATTAAGGCTAAGAAAACTGCATATAGAGTCTTTAAAGAAGCCTCAAATGTCGTTAATCTAAAGGCGTATCGAAAAGCTAGAGACACTGAAGCAAAATGTTTTAATTTAAAGTGAAGCAAGATTTTAAAGCAAAATTTAAAGTGAAGCAAGATTTGAAGGTCTTTAGGGCAATAACAGGTCAAGATGAGCATATCTCGCTGCAAAAAGACTTAGACGAACTTGTGAAGTGGTCCGAAGAATGGCAAATGAAATTTAATTTTCATAAGTGCAAAATCATACATGTAGGTAAGCAGCATATGAAGGCTCCATATTTGATGGGTGGCCAAGTGCTATTAGTGACTCAACAGGAGAAAGATTTAGGTGTTATTGTAAACACAAAACTGGGGGCATCAGAACAGACCAAGGAAGCCAGGAAGAAGGCACTGAGAATGCTCGGGGCAATAAATAGGAATGTATCATACAGAAGTGAGGAAGTGATTAGGAAGCTTTACTGTGCATACGTCAGGCCACATTTGGAATACTGCATCCAAGCTCGGTCTCCTAGCTATGGAAAAGGTTGTTGGCTTTTAGAGAGAGTACAAAAGAGGGCTACAAAAATGGTTAATGGCATAAGCAACCTGGCATATGAGGAAAGATTGAAGAAATTGAATATGTTTTCACTTAGATATAGAAGGCTGAGAGGAGATCTCATCGAGGTCATTAAATGTGGCCATGGTCTGGAGAGGGGATACCTTGGGGAAATGTTTGAATTGAACAGAAATGATGTAATTAGAGGTCATAAATTCAAAATTAAAGTTAACCACAGCAGAACAAGGTTAAGGCAAACTTTCTTCACCAACAGGGTAGTAGAACACTGGAACCAGCTGCCAGAAAACATTGTCAGTAGCAGCACATTGAACATCTTTAAAAACAGCATAGACAATCATTATAAGAATAGAGGGCTTGCTTTTCAGTATTACGGGGAGGGCTGATTGACAGATTTGGTGGGCAACTGGTTCAGTGTACAGAGTGCAACCAAGAAGGGCCCTTGTGGCTCATAGTTGCACTAATCTTTCATGTCTTTATGTCTTTATGTCTTTATGTATATTCTCAATATTGTCAACTTTCAACATATGACGCTATGGAGTGTGCCCTCAATCAATCCATTTCGGCCTACACCAATTCCCTTCGTGTATTTGCCTCCACCCCCCCCCCGCCCATCATTTTCAGAAATCAATACGCATGCAAAGTAGTCACCAGGGAATCACATTATAAAAGACCCTGATTATGGGCGGATGCAGGAATTCTCAGGTGGGGACATATTTGCCTTGCAGGTGCTTAGTTCGATCTTTTCATTCGGCGGCAAAATTCGTTGGTCGGGCAGGTTGGGGTGGGGGTGGGGGTGATCTCGAGGATACCGGGGAGTGCCTTTTCATTTCGCCTTTCCCTCTGAAAGGGATGTCTAGCTGGAAGATACGTTGAGCGTATTTGTGCATGTCTTGAACACTTCTCGTCATCGACTGGATCTGCCATTGGGAACATTTATGGCTCCGTCACTGCTTGTGACGCATTATTACCGTTTTCCTCCTCCTTCCTCCAAACTTTATAACGGAACGTAATGATGCCACTTTCAGAAAACCGGTCGCTTGTTGCTAATTTTTCTTCCCCTGGATTCGCCTCTTACATGATTTGGCTCAAAATAGCCATTTTTTGTAGGTAAACAAGATAATACGAGCAACTGAATTAGAAATTACAATCACCTGAACAGTAACACGATGTCAAGTCAAGTCAAGTCATTTATTAGGCACTGCCACATGGTGGAACTCACGAAATACCTAGTCAACTGATTACACTCCTGCCATCACGTTAGATACAATTGTAAAGCACCTAGCTACCTAGTTGATGCTGATTGCACGCACGAATGCTGCACGGCTAGTTGCGTCGCGTGCTTCACCGGGAAGCGAATTCCACTGGAGAGTGGAGCGGTAGGAGAAGCCCCGCTGGGTAGCTGTTAACCTACACCGTTGCAGGTGAAGTGCCCCAGCATCGGTAGCACGAGTGCTTCTCTCCGACACAGCCGAGCGTTCAACGAACATTTCCCTGATGGCAGACGGGCAGTTCGCGCCGTGTACGGCTTTGTGTGTGTTGCACAGGTCACAGTGTCGCACCATCTCCTCAATCTTATCCCAGCCCAACTCGCGCAGAGAGGACGAGATTTGGTCGTGCTTCCGTCTTTCAGTGACCAGTCTAGCTGCGAAGTTTATGCAATTCTGCACTCGCTTCATGCGGCACGCATCTGCCCCACCCCATACGGAAAGGCAGTAAAGGATATGGGAGAACACATGGACTTGGATGAGGAGCTTCATGACTTCAGGGGTGAAGTGCTGCCGGAATTTGAAGAGGGACACGATGATGGCGGTGCACTTCCGGATGATGGAGGATATGTGCTTTTCCCACGTCAGCTGCTGGTCGAGGAATACTCCAAGCACTTTCACTGTTGGGGCCGGGTGGATGGGTTTTTCCGAGATCATGATGTGAAAACCTGAAGCTTTTTGTAGAGAAGATCTCGTGCCAAGAATGGTGAAGCAGGTCTTGTCCGGGTTCATTTTGAGACTATTGAACTGGAACCACTCTTGGAGTGCATGGAGAGATTCCTCGACCCGCAACCGAAGGTGGGAAAGGCTGACGACGTCAGGAGCAGAGTGGTCTAAGAGGTCGGTGTCGTCAGCGTAGGCCACAAGGCGACCGTGAGGAAGGAAGGAGGGTAGATCATTGATGAAGAGGAGGAACAGGATCGGCCCAACGATAGAACCCTGAGGGACACCGTGGGTCAGGAGTAGTGTGGAGGAGCCGCCCGAGACCATCTGCTTCCGATCGGAGAGGTAACTTTTGAACCACGGGGACGGGATGCCGTACCACCCCAGCTTACTCAGGAGAACGCCATGGTCAACGCTGTCGAAGGCCTTACTTAAATAAATCGTCGTTAACGACGCAATGTGACCAATGTCGATGGCTCTAGAGATCCATTCGACAGCGTCGAGCAAGGCGTCCTCCGTCGAATGACCGGGGCGGTAGGCATACTGAAACGGGGACAGAATATTGTTCGACAACAGATAAGCCACAAGTTGGGAGCAAACAACTTTTTCCGTGATTTTGGAGAGAATAGAGAGATTTGAGATAGGCCGAAAGTTGTTCACATCATCTCGCGTACCAGATTTGTGAATGGGAGTGACGCGGGCGACTTTCCAAGCACTCGGGAAGGTTTGTGAGGTTATGGATGTGTTGACGAGGTGGAGCAGGTGCGGGCCGATCACTGCAAAACATCGCTTGACTGCAAACAATGGTACGCCATCAACTCCCACCGCTCGAGACGTGCTCATACGGCTTATGGCCTTCGACAACTCGGGGAGCGTGGCGGGACACAACACAAGAGCAGAGGCGCACACTCCGGTTGGTCTGGGTGGGCACTGCTCTATGTCGCCGGCTCGTCCCGCCTCCTCAGCAATGCGGGCTCCCACCGCCGCGAAGTGAGCGTTGAAGTCGTCTGCCCTTTCCGTGGTGTCGTCATCTCTGCCTGGGAGGCCTGCCGCGGGACGGAGACCGAAATGCTTTATTCGGCTCCAGAATGAGCGCCGATCGGTCAGCATGTCCGCGCACAAGAACTCGCGCCTGGCCCTGATCTGCTCGCTCATGAGCCCATTCTTGCATTTCCGGTACTCCTGGCGTGCGGTGTCGTCATCTTCGCTCCTCCTCCAGACCTCGTACGCCTCGCGACAGTCCTCTTTTGCAGCATCAATGCCGGGGTCATTACGCAGCCACGGACAGTTAGGGTGCCGGATCCTGATTGTCACCAGCGGGCAGTGCAGGTCCACGGCTGCGTTCCAGATGTGCATGAAGGTTTCGAGCTTGCCGTCAATGTCGGCGCGGTCGTACATTGGCTGCCAATCGGTGGTGATGAAGTGCAGGCAGAGTGCGTCCCAATCCATCTTCGCCCACGGCCTTCTGGTAACGGGTGGCAGTGGCCTGTTCCGCTGCCTCCTGACCTCGCCCCTGAGCAAGACCGGCAGGTGATCTGCCACGGGCTCCGGTAGGACAGTGGCTGTCGCCTTCCCCTCGGGCAGGTTTGTGATGGCTACGTCTAGCAGAGACGGTCTGGGGAGGAGGTGGGTTGGCTCTCGCACCAGCTGCCTCAGGTTCAAGTCGTTGAGTGAGGACAAAAAACGGCGTGATGCAGCGCTCTGTGCTCCTTCCAGTAAGTTCAGGTTGTAGTCTCCAAAACCCAGCACTGGATGTCCTCGCAAGACTGCTTCCCGGAGCTGGCGCTCGATCAGGTCAGTGACGCGGATGGTGGCTGATCTGGTGGGTCGGTAGGTCACTCCCACGGTCACCGTCCGTCTTCCTCTCCCGCCCACTGACATCCACAGCGACTCCAGCTGTGACGATGATATTTAGGCATGCTGTTCCTACATTTTCGCAACAATCCGTCCGATGTGCCTCCCAATGTTTGCCCTGGAGCCGCCTCTGATATCGCCACACGATTAAAATTTTGCGACTATAGAAGAAAGTTAGAAAAAGTCACCGAAGTTCTTCCCCTATCACAATTGGGTAGGGGACGGCAGACGAAAAACCACACCGGGGAAGAGAGCGAAATCCGCTCTCAGCTACCAGATTGGTGTAACATGCACACCTGAAAACCTTTCTCATAACGGTAACCGGGGTTTGGGAGAGGGATGGGGGTGGGGTCGGTAGGATCAAATGAGGTCGAGATCCTCCGGCGCGTCGAGCCGTTATGCCAACGAAGCCTTTGTAACCTTGAACACATGCTAACCGGGCGGAGGGCCGGTTGGCCGACGTTCGGGGACATTTGTACCTCGCATTCAAGACTGGAAATCTGTGATCAAACCAGTGGCGGGGTGGTCCAGGTTCTTATTTTCGGGACATATGTTCAAACTACTGAAAATGAAAAGTGAAACACTAACACTTAAACCCAACCAGTGCAAAACCAGGGGCCCGCCCCATCTCTCTCTGACCGGCATCTCCAGCCATGCCCGCAGCTTTCATAATTGCGAGCGATCTCCAAAAGTTTTTTTTTTTGCGTAGGATATACTATCAATTTGCGAGACAATCAGAAGACTTCATTACAATATCCCTGCTCATGCATGACATCGTCGAAACAGAACAGCAGTGCACGGACTCCGCCTTTTCTCCGGTCATCGTGTTAAAGGAGAAGAACCCAGTCCTGGACGAGAAATAAGTTTCAGGTCTTAGGATAATTGGAGGAGCGTCTGTGAGGAAGGGGCTTCGAGGGACGAGCAGGCTAGATCTAGCAGTCAAAGGCTTATCCGACAGTGTGGGCAGGGCGGGGCCCACCTCCTACTACACCCTTAGCACCATAAAATACGATGGGTTGAGAAATGTTGGGATTTTAACCACGGAAAACCAGAAATTTACGAAGCGCTTCGCGCGCCGGAAACGTCCTGTGTTTCATCACATTTTTCGGGGTCGCCCCCCCCCTGCCCCTTAAGAAGTTTCTGGTCGCACCATTGTTAGCAATTATTTCTCTCATTATGATGAGAAAAATAACTGATGTGACTCGAGGGTTACGTAATTGGATGGTGGCTTTTGTAACAATAACCTAGCTAGTCAGACTTGTGCATATTTCTCAAGGGCCTAAGCTAAGGAAATTGATCCCCTAGGGTCGGATCCAGCGAGGCCAAAGGGAACATGTCCCTTCCCAAATTGGTGAATTTAGACCACAAATTTGCACCAAAATGACATTTTATGTAACTCTAAGGACATTTCCTGATATAGCAGGCCTTAAGTATATGATATATCTGGTCTTAAACAGGGTCGACGCATGTTCATATCTAACGAATATTTTTTTCTTCGAAATCGGAGATTATTTACTGCTCCCCAAACCCGGTTTCTGAATGTGAGCGTTTAGCTAGAAGGGGTTCTGGAGTAGAGTAGTAGCGTTAGGCTAGAATGTAGTAGAGTAGTAGAGGCTTTTCCTGGTCAGAAGACTAGGCAGGTCATGGTGGTTGGTAGAGAGGGGGGGGGGACGGAAGGATAGGAAAGAAAAGCATAGATTGTCATGCTTTTACACAAATGTCAGAAGTTTTAGGAACAAGATTAGGGAAATCAAATGCGTCACATCTGGCGAGCCTTTTCAGTTATGATGGAGACCAGTCAGATGGCGGGGCGGTACCAACCAATCTCCCTGATATACTGCCAGTTCCTATCAATTTGTTATTTCCGTCCAGTGGGGTATTTGAAAGCATGCAAAGAGGCTGGGGTGCCAACCATAATTTTCGAATTAAAGACTGTCGAGTGAGGTTAGCATACACAAATGATGTTAAGGGTTAAACAAATTGCAACATGACCTAACCCAACCTAGCCTAGCATCCCATGTAAGGATTTGTTTTATAAATGGCTAAATAAAAATGCATCGTTTTTAAAAATATGAAATTAAAAACCTAATGCAATCGAACCCTTTTTGAAAAGTCCAAACAAATTATATTTCCCAACTCGGAAAAAAATAGAACCTTACTTACCCAATCCTAGCCCCTTTCTTTTCTTCACAGAGGTTTAAAATGTATGAAAAACCTGTCTCGTGAATACCCTAAAGCACAATAATACCAATTGCCCTTCAAAAAGTACATAATGCTAAAGGAAACTTCTCCTTCATACTTCAAGGGTATTTGTAAATTTGAAACAAAAATAGTAGGCAAAAGTATATAGGTATTTAACAAGGGGTATTCTGTTTTTTCAGTCACCCATTCTCACCTCGAGAAGTATTCTGGGAGAAATCTGAACTCCAATTATGGAAATTTCCACATTTTCAGGAATTATTGCGAGGCTAACTTGACCCCTTATGCCGGACCCCCTCCCTAACAACGGCCCTGTTCGCCGTGCATGCCACTTCTGAATGCACTATTTGCATGGCCTTGCCGTGACCGTTTCGGTGCGTCGTCTCTTCTGGAAAAAAAAACAACAAACGTTCTGCCGTTCATAACTCAGGCTTCCGCTACGTTCAGCCCACCTCCGATGTAGGCTATGGCTACTGACGTGGCACTTATACCCATATAGTCACCCGACGTACTCTGGATTCGACAAACAACTAGCCAAGCCATTAATAATATTAGTTGCTTTGTTGGCTCAGGCAGACCAGCATTTCCCTTCAGTTTCCCACAAGCAACCCACTCGTCGCTCCACCGCTCGGGGTCATGGGTCAGGGGTCTGCAGACTACACCTAACACATTAGCACCACCAGTACAGCCCTGCTCAGCCTGCGGCGGCCTAATGCGACACCCACGGCCGAAGCCAGATGCCATATCATCTTATCAAAGTATGAACCATGGGTCTCATATGTCAGTGTTTCGCAGTACAGGGAGTCACTGGACTCAAAGACCCCCACATTAAATTTTGAGAAAAAAAACATGCTCATGGCATGATCATCCCATAAATACATGATTTTGCAATAGCTTCACAACGAAGGAAACAATTTCGTTAGTCAAGCATACACACCTGGTTTAAAATAATCCACCGAAATATAGATATGTCAATTATCAATCGCATATAGTCAATACCAAACACATGGGAAGAGAGAGCAGTGCTCGGACCGACCGAAAACCTGAAAAATAATGCAATCATGGGTGTGCACCCTCAGTTTATGAAAGCAGCTACAGGCCTTGGGATCGTAGTGTAGATCCATGGCGCACACTTTGTACCTTTTTGCTTATTGGGTGGTTCACCACGCACTGTATGCACAATCATGCCTAATAGCGGCACCCACACTGTGTCGCCAGTGGGCCGCGGGATTCAGATATATCCAGAGCGGTGCCAGTGTTGAACCCCGGACCTTTGCATCCAGAGCTCAACATCGTAACTACTGGGCCATCCCCACCCCTTGCACACCAACAGATTTTTGCTTTCAGACATGAGACATCCTTCATCCATCTGGGACACCCATCCAAGCTTCGGGCACACCACTTGCAGGACAAAAGTGCGCATTCGGCGCCCTGTTAGCCAGTAACTGGCATTTTGCGCCTAAGGTATGGAGGGCCACGGCCCATCGACCCCCTAAATACGTTAATTTGTGTATGTGTAGCAAAACTGGAATGATTATGGAAGTGAGCTGCAAGGTACAGTGGGATACAATTTCATATGTCCAAAGGTGCACCGGGTTAGATATTCGTCGCTGCATGATGAAGGATCCGGTGAACATTCTTCAAATTCGTGCCTACAAGGCAAACGTGTCATTTGTCGGACTCACTGGATAAGAAAGCACTGGATAGCAAGCTATGGTGTCCATGTGTTGCCGCGTTTTTAATCCTGGGGATAAGGACAACAATACATTCTCTGAGGGGCAGTACACATCATGACCACCACATGAGCTAGACGAGGTCAAAGTCGGGAGCGCTTCTCATTTTAGTCTTCTCGTCTAAAATGAAGTCTCATTTGAGGGTTATGCTTTATGAGAGCTGTCACACCAGGGCTTCGAAATACTTACCCGTTTTGCACATTTATGTGCAGATATTTCCCAAACGAAAACGTAACAATAATCTGGGTCACCACGAGTCAGGTCCCGAGATTAGGTGAGAATAAAAACTGGTTATTCTTGGAATATGTTGCAGGGTATGTTGTCTTTCAAAGGCGCAAAGTTTCACGTCGCTGTCAGGTCTGATCACGAGGATATGCCCCAAAATAGGGAAGGTGGGAACAGTGAACTAACGAAGAATTGACGTCATATATCTCGCCACTGGCATATGGTATCTAGAACCTATGGCTTATTGCAACGTGGTCCCTGACTGCAAAACTTCCTAGCTCTAGGATTGTGCCTAACGACAATCCAACTGTTGCAGGTGATTGCGGGTCTCAACGTTGGCACTGATCAGAGGCTCGTGGCGGGGACGGTGGTGCAGGTGCAGTCAGGCATAGTCGTCGAGTACAGTCGACTTGTCCTAACCGTGTGGGACGAATGAGCACGCAGCTGTGCCGGCGCGGCCAGTCTGGCTGACACGTGCTGCGTCTATTTCAACAAGGGCTGTAAGCGACTGATGCGTTCTGGATGTGTTTTATAATACATAACATTTTGCTCCAAGCCATCTGGCAACCGTGCGTGTGCCCAGCAAGTATATTACTGAATCTTAGAAAAGTGTACCTTCGACGCACTCTTGTGGAGCGACTAATTGCCTTTTAACCAGAAAATGTCCTTTTCCTCAAAAGCTCATCTAATGCGTCGACGGGATGGCTGGACGTTCCCTCCGCATTTCCACTGCTGCATATCCCTCCACACATAGCAATCGTTAAATCCAGTGTATATCGGGAAAGGATATCCTGGTGACTGTACCATACAACGCATTGCTATTTACCTGGCCTTCCCCCATCCAGTGATAATGATATGTCCTGCCCTCTACTTCAGCCCTGTTCATTATTCGATACCAACTTTCCGAATTCAACTTTTCAGTTTAGTTCGGAAGCGACGGAATTTCAATTTATCTCAGTGTCAAAATCCTAGGTGTCACCATCGGTCCTCATCTACATAGGTCAAGCACATCCCCGCAGTCGTTGAACGATGTCGCATGTTATTAGTCGGCCTGGCTACGATGTGCCACGGGGTGCCCAAAGGCACAACGCGAATGTTCATCGAAGCAAAAATATTTCCGCATGCTCGATACTGCATCGGTGCCTGGAGAAGCTGCACTGCAGCACAGAAGAACCGAAAGCCATCCATTTTAGTGCTGGTATCGTGAGTGGCTTAGGCCGACGTTAAACATGTGACTCCGGTGTTGCGAGAGTTGGGATGGAGATGAGTTGATGGCGTACGTAAGACATATCCTTGCGTTTATGCGCCACTTCCTGACAGCACCAAATGTGCCAGGAATCTTGCGTGGAAGGATCGTAGATCTCCACGGTGTCCGCCTGCCATGCACGGGCGATCAGAGAAAGCCGGCTTGAGCTACCTCATGCTCGGAAAGTGTTCGCTCTGGAGCTTTCTATATCGGGCCAGCAGTAGCTGAAATCATGTCCCATCAGATGTCAGGCACCCATCAGATCATAACAGACTAATGGTGTGATGTGACCGCAGGATGTATGACGCATCTTCGATGTGTAGTAGGTACCGCAGTGCCGTGTCGAAGAACAGTGTTTGTTTTGTGCCCAGTATGTCTGTTTATGTGTGGATGTATGAAACCAGTTTTGTAAAATTGACATGGATTCTATGAATCCATTTCATCGAAGCTCTAAATATACTGTCACATCTCATCTCAGCTTTTCCTACATTGAACCCGGTACTTGACTTCCGTGGACACGATTTAATAATGGAACAACTAGCCTGAAACATGGCTGACATGTATTAAATAAGCACATCACGGCATATCTTTGTCCTAGTTGACTTATTTAACTACCGAGACAACTGCTGTGACACCAGTCAAAACGAGCTTCGCTGTGGGGTTTAATTTGTTGGCATGTCATTGGTTGAGTGTTACCAGCGAATAGGTTCCAATCGGCGGGACCTCAGATCAGTAATCGTGACTTTAAATAAAATGTTGAAATAGGAGGCTACTCGTCTTAAGACGGGTACCTATCCTATCTTTGTGAGCCCCTACCTTGGGCCCGGTGATTGTTAACATGGAACCAAATGAGGAAGCGCCCCCTTGCATGTAAGAGCCGTGCATCCCTGAAATACATGCAATATTCCACCAATGCACGCATGGCTTCTTTCACATTGTCACAAAATACAAGGGCCCCAAAAGCAAGGACCTTGAACAAAAGCCACTGAGATCTATGTGGAGGTAACTACAAACACTAGCTTTGACTTACATTATGTTTCTGATTGGTTCTGATATTCAGTGTGAAGCCGTCTCCTGAAAACCACACTTCAAATGTTTTGTGTATTACCGAGCAGGGGCCTCCTTAACACGCGCCCTGGAGGGCCTCTGAAAATAACGCGCACTGGAGGAGGGGGGGTGGATTCCGCCCCCCTAAGATCTCAGCTCCTGTGAAGGCTAGAGCAACGAAATTCACCGGGTGGATGGGCACGATACTGAACTCTATTGTCTGCAAAGTTCATGACCTTAAGTCGATATTTTCTAGGTCAAATGAGGTCAAAATAGAAAAGTTTTCTTGTTTTGCGTGGATTGGCTTGTCATTGTTATGGATCACTGTTGTTGTGTTTAAATGCTCCAAAATTGCCATTAATGATGTTTTGGACATTACTAATGATGCAATACAGATGTCAGATCCGCCATTTCACCTCAGGTCACCTATATAGGAGCACTTTATTAGGTCATTACCTGCTCCAGTTACCGGAGCCGGGCTCCCATCCCGACTGCACCTTTGGGCGGCTCGGCACAATCGGTTTCGCAAAGAAAGGAGTGAAATACATGAATAAAGTATGGAAACGCTTCGCACACAATGACAAACAGTAGATTTCGGGATGTGTAGGGAGTAACATGTAAAGTGACATTAATCGCATGACAGTCATTTGCATTTATGACACATTCCAGTTGACCAAGTTTGGTTCCATTAGCCTATCATGAACTTGACCTGACTTGACCTCGGCGACCTAACATGACTTTTAAATTATATAGCATAACAATATGCATCAAACAAGTCGCTAGTGATGTCAAGAACACTTCCCTATTGCCAATATACGGGAAGCGCATCAGCGCCGATTTTTGTGGTCTGGCGCTGCGAATTGTTTTAATTTAATGGCCCCTAACTTGAAACCTTCTCGGCCGATTTTCATTTTTCTTGCTTTAAACAATGCGCCTGTCGTTTCGAAGCAGGTGCGCGAAAAATTTTGCGTATATCGGCCGGTACAATATGGAGTTATATGCGAAAAAATCGGAAGGATTGGCGGATTTCGCCATACCCCCTCTAGGGCGTGTGTTAACCTGTTATGAACTTGACCTGACTTGACCTCGGTGACTTGACATGACTCTGGAACAATGTAGCATTACAATGTACATCAAACAAGTCGCTAGTTTTGCCAAGAACACTTCCTTTTTGCTAATATACGGGAAGCGCATCAGCGCCGATATTTGTGATCTAGCGCTGATAAAATATTTTGACTTAGCGACCACTGCCTCGAAAAATGTTCTGTCGATTTTCATTTTTCTTACTTCAAACAACGCGCCGGCCATTTATTGGCAGGTACACAAACAATGGCGTATATCGGCCGATACAATCTGGAGTTATCTACGAAAAACCGGGGGGTGGGCGGATTTCCCCCCCCTCTAGTGCGCGTGCTAAAGGTCAGGGGAGCGACACCCCTCCCACCCCTTCACGATAAGAGGAAACTTTTCTCGCTTATTTCGCGCGGTGGTTGAGTCAGGAAGCGCATTGGATTGCCTCCAGGTTTTCAGCTTTGGCCTGCAATCAGAAATGTGTGAAGACTTAAGCCCTTCCACGCCGCAGGCACGTATGTCGAATGGAGGATGATGAAGGATGGAGGATGATGAGGAAAGCGATGATGGACCCAGATATCGAAGGCTCATGGGCCACCTCCGCAAAGGTGTGTGACGATATACATTATGTTTCACTCACTCCCGAAAAGTGGGTTGAAAGGCTGTCCAAATCGCTCAAGCTTTGTGGGACTTCCTACAGAAATATCTGCTTTTATCTAATATGGTAGCGTATGGTAGCAGTCCTCAGTGTGAAGCCTTTCTTCTAGAGAGCACTTCAACTTTTCTGTGCGCTTCCGGGACGGGGCCTCCTCAGATGTCAGGAACGTCGTCTTCCACAGGGCAGGGGGTAAATTCCCTCGCTCGCTGCCCACCCCGGTGGCGACGCCTCTGGTCCAGTGTGACCGAATTAACTCAGCTAACCGTCAGTATGTAAGGGAAAATGATTCCTGAATATTTGGTTATAGCGAATTGAAATGGAACCGCAAGTAGCTGATACCTTCACGATGCTACTCAGGGTTTAGGATATATTTTACTTCGAAATGCATTGACATAGTTTCCTCGACACTTAGCATTGCGAATCTTGGACCATTGCTTCCCACAGCACAGCCAGCTACAATTAGTCTCGATTATATGTAAAATTGAAGTGGATATAAAAACAGGGATAGGGCATTGGACATAGCTCACATCGGACGACTGGCCCGCAACAGTAGCTTCGACATACCTGACATAGCAATGGCCGCGGGGCGAGGGTCAGCACATCCCACGTCAAGCGTAATCGCATGCCTGCATATCCTACTGAAAATGCTCAAACCCTACGTGAAAACAACTGTACGACTATGCACTAAAATAGGGAGTGTGCTACAAATGGTAGTGAAATCCTTATCGAGAAAAGCACGTTCTACGCATAAGAAAAAAAAATTGGGGGACAGGCTTTTCACCTTTCATTTTCCACGGTCAGATGGCCCTTTTGGCTGGTGGCATACCCAGGATGGAATCCTGACCACGCTTCTGTTAATAAACGCCTCTCTGAAAGGCACAGGTGGGAGCGTAGATGTGGAGATTGAGAAGAGTACAGCTTGCGCACATGATAATTAGTCCTCCGGTGGTTTTCGGACGCTTTTCGGTTTAAAGTACAGTTGTGATCTAAACGACATAGATATACTGGAGCGACATATCTAAGCCTTCTTCAGTGGTGTAAATACCATACAATCTTCGCTCAACTGTGACAAGAATCTAATAGCTTTTCAATTGGGTAAATTTCCTTGCTTTCATTCCCCCTCCCTCCCACACGATTGCGAACATTAGGATACGAATCTATGATTTTTTAGGATGACGGTCCTACGCTTAGGAATCTTCCCATCAGCTGGGATAGGTTGTTTGGACTCGGCACAGGAATTATCAGACACATAAGACCACAGAGATGCACTTATTAGGATAAACCAAACACACTGTTTTCGCATTGCAAAGGAAGTTGCCATTGGTGCCCATCAGGCCACAGTCATCGGTGTGCACAATGGACACATTTGGACACACATTGTCCTCGGTATTCACGATAAATATGTATATGGACACACATTGTCCTCGGAAGTCACGATAAACATGCATGGACACGCAATGTCCTCGGTATTCACGATAAACATGTATGGACACACAATGTCCTCGGTTTTGCCAATGTCCTCGGTAATTCAAACCACACTGGGAGCCAACAATTGGACACTTCCTCCAAAATCGACCCTTCATCTTACTCGGCAGATCTTGCTCTATCACCGAGAAGAAATCGATGCTTCTGCGGTGGTAAATAAAGGGTGTCCTCGTTTGTGACCGCCAGGTCATAGTCCTCGCTAGTCACGGGAAACACGTATGTGTGTGTGTGTGTGTGTGTGTGTGTGTGTGTGTGCCCACGTGATAGAGCATCAGTGAGCTGCTGACATCTTGTTTTGACTGGGCCTTAATGTGACCAGTTGGTCTTCCAGGACGTGTCAAGTTGGCACCTCCGCTGACGTCCAGCCGAGACAAAACATCCAACTCGAGCGTTTCGGAATCCAGTCCAGTCTTCTTCGCCGGTGCACCCTGGATTTCCTGCGCTTTCTATTGTCGGCAGGCACGAAATATTCCCTCATCCGTAGCCCCTGCAAATGGACATTTTTTTTTGCGCAACCATCAGACCTCCACCACCCAAAGGTGACTGCCTTGCCCCGCCATGGATTATCTGAAGCATTTGTCAAGCATAAAGTTCGGCATGGATTTTTTTTCAGGTCATGATTACGAAGTATATCAACAGCTAGCCGACGTTAGCCGCTATTCCGAACATCATGCTGTGCGAGTGTGTCAACGCAGTGTGACTGACAGATACGGCAAAACTTAACAACTTACCTCCCCATTGTCAATGCCCGAGGGTCCCCCTGGTAAGGCTCCTACATATTTCGTATTGGCAGTGTGGATAACATGTGTGAAAGATATTCAGATATCAGCGACATACCGCAAGCGATAAAAGCGGCATGCGAAGCGAAAGCCCCCAGGTGGCATCAGCGGTGCCACAGACACCGCTTAATCCCTACTGAGAGGGAGAACACGATCGTTTTGAGGTCAGTTCATGCCACGCGACGCCGATAAACTTATTGCTAAATTTCACGACATTTAGGAGGGGAGGGCACACGTCTTTCCCCACTTTGGCACCGCCCATGTTAGGGAATCCGCCCGCCTCCTGCACTGGAATGCTGGGTAAAGCTGGCGTAAATGTGGTGCTGTGCATGCACCAGGTGGAATATGTGCCCTCCTCTGCGTTTGGAGAGTTTCACATTCGGTTTCATTCAAGGACTCATTGCAGCGCAATATCGGCAATTCATTTTTGTCGGACATCTTCTGTTCTGGCTTTAACACTCGCACGTCCGGCGGTCCGCGCCAACTTCGCCGGTCCGGGGTGCAGATGTCTGCCCCCTAGATCTCTAGAGCTGTGCTAACTAGCGACAAACGTAAAACGACGTTGGATAGCTGGTGACAACCTCTATCGAAATAATTTTGGTAATTTGTTTTTCGCTCAGGTTAATATTCAGGTCACTGGGTCATCATAGGTCAAATTCGACCAGTTCGGGTGGGTCTCTCAGATGTTGACACATATCTCAGGACGTGTAACAGATAGAAACAAACGGCGAACGCTATTCGACAGTCCCTGAAATGTGATTTCGACAATACGCGGTGTGAAGCAGAAATACTTCTTACCCAGAAACTATGACCTGAGGTCAAGGTCATGTAGTAGCCTATGGGGGGCATGTAATATATCAATCGACACGTCTTGGCGATACAAGTACAATGACGGTAATTTCAGTCTTCTAGCTCAATGCAGCGCGATATAATGCGCAGAAATGTGCTAGTGATCTCAGATGACTTCAGATGACCTTGATGAGGTCACTGAGCAAAAATGTCAGCGGTAGCATTGGGCATGGCTTCCAACTACACGCCACAGCCGTTGTCAGGTCATACCGAGAACAAATATGTAACCAGGAAACATTGTATATTTTACCATAGCCCAATGGAAACCATTGCCGCGAATTCGCCTCAGGTCAATGCTACGAAAAAAAAACAAGATATATATATCGTGATCCCTGATGAGATCATGACGTGCTATAAGTTTGAAATCAATCGCCCAATTATTGTGGAAGTTATACCAACTAGAACTCGGAGGGATGTTGGGTCACTTCTCCCGACTTGGTGACATGACCTGAGATGACCCAGGGTTAAAAATGTATGAGGATATGCGGAAAGGACCAATGAGCAGCCATGCGAGTTTTGGCCTTGCTAACCTGATTAGTATGGCGGCAAATTAGGAAAACCCGCGGGGGGGGGGGGGCAGATATCTGCTCCCGGACGTGCACGTGTTAGGGAGCGGTGGGCACTGGGAAAGACGCCACCGGTTTATCACTCCGGCTCCATATCGCGTCCTGTACAGACACAACGCGCGCGCGAACCAGCAATTTCGGCAAGCTTCCGGTGCAAGGACAGGGTGTTTTTTAATTGTCCGCATCAGTCGTTAGTTGACTGACTCACTGGTCAGACGTGTATTCAGCTGGCACAGACATCATAGCCGTTACTAAGCTGC
This sequence comes from Imbricaverruca yamaguchii, assembly GCA_034440575.1. Lineage (NCBI taxonomy): Eukaryota > Metazoa > Arthropoda > Thecostraca > Neoverrucidae > Imbricaverruca > Imbricaverruca yamaguchii. Next base: position 858,162 of record JAOTOL010001561.1, read on the forward strand.
CATACCAGCTCAGCCGCCATGACAGCGGTGCTGCTGACCCCCCCCCGCCCCACCTGTCAACACTCATCGAGCTGTCAACACTCGTCTCTGAAGCCTTCTCATGATTTGAAGAGATAATAATAAACAGTGCAAGGCGTATTACGCACTGCCTGCCTTCACGCGCTCCGGGCGAAACAGCCGGATGTTACCTTCAGCTTGTGATTAGCCTTCGTGTCTTTCGAAATGACGGTTTGATAGTCGAAGCGGGCATTTGGATGTGACAGCGATCGGACCACAATTTGGATGTGACAGCGATCTGACCACCATTTGGATGTGACAGCGATCGGACCAAAAACAGACGTGTGTATAAGACATGTCATGTATTATCGGACGGCATAATCTTAAGAAGAAATGACTATTTCTCTGTGGGTCATGTTTGGGGGTAAGGAGATACATTTTGCCCCCATTACTACATTTTTTTTTGCGTAAGCATATCTTATTTTAAATACGAAACATTTTTTATGATAGAACATTTGCAAGAGCAACAACATTTCATCATCACAAAACCTAACCAAACCTAGGCAATTCATTATAAAATAGCACCTGAAATACAACCTGAATTGACCCTCGCCCACTTAAAGGGCTCATGCAACCCCACACAGACCCTTGACTAGTATGGGTAAACGACGCGTCAGCGCGCTGTCGCTTGGCGTAGCCGATGGGGCATTCTTTGCCGACGTTTTTGAGCAAACAAATTTGAAGTTCACCGACCGGTTGGGTCATTGACTTATGACGTCATACGGAAGAAGACGTCAGCCTGCTTTTCGCCAAAATTGCGAATTATCTGCGATCTATCTCGCGTAGTTCATCCAAATCATCGATGACAAGTGTGATAGGTGATGGACAATTCGTTTAATATGCTTGTATAGGTCGTTGACTTTTCCCAGGTCATCGTAGATGAATAACATAACTTGACCAAAGATACCCTTCAAAACTATTACTTTGCATAGGTTATTAGCTACTTTATTCGTAATTCAAGGCATTTCAAGTCAAACGCTACCATCTTCGCCGCTGTCGTATCATGTTGACATATAGGATATCTCGCAATAGGTAGAATCGCATCGAACCGATGAAATTTAGCAAAAACTGACGGATTCCCCATAGATTGTGCTTGATTCTACCTTCGGGTTTTCCAAGCAGCTCGGCTTTTCTCCCTTCGAGATTCTGTAAGCTTTAACTTCAACGTACCTCCGTACATCCAATGATGGACTCGAACACGCACGGCTTGCCCTGGGCGCCCGACATCTGCTTAGTTGTCGAGTCGCGGGTGGTCAGCGGCGCCTGTCCGGAGGCTGTGATGCTGGCTACACGGCTTGCCCTGGGCGCCCGACATCTGCTTAGTTGTCGAGTCGCGGGTGGTCAGCGGCGCCTGTCCGGAGGCTGTGATGCTGGAACACCCACGGCTTGCCCTGGGCGCCCGACCTCTGCTTAGTTGTCGAGTCGCGGTGGTCAGCGGCGCCTGTCCGGAGGCTGTGATGCTGGCTACACGGCTTGCCCTGGGCGCCCGACCTCTGCTTAGTTGTCGAGTGGTGGGTGGTCAGGGGCGCCTGTCCGGAGGCTGTGATGCTGGCTACACGGCTTGCCCTGGGCGCCCGACCTCTGCTTAGTTGTCGAGTCGCGGGTGGTCAGGCGCCTGTCCGAGACTGTGATGCTGGCTACACGGCTTGCCCTGGGCGCCCGACCTCTGCTTAGTTGTCGAGTGGTGGGTGGTCAGGGGCGCCTGTCCGGAGGCTGTGATGCTGGCTACCTTCCAAATGCACTGTCACCTTCTATGTATGTATGCATGTATATGTGCACGTATGTTTGTCTGTATGTGATTTTTGTACTCGCCCTCTACTCTCCTTCCCTTGTTTGCCGAAGTCTCTCACATTTTACCCCTTGCTTGTTCAATATCACCGGATGCCACACAAACCAATTTAACGTAACCCGTTATGAACATAACTCACCTCTAGTGGATGTTTCTTTATCATTGCTTATTCATAAAAAGGAGGAAAAAAGTGATATCCGTAGGGAAGGACAGCGTAGGACAGTGGGAGAAACAGTTTTAGCTGAAAAAAAAGTATTTCTTATGACCATGAAGTCATGATGTATCCTTCCTGGCAAAGGCGTGCCTTTGAGGTACTGATGTAGCTGGTGATAAGATTACAAACCTGATATGCTTCAGGTATGCTATTTGAGCCAGGTAAGAAACGCATGTCCGGCCTGGTCGCCCCCTCCCCCCCCCCCCTCCAGCATGCGGATTGTGACCGGGCCTGTTCAGATCACGCTACGATGTTCTAGAATTATACACGCGTAGGCAAAATAAGCCGACAGCAGAGCACGACGGCTAGAGGTGATCAGGTCTGGGCCGGCTGAAAACGACCGGTAGACCGTACCAAGCGCTGGGCTGGCGAGGCTGACCACGTGTCAAACGTGTGCAGAGGAGGCGAGCCTGACGTCAGTGACTACACTTAAACTCTCATTTTGAGTAGCGTGTTCCAGTCATTGACACCAATGTGATACTCGCTCTGGCCGGGTCCAAGTCTCAGAGCCGCCGTGAAATACTTAGGTTCGGAAGGTCTAGGAGTGAGACTCAAGCCAGCCGACCACGCTCTTGGGCGACCCGGACCACGCTCTTGGGCGACCCGGACTACGCTCTTGGGCGACCCGGACCACGCTCTTGGGCGACCCGGACCGCGCTCTTGGGCGACCCGGACCGCGCTCTTGAGCGACCGGACCGCGCTCTTGGGCGACCCGAACCACGCTCTTGGGCGACCCGGACCACGCTCTTGGGCGGCCCGGACCGCGCTTTTGAGCGACCCGGACCGCGCTTCAGCATGGTGCCGTCAGTTGTGTCTGAACTCTGAACATTTTTTTGAGTTATCAACGTACATGAGACAGTTGGCATTTTATTTTTATAGTTTCATATCATTAATGAAGCGATCACCGAATGAATATGTCTGTACACATGCGTCACCTTCAACTTCTTATGAATCTAGGTCACGTTCGCCAATTTTCATCAGTCTGGAAAAACACCCGCCTGCACTGGGGTATTAAATATGTTCGTGAGTGGCATAACAAACTTGCCGCCACTCATTAATTATGCGAACCCTGACATCAGGACTGCAGGCTTTGTTGGGGCGAATGGAGCGAAGTGCATTTTCGGCGACAGCTGGGATGATTTTATAACAGGCATACGGTCAGTGTGGTAATTTTGGGGGCAGAGCGTGCACAAGTGCTGCGATAAACTTCACAACATGCATTGCTAAGCATTGTCACGCTGGTAGTCGCAAGACACAAGCTCACCATGCCAATCACACGGAGCAGGATATTTAGATCATTTTTAGAATACGTTTTTCGACGAATAAGAGCGTCTCTGATTTATTCTCGAGTTTTTCTGTCAGACTTCGCATTCGTCCATACATCCATACATTCATTCATTCACGGCATTGTGCATCAGAAATTGTTCCATAGTTTGCTCTGGCAGTGCAGAACTCTCTTTAACGGTCCGGTTAGGATGTCGCCGCAGCAGGCGAAAGACGGCCTTCAGTCACAGCGCCTTGCGCCCTGTGCCGTAGAACAACGGCGGTAACTTGTGCCTCACAGCCACTCTGGAAACGTGGTCCGAAATGGCGGCTTCTAACTAGGCTATCCTATCTATCCACAACCTACACTATTTATCCACAACTTCATTGACATTCCCATAAGGTTCCCTCGTAAGGTAGCAATTCCCCATAAGGTAACAGACAGACTCACAGGCAGTCCATCAACATCCGAACGCTTCTGGTTGGAAGCATTGCAGCGATTTCCTTGCGGTGACCGTGGCATGTTCACATACACGTGAGCACATGAGCGTATGCTAAGCTTCCGTGCATATGTCGAAGTCCCCGTGACGATGAGCCGGACGTCGGGCGGCTGCACGGGCAACACCAGGCGGCAGCGACGCGGTCCACGGCAGCATCGTCGGTCCCGGCTGGAAGCAGACGCCGAACGTCGCCGCTGCACATCTCAGCCGAATCTGTAGCGTGACATCTGTGGACATTTCACTGCTAGCGCCTCGGTGCGGGCGGCGGGCAAAAACTAGACGACATGCTATATATACCTCGGAAATGGACATTTCACTGCTAGCGCCTCGGTGCGGGCGGCGGGAAAAACTAGACGACATGCTATATATACCTCGGAAAATAAACTTATTTTGGAAAAAAAACAATCTAGTCACATATCGGTATGGGCGGTGGGGAGAACAAGACAAAGTACCGTCATACCTGGGAAAAACATGGCGTCTGAAGCTTATTTTGTGGAAAAATACCTATCCAGTAATATAAAAGTAAATGCCACTGCTTCCTATATTAGGTTGATTTCATGGACATCCCCTCAAGGCCCTAGGGCCCATCCCCTCAAACTCGATATCTGTCTGCGGACGTGCATTTCACAATCCTTTTCCGAAATGTTGGCGCGGCACTTTGGGCTTGTTTACAACACTCGACGACAAGTATCGTTCAGACTGACTAGTTTTTGCCAGTCACGACATACACGCACGAACTCAACAAAACAAACAAAAGCCCTTACTACATACAAACAAGACGGGATGTTTTCTGTCTGCTGGTGCACACCTCACTACACTTCATGAAATCGTTGGCGCAGCGTTTTACGTGTTTTCGCAATGTCCGAATTAGCATGGTGTACCTCGGGGAAGGCAGCAAGGCACGTGCTGCTGCACCCTGCCTTGCCTGTTTCCAGGGTCATCTATATAATATAAATATATATATATATATATATATATATATATATATATATATATATATATATATATATATATATATGGACTGTCATCATGCACGATGAACAGATCATCTAGAAAAACAACTGAGCATTGGTCTAACTAGTATTCCAGTAAAAAAAGATATTTATAGCTGCTTCATGTTTATGTTCGTGTAGTCGATCTGGTCTAATGGTCGAACATTTAGTTGACATCCTGGACATAAAGAAGCCGAAAAGACATGGGCCTCGCTTGATGTGGCTAATTATTCACAAGTGTCCCGGTACAACATAATACCGACATCATACTTCACCTGCCTACCAAAACCAGGACGTCAGGGCACTAAAGAAGCCGAGGGAAGTCCTGCTTACAACGTTCGGTGCCTATACTACGGAAATTTGTTACTGCTGTCCTGGAGGTAAACTTTACTTGCCATTCCATCAATATAGTGACAAAGGGCTTGCCACTTGGCGTGCTTTTCATCCGAGCTTGTCTGTGTCATTTAGAAGGAAACGTCCTCCAAAGGAATTTTGTAGAGCCGAGTATGCAATATCGCTAAGTCGGTTACCTATTTGTAGATGTAGCGAGCATGGACGAGATAGCTGTTCCGAGGCTGAATCAAGACCTTGTTTCGCTCTGTAGCTAAACGTTAGCAGGTTTCGTTTTCTAGATCTCATGGTGGTCACCAAAGGTGGCCAGTTTCAAACAGATGACCATGTCAATCCAGCCATTCTGGGGCAGTATATGAATAGTGACAGTGACTACACACAATTTATAGACGTGGTGAGATACTCTTCTACGTCAAATCTTCTTAGAGATGCTTCTCGTGGCAGCTAGTGCATCGCAAACCGGATAGCGCCAAATGCTCGTAAACAATTGACTCAGCAATACAGTTCGGCAGCATAGCTAGTGGTCTGCTCAGTAAGCACATCACGAACACCACTCTGATCGCCATATGAGCGACACAACCGAATAGCACACAGGCGACACAACCGAACACCATACAAGCAACACAACCGAACACCTCACGAGCAACACAACCGAACACCTCACGAGCGACACAACCGAACACCTCACGAGCGACACAACCGAACACCTCACGAGCGACACAACCGAACACCTCACGAGCAACACAACCGAACACCTCACGAGCAACACAACCGAACACCTCACGAGCGACACAACCGAACACCATACAAGCAACACAACCGAACACCTCACGAGCAACACAACCGAACACCTCACGAGCAACACAACCGAACACCTCACGAGCAACACAACCGAACATCATACAAGTGACACAACCCGACATCATTCAAGTGACGCAACCGAACATTATACAAGTGACGCAACTGAGAACGTGAAAATTAGCCCTAGCAGCGCCGTTCCAATATACCACGACGACACGCTCACCTTCCGGATCGTCTGCCAGCACTGACACCAGGTGCAGGCAGGAGAGACAGGACAGGTGCAGGCAGGACTAGTCCGCTTATGGTGCACGGCAACACGTGAATGCAGCGGCCCAGTTGACTCTGCGACCATTCGAGGATAATTGACGCCGCTCGGGCCCGTCGGCAGTGTAATCGCCCGTCTAATATCGGGAGCACGTCTCTGAACGGCTGCGCGCTAGACAGCCGCTCGGCTCTCCGCTGGGATGCGCAGGCCGCTCGGAGAGCAATACTGGCCGGCGTCCGTGTGGACAGGGTTTACTCGGGCGACGCGGCTTCGCTTAATCGGCGTCGTCGATGCGGACGTGCCGCTCAGCAGTCTGAGCGGCTGCACTTCAGAAGTGCCAGCGACGCCGCCTGCGTGCTCATTTCTGGTATGTTAAACTCAGGCGAATAGCTATGCTAGTTAGACAGCTGCCCATCCACTCCAGCAAGCCGCTAGTGACTGTGTGAATGCTGCGAAATAGTGACGAGATGATGGGTTGTCATGGCCACGTGTCATTGCGTGGCTTTGTGGCGCTTCGTTGTAGTGTCTGGCACTTCGCCGACAGTCAAACGAACATCAATATTTCTGTGTCAGATAGACGACTTGTCAAAACTGTATTTCACCACATGTTCGCCACACTAGATTGGCGTGCTACAAGGATGCACGTCGCCATGCTGAGAGACATGGGGGGGGGGGGCGACCGCCAAACATATTGAAATATAACATTACGCCTAAGATGTCGCATGGAAAAAAAATCGCCCCAAAACGCCCTCGTCCTCCACCCAACCCACACAATCTGTCGTCACGTTGGTGATAACAAGGAACGATGCTGAACTTGTCAAAATCGAGCAGCATGCCGGAGGCTGAAATGGATAGGCAAACGAGAAATGACTGTGGGAGACAAACGACAATTTGAAGAAGAAAATGAGGGATCCAACCGACCATATTTCGGTGGCGTTTGATACTGCTGCTTTACATTACGTGAATCTGAATTTTTCAATTACCACTCCGGAACGTCATTAATATTTCCAAACCAATGAAGGGCAATGTGGTCATCTTAATTCCCCACTCCTTGACACAAATAAACAGCTTCAAATAGGGAATCGATCCGGATCCCTGAGTTGGCTGGTTTGAGACAGCTGGGTGCATATACATGAGCGTATCACCGTTCAGTTTCGAAGACATTCATAAATATACATCGCAACATTAATTAATTAATTCTTTAATTAATTAATGAATTAATTCATCCATTAATTTATTTATTTATTTATGTGTTCATTCATTCATTCGAGGACTCATAACTAGTGAAGGTCACCGAATAACTAACGCAGTCGATGCGCCCCCGAACCGCAACAACGTCTCCCGGTGACAAAGCTCATTCCAACTACCGGCCTGCAGCGTACACCGACCGATACGCAACAGGCATCTGACACGAAGTTCGGCTGCTCGTGATTGGTGTTGTTGACTTGTGTATTGATCCACCGACCGCCCCCAGCGGGCACCACGGGATGCACTGTTGCGAGTTGTGTGAGTGGGCCCCAGCCACCGTCCGGCCGCTGTCCGCCGCCGTGCGCCAGCTCGGATTGCGGCGGCGCCGTCTGGTCGGCAGACTGCCGCACCACCTGGTGTCGGCTGGAGCGGCTGGAGACAGCTGGCCGGCAGACTGCCGCACCACCTGGTGTCGGCTGGAGCGGCTGGAGACAGCTGGCCGGCAGACTGCCGCACCACCTGGTGTCGGCTGGAGCGGCTGGAGACAGCTGGCCGGCAGACTGCCGCACCACCTGGTGTCGGCTGGAGCGGCTGGAGACAGCTGGCCGGCAGACTGCCGCACCACCTGGTGTCGGCTGGAGCGGCTGGAGACAGCTGGCCGGCAGACTGCCGCACCACCTGGTGTCGGCTGCGGCTGGGACAGCTGGCCGGCAGACTGCCGCACCACCTGGTGTCGGCTGGAGCGGCTGGAGACAGCTGGCCGGCAGACTGCCGCACCACCTGGTGTCGGCTGGAGCGGCTGGAGACAGCTGGCCGGCAGACTGCCGCACCACCTGGTGTCGGCTGGAGCGGCTGGAGACAGCTGGCCGGCAGACTGCCGCACCACCTGGTGTCGGCTGGAGCGGCTGGAGACAGCTGGCCGGCAGACTGCCGCACCACCTGGTGTCGGCTGGAGCGGCTGGAGACAGCTGGTCGGCAGACTGCCGCACCACCTGGTGTCGGCTGGAGCGGCTGGAGACAGCTGGCCGGCAGGTAGACAGCTGACGGCGCAGCTGCCGTCTCAGGGTAAAGTGTCATGGGTGAACTCTGCGGCGGTCGGCCCGGCAGGAGGTGGTGGTGGCCGTACGCGACACAATCATCCTAGATTGCGTCGCTGTCGTGTTTGGTGTTGTTTGCGACTACAATGCATTCAGCAGCTGAGATCATATGGAGTCGCTTGCCTCCTACCCTGGTAGGAAGGGCAGGCGCCGCGAGGAATCGAACCCCGCATCTCTTGCATGCCGAACGTTCAGCTTAACCACTGAGCTGCCAACACCCGCCTTCTTGTCTGCTTTCAACGATTTGTATCTGAAACATCATTATTTACGACAGTACTTCTCCGCTTCGTTAATGAAGCATGCCGTTGGTATCTTTATGTACAACATTTGCGTGTTTGTATACATCATGTGTATGCTATATATAAAATGCTTGGAAACGATTGCGCATGCTTCAGAGTAGGTCATTGACATGCAATGTATCCAAGAGTGCAATTTCGTGGACGGTGCACTTAAAATTAGACCATTGGAACTTGGCTGAACACCAACAATATCAAACTTTTAAAACTAGTGCAACAATGAAGGAACTATACATAGCTATGCAAAGGCCAATTACGATTTGACACCTGTCTGTATGTCTATGTGAAATATATCATTACCACTGTAGCTGACACCACCTGACGTAATTCGAACAGCTCTTGCTATAGCTATCACAATGGCACAGACCATCACAATTCGACACTGCTTGAATGTGCAATGACACTCAGCCGTCGTCATATGGAATTGCTCTGCATATGTTGCATACCACTGTTCCATGCATATGTCCCATAACACACGTCCCATACCATATGCCACAAAGCTTTCATAGCACCACAGAACAACTCAAGAGCCTGTTTTCCTCGGATTTCAAAGAAACCCTCCCAGAACACAAAGTTGTCTTCACAGGCCTCGGAGAAACTCAAAACGTCTAACAGTGTCCCGTTCTGGTCATCACGGACCCTATCACGGGACCAGGCGACACCAACGAGGAACTCGGTACCGTCGTCGAAATCTTACATTTGTGTCCACATATAAAAATAGACGACAGATGGACATGTGTTGCGCCCTTTGGACGACTCTGATTTGTGGAGCCATCTATACCAGATACCAATTAGATAGTCAATCGGTATTTTTCCATTGAATATAGGCAGTTGTTTTCTGACTTCGGGGTATTGAACAATGAAGCTCCAGTTATATAAGAATCAGTTCCACGTCCATGTCCCTGGGCCTTTTCCGGTAAGCATGAGTCCCTTTTCAAACGCTTCTGCCTGCTAGTGTACTAAATGCAGCTGTGATAAAGTCGCAAAAATCATAACTAGAATATAGCCCAAGTCTTTATGAATCATCGACTCAAGTTCCATTTCACACCGTGGCATGCGCGACTAATGGTCAAGCCAAATGAAGCGCATGCAGTGCGCAAGAGTGATATGAGATGACTTGTGCCCCTTCCATCAGGTCCATCAGGCCGGCCCCATAATTCGGCTGGAGCCCCGCCGTCAGCTCATGGGTTCTTTATATTGGCTCGGGGCTCCCTCCGTCAGCTCGGGGCCCTTCCATCTATTCGGAGGCAGCTCCGTCGATCTAGAAACCCCTCATGTTAGCCGAGACAAAGGCCCTTAACATCTACCCGAAGGCATTCTACGTTGACTCGGGGCCCTCTTCATCGACACGGGACTCTCCGTCAGTCCAGGTTTGTCCAGGGCCCTTTTCGTCGACCCAGGGTGCCCTTTCGGGCCCCCTTACAGACGCTTGGAGGGCCCCTTCGACCCTCCAAGGGGGAGGGGGCGGCTGCCTCCTTTTCCTCTCTATTGGCTACGCCGCTGATCGGGACATGGATTCAGTCCATATATCCTCACCATGCCGCCATACCATTAGCCATTGCTGGCCACTTCCGCACGGTATCTGCCTGCGCACACGGTGTTAAGTTCTGCACGCTTCACGGGTTGCGCGTTCGACCAAGCCCTCGTACACCCGCAAGGCAATTTGTTATCCGCGTGAGTAGCTGGGAGCTGGGTCGGCGGTGCTCCGACGACGCCGCCGCTATCAGCCCACTGAGTTGTGTGGAAGCTGTGACCGGCATCGTGACGTCACTCTTCGCCGCCGTGTGGCTGTCCCGTACCTGGCGCAGTCCGGCGGCTCCTCACTGGTACATACCACGCTGCACCGCTGCTACGGAGGACACTGATACCACGCTGCACCGCTTCTACGGAGGACACTGATACCACGCTGCACCGCTTCTACGGAGGACACTGATACCACGCTGCACCGCATCTACGGAGGACACTGATACCACGCTGCACCGCTGCTACGGAGGACACTGATACATACCACGCTGCACCGCTGCTACTGAGGACACTGACAACACGCTGCACAGCTGCTACGGAGGATACTGATACCACGCTACACCGCTGCTACTGAGGACACTGACAACACGCTGCACAGCTGCTACGAAGGACACTGATACCACGCTGCACCGCTTCTACGGAGGACACTGGTGCCACGCTGCACTGCTGCTACGGAGGACACTGGTACATACCACGCTGCACCGCTGCTACTGAGGACACTGACAACACGCTGCACAGCTGCTACGAAGGACACTGATACCACGCTGCACCGCTTCTACGGAGGACACTGGTGCCACGCTGCACTGCTGCTACGGAGGACACTGGCACATACTACGCTGCACCGCTGCTGCGGAGGACACTGATAACACGCTGCACCGCTGCTACTGAGGACACTGACAACACGCTGCACCGCTACTACGGAGGACACTGATACTACGCTGCACCGCTTCTACGGAGGACACTGGTGCCACGCTGCACTGCTGCTACGGAGGACACTAGCACATACTACGCTGCACCGCTGCTGCGGAGGACACTGATAACACGCTGCACCGCTGCTACTGAGGACACTGATACAACACGCTGCACCGCTTCTACGGAGGACACTGGTACATACCACCCTGCACTGCTGCTACGGAGGACACTGGTGCAAAGCTGCACCGCTGCTACGGAGGACACTGCCACGCTGGACTGCCGCTATGGAGGACACTGGTGCCATGCTACACTACTGCTACGTGCAACATTAGTAGTAAGTTGCACTACGGCTACGGAAGACACTGGTACCACACAGTACTATTGCTACGGGGGACACTGATACCACACTGTACTATTGCTACGGAGGACACTGACACAACGCTGCACCGCTGCTACGGAGGACACTGCCACCACGCTCAACTGATGCTACGGAAGACACTTGCACCACGCTACACTGCTGCTACGTGCAGCATTAGTAGTAAGTTACACTACTGGTATGGAGGACAAGAGTACCCGACTGCACTACCGCTACGGAGGATATCTTATAGGAGATTATTCGATAATAATGGATAGAAGTGGGCTCTGAACGCTTTCTGTGCTGAAGATAACAACAGAGTAACGCACTACTTGCCATGATCGGAGTCTACACGAATTATCATGCACATCACTTTTTCCTGCTGATTTATAGCTTTATTTGCAGCATCTGAGCTGCGAATTAGTCAATATTGTTTTGCTGTTCTATTTGTTGTGGTTTCTGCTTCTTCATTTCTTTGTCTTTATTGTCATGGTTTTGTGGTTTACAATTCGTACTCTGTCCTTATCCACAAAGTATTAATAAATTTACTTCAATGCACCGAATAATTTTCTCGAACTATCTATTTATGTTACGAAGCAAATCGGTGTTCGAAGAAGCCTGCTGACCGAGCTATTGAAACGAAGGGAACTGAGAAGTGAGAGTGACGATCTACCTACATACTCTACTTTCAGGATCATTGCTGCAGACCAGATAAATCATTGATCGCAGTTGAATCACGCTGGTGACCAGATGAAGCACGCTGCAGCAGCTGACTAGCTGTCATGTAGGGAAAGTTGAGGTAAATTGAGCTGATTTTTACCTGGGAAGGCCTTGAGTGCATGCGGTGAGACATAATTATTTGTGCACATATTCTGAAAGAGTAACCCTTTGCGCACACATGAGTCACATAAATGCTTTTATTAAACAATTATAAATCAGTGATATTTTAGGCTGCTATGACGTATGACCCTTGTCTCAACTTACCCCAGGCGTGGGAAAGTTGATCGTAGATGTGGAGTAAGTGGATCAGACACCTTATTTATGTAAATGAATGCTGTGACGACTATTTGTGAGTGCTACTTTTAGTGTTGCAGTCGTTTTACGGACATCTTTGTTAGCTCACATGTTCTGGCGGGAAAACATGAAAACTTTTTTTATAAATACCATGTAATAAACATCCACTTAGCTTTTCACCGCATTTTGCTCTGGTATTGTCACGCCATAGCTCGTCACCTAACAATCTGCTCAACGGCAATAGGTTGAAAAATAATCGTATGCCAATTTATGTTATGATTCAGAAGAAAACATCCGCAACGCGTAACACATTAGTAAGCTTCTGCTCATCCACTGTTCATCTTTCCCCGGCTGCGATTGCTCAACAAACCCATACCCAACTCACTTCAGATAAAATATTGCTTCCCATTTCTTGGCCACCCGACTCCAAAGTGGCTTTGGTGGATATCAAGAGAAAACACATGCCTATAATTGTGTGTTATGGTCCGAAGCCTACCTGTTACTAATTGAGGAAGATAAAACATTTCCAATTCAAGGAAAAATTTCTTTAGACCATAAACCACATTTTCCGAGGTTCACTAGATATATACCGCTCCCAGCACGCTGTCCAACCAAAAATGAAGATATTCTTCGATTTGTCGGCAGCTGGGTTATAAGTTCTCATTACACCATAGGAGGTGAGATAGTGGGGGTGGCTCAACTTGCGTGTATGCTGAACTAATCTCACTTCTAGATAGTTAATGATGTTCCATAGTATACGTTGGCCTGTACCTAGGCACCATGGAGGTGTTTGAACAAGGTTTAAGCTCTTATGCTATATACTCAAATCTCTCAGATCGCCTCATTTATCCCTCTCTCTTTCCCCTTCCTCCATCTCCGCCCTCCTCTCTCCCCTCCCTCCCCTCTCTTTCTTCCTTCCATCCCCTCTCCTCTTCAAATATCCATGTGTCTCTGACATCCCTAAGGAAAGGGGACGTCATTCCTCAAGAACACAAGTTAAGTGTAATGAAACTTATATCATCATACCAAAATTACACTCCAATATACACGGACGGGTCAAAGACGGACTCTGGTGTTGGTAGCGCCTTTGTAACAAATAACGTAACTCGAACGTTTTCTTTCTCCGCGGATGCATCAGTCTACACGTCTGAGCTGGTAGCTGGTATCCCTGCGAGGGACTTCACAGCCATTAGGAGCTCGGTTCTCAAGAAATGGCGGGACAGCTGGGAGTACATGACAGAAAACAAGTTGAAGAGAATCAAACACCATCTTGGTGAGTGGCCATCATCACATATAATTAGACACCATGAGGTCACACTTTGCCGCCTGCGTATAGGCCGCACATGCAGCACCCATAGGCACCTCCTGAGCGGCGACCAAAGGCCATTGTGCCACACATCTTGATCGTAGTGGGTTGATGATGTATTGTACATTGTACAATACATCAAATTCATGTGTAATAGTCGAGACGGCCTATTGTACAATGTACAATAGGCCGTCTCGACTATTTCCTGCTTGGAAAATTTTGTTCACTAAACCCACCTAAGTTATGGGTGCTGCATGACCACTGCAGTCGATGCGCCCCCAAACCCCAACAAACAAACAAACAAACAAATGATCTGCCATGGTCGATGCGCCATAAACCCCTAAAAGTGTCAAACGCGCCATAAAAGTGTCTACTGATTGTGGCGAATTTCCACGTTGCAGCCGGCGACGTTGATGGTGCTACTGTCTGAGTGCTGCCCCGTGACGACACTGCTGCTTCATGCTGCTTCCGCCGCATTGAGCCCTTGCTGCCGTCGGCAAGGGTTCTGATGTCTTCAGGTACGCTGCCGTTGCGTGAGCGCTGTAGTGATACATGCTGCTTATATTCTTGCAGCCACTGACGCGCTGTATACGTCTGCCATCATTTCTACCCTCGTCAAGGAAACAGATCGCTGTCGTTTATATACGGCAGTATTGCTACGAGCCAGTATTGCTACGAGCCAGCTTGCTATTGCTACGGGCCAGATTCCCCTCAAAATTGGGATCAATCAAACTAGAAGCTTTTACTGAGGCAGTATGGTGACTTCCAAGGCTTGCTTCCACCGTTGAAGTAAGTCGATTCTGACCATCATTCTCATGCACGACACGTATGTGTGAGAACTGAGGAGATCAGGGTACACCGCAGAGCCTCTCCTTCAGCATATTTCGTGTCATATGCGTTCTCGGCAAGTTGACTTTAGTCAGGTCTCTTGGCAAACTGATGACTTCATTGCTTGGAAAGAACAGGGACTGATCCAAGGTGGCGCGGGGGGGGGGGCGAAGGGTTCAAACGCCTCTCTCTCTCTCCTCTCTCTCTCTCTCTCTCTCTCTCTCTCTCTCTCTCTCTCTCTTCTCTTCTCTTCTCTCTCTCTCTTCTTCTCTCTCTCTTCTTCTCTCTCTCTCTCTCTTTTTCTCTCTCTCTCTCTCTCTCTCTCTCTCTCTCTCTCTCTCTCTCTCTCTCTCTCTCTCTCTCTCTCTCTCTCTCTCTCTCTCTCTCTCTCTGTGTCTCTCTCTGTGTCTCTCTTCTGGAGCTCTTCTGGAGCTCATCTGCAGTTGATGTGCCCTAAAATCCTAATAACTAACTGGAGCGGCCGGGGGATTGAAAAATAAACTATTAACTTTGACTTCCTGAAACAAAAGGTCTTCCTGCGAAACACTGTGAAGAGCTAACTCACTGAACTTCCGCACATATATAGATAAATGGTTGTAGCATAACAATTACTAACGGATAGCCTTGGTCTATGAATCAGCCTCAGTGGTAGAAGGTACTTGATAGGTGGTGGAGAAGTGGAGGTCAGTGTTCCTCAAATGCCACGAGAAATCGATGGAGATCTCGCAAATTGCAGTTTAAAAAGACTGCTTTGTATGACAAGCTCTGGTCTCTGCGCTTCTTGTATGTACATGCACTGATGACACCACTGTGAATATGTCGCATGCACTTATTATGGATTTGGACGGTTCAAAGAAATCAATTCAGAATGTCATGAAGTGTACGAAAAAAGCGGCGAATGCAAGGGAACTTAAGCCGAAAACTCATGTCTTTCCCAAACAAGCATTTCTTCGAAAAACACATATTCGTGAGGCGTTTGGGCTTGAACCTAACCATACTCATCCCCTCCCACCCCTCCCATTCCTTCAGTGGCGAGGAAGGCGAGTGGTTAAGGTGTTGAGCTTTGGATACGATGGTCCCGGGTTTAACACTCGCACCGCTCAGGACATTTCCCAGCCCCGTGGCTCACCGGCGGAACAGTGTTTGAACCACGCCATTGGCCGTGATTGTGCTTAGAGTGCGTCGTAGCCAACCATGCAAACAAACAAACAAAAACCTCCCCTTAGTGAATACCCCAGAGGCGACGTAGCAAAAATTGTGTGATGCGGATCCTATCTTGGTTGCCCAATGACAACAACGAATTGAAAACGTGCTCATTCTTAAATACGAATGATAGACGTACCAGACCCCTCTTGGTCCATGAGCGCACGACGGTACAGGTGAAGGCATCTCTTGAAATAACCACCACTGCAACAACACCATTAATTTGGATTGCGTGGGGTGGAGGTGTGGGCTACATTACTTAACTAAGTGGTCTGCAGGGCAGAAACTTGCTTGGCAGGCGTACATAGCATCGACTATACGTGGCCGCATGGAGCCACTATTGCGATACAAATGTCCAGGAAAAATGCTGCTGATATCGCATAGAAAACTGTCACACCAGGGACAGCTCAACACATGGAAGAAGAAAGAACGGAGCTGAGGCTCTCAGGGTCGCCAGCTAAATCAGACAGTCAGCGGTTCGCCGTATTCGGAAACGCTTCGACAGAGAGGAGTGTCCCCGACTGGCGATGTCACCAGGAAGGTGGAGCAGGCCGGCTAATGAGGGAGGGGACCAAGTCCCTCAGCATGTGGTAGAGCGGTGAGCACCTACAATAAGGCTGTGGGCACGGACAGCGATCTGCCAGCTTCATCACGAAATCTTCACTTCACTTCACCATGCACATGCACGGACCGAAAATCCACCCGAGTATTCACAACACTTGTTACCTACTATCGGCCTCACCTTGTCGCCATATCATTTCATCCCTAACTGATTCGTTCCACATCAGCTTCTTCAAGGCGAACACACAGCTTGGCGAGTGTGACCCATTCTGCTTGACCGTCTCAACACGAGCAAAAAGTAAACCACCGTGCCGCCCATTCGTCATCCTGTTTGTGGATTGTGCCGCACTGTGTGGGAAGCCAGCGCTAAGTACCTACTTTGAACATATATCAATAAGTGAACGACCAATATTAGTCATCGCGGTGGGGCGGCGTAGCACACAAATTGTCAACAGCCGCTGAGGAACACCGCCACTGCCGATGGACGAGCATACGGCACCTACCGTGACTGTCAGCGGTCACTGCGGCGGCCGCCGCGGCTGCTGGGATGATCACTGCAGCGGCTGCTGGGAAGATCACTGCGGTTGCTGTGATGGTCACTGCGGCTGTTGAGATGGCCACCGCGGCTACTGGGATGGTTACTGTAGCAGCTACTGGGATGGCGACTTCAGCAGCTACTGGGACTGTGACTTCAGCAGCTGCTGTGATGGTCGCCGCGGCTGCTGTGACGGTCACCGCGCCTGTCGCCGGCGTGACTGCCAGGTGCTGTGACGGTCACCCCACCTGTCACCGGCGTGACTGCCGGGTGCTGTGACGGCCACTCCGCCTGTCACCGGCGTGACTGCCAGGTGCTGTGACGGTCACCCCACCTGTCACCGGCGTGACTGCCGGGTGCTGTGACGGTCACCCCACCTGTCACCGGCGTGACTGCCGGGTGCTGTGACGGCCACTCCGCCTGTCACCGGCGTGACTGCCGGGTTAGCTGCCGTCCCAAGCGTGAGCTGGCGGCCATCCGCGTGCGTTCCGGCTAGGAGAGTGTGATTCGGAACGGCGCCTAGTCCTCTGCCAACGGTCTGTTGATATCGTCGAGGTTGTTCGGCGGCGCACGGAACCATCACCGGACTGTGCATATGGGATGAGATTGATACGGTTAGCAATGCAATTAGTAATGGAGGCTGATCGAAGATGCACAAGTACTGAAAAGACAGAGACCGGGGTATTCCTGGCTAGCCATAAAAATAATGTTCTTGAAAATGAGGGTGATGCCGGGGTGACGAATTTTGAAAAAAAAACATTGGGGGGAAGTGTCGACGTAATAGACCCCCTCCCCCCAACAAAAATGTCATCGGATTTCACCCACTACATCTCCAGACCGAAATAATTCTGATTTTGTATTTGTAGGTATGAAATTTCGATCAAGGGCAAGGTTACTAAACTGAGGTCAGGTCAAATTGTGTGCTTATTGCAGTAGAGAGAAAACTGTTCGTGCAGAACATGAAAAAATAATGATATAGACATTCTGCTTTCAAATATATGACATATATAGTCTGCATAGTGATGAGTCTGCTGCCGCGTGGCTGGTCAGTCAGAGTCCGCATAGTGATGGGCCTGCTGCCGCGTGGCTGGCCAGGCAGAGTCCGCATAGTGATGGGCCTGTTGCATCGTGGCTGGTCAGGCAGAGTCCGCATAGTGATGGGTCTGTTGCCGCGTGGCTGGCCAGCCGGAGTCCGCATAGTGATGGGCCTGCTGCCGCGCGGCTGGTCAGGCAGAGTCCGCATAGTGATGGTTCTGCTACCGCGCGGCTGGTCAGGCAGAGTCCGCATAGTGATGGTCCGTTGCCGCGTGGCTGGTCAGGAGGTCCAGTGACGGGCTGCTCCCGCCCGGCCCGGGTAAGGAAAAAACCAAAAGAAAGGGTTTTCCCCGCATTGTTGGGTTTTGGCGTGGTGGTGGCGTCCGCATGTGACGGGCCTGCTGCCGCTGGCTGGTCGGCAACCGCATGTGTGGGTCTGCTGCCCCGTGGTGGTCGGCGTCCGATATGATGGGTCTGTTGCCGCGTGGCTGGTCAGGCAGAGTCCGCATAGTGACGGGCCTGCTGCCGCGCGGCTGGTCAGGCAGAGTCCGCATAGTGATGGGTCTGCTACCGCTTCGTCGGGCTTCAACCGAGAAACTGTTGGGCCCTCGGGGGCCATAATGTGTCCTCGCTGCGCTGCTGACCTCAGCACCTCCAGAGAGCTCAAGTTCGCCGCACGAGCAGGTGGAGCTGCTCCGGCCTTAATCACTCGGCGCGTCTGCGATGACGCATTGGCCAGGTGATGACTGACAGGGAGTCGGTTATCACATAGGGGCATCGTTGGCAGCATGCCCGTAGGCGCTTCATAAACATTGTTGCGGGTGTCTAATTAGATTATCCGCCGATTTGATTAAGTGTGCGCCCCAGGACCTCCTAACTAAACTCGTAAAATATTGTGGATGGTCATTCACCAAATATATAGGCAACCCCTCCTCAGTTAATGTGCTCTTAGTTGCCCGCCTCCTGTCTGTAGTAATGTATTTCAAAGGGCTCCAAATTACAGCGCATGGTGTGCACGGCAAAGGTAATCGAAGGTACAAGGCTCCAAGCTAATGATGTAATTCCTTAACGAGTACCTATTTGAAGCTGGAACCGCTCAAGATCAACCTCCTGAGCTTTGCGCCATTATTTCCTTGCTTTCCTGCTGCCCCGTTCTTAAACATGTATTTGCAAGTACATAAATTGTAGACAAGCCGACGGTCTCTAAGGTGCCTTCCCTCATGGCATCTGTTGGCACCAACAACTGGCGCTGCTGGCAGCTAGAGCTACAGCTTGTGATCTTGCAATGAGGCCTGGTCAGAAGCTAGATTCGTAATAAGATTGAACGTCCGATAAGCTTGCAGGAGGTAGCTCCAGCTTCGCTAGAGATATTGGTATCGGCAACGAAAGAAAGCCTAAAATGCATCATGCAGTATAAAGAGAAGTACTGTGAGCTTTTGTGTGGAATCTGAACATATCGATCATACCGATTGTATAATCGGCTGAGAAAAAAGTGTAACATAAATTATGTCACGCAGGAGTTGTTCAACACATTTAACACTCGCACGTCCGGAGGTCCGCGCCAACTTCGCATGGCCGGGGAGGGGGGGGCAGATGTCTGCCCCAATAATATCTCTATAACTATGCTAGCTAGCGACAAACGGAAAACGGCGTTGGGTAGCTGGTGATGGGCTCTATCGAAAGTGTTTCGGTCATTTTTTCGCTCAGGTCAACAGTCAGGTCACTGGGTCATCATAGGTCAAATTCGACCAGATCAGGTGGGACTCAGATATTGACACAAATCCAGGACCTGTAAAAGATAGAAACAAACGGCAAATGCTATTCGACAGTCCTTGAAATGCGCTACCGACAATAGGCGGCGTAATTTAAGGTCAGGTCAACCTAAACTCAGGTCAAGGTCATGAAGTCAGGACCTCAGGTCAAGGTTATGAAGTCACCTAGGGAGGTCATGTAATGTATCAATCGACACGTCTTGGCGATACAAGCACAATGACGGCAATTGCAGCCTTCTAGCTCAATGTAGTGCAATATAATGCGCACAAATGTGTAGTAATCTCAGGTGACCTCAGAGACCTCGGTGAGGTCACTGAGCAAAAATGTCAGCGGTAGCATTAAGCATAGCTTCCATCTACATGCCACAATCGCTGTGAGATCATTCCGAGCGCAAATAGGTAACCAGGAAACATTTGTACATTTTACCATAGCCCTATAATGGGGAAGCCGTGGCAGCGACATGACCTAAGGTCAATGCTACGAAAACAACGATATACATATTATGGTCCCTGATGAGATCATGACATGCTATACGTTTGAAATCAATCGCCCAATGATTGTGGAAGTTATGTCACCTAGAACTCCGAGTGTAGTTGGGTCACTTCCCCTGACCTGGTGGCCTGACCTGAGACGACCCAGGAATAAAAACGTATGAGGATATGCAGAAAAGACCAATGAACAGCTATGCGAGTTTTGGCCTTGCGAACCCGATTAGTTTGGCGGCAAATGAGGAAAAACCGGAGGGGGCAGATATCTGTCCCCCGGACGTGCGCGGGTTAAGAATTACCATGTATTCCAGACTGCCTGGCTCTGCTCAATCTTCGTACTTCAAGAGACCGGTCGTTACGGCGTCATCGCGGCTGTTCTCGGGATTCTTCATTTTATGTGCTTCAAAAATTTTATATTTGAGAGCTACCGCTGACTAGTCCAAATATTCTATGTTCTACAGGCATATTCTACCGGAATATTTCAGTTTGAAATATTGCGGTAATGGGGCAGGCAAATCCGAGACTATAAAATTCAATCTCATTCACTGCGGTGTCATGACATTATTTAAGCCGCGACAGCGTTCGACATTGCGCCACCTTCGACGGTGTGCTGTGAGGGGGTGGTTGCGAATCCCTGGCCTCGCCCCGTTTGCTAGAGAAGAGAAAATGGAAAAGATCTAAAAGTGTGTAACATGCTGGGAAATCTCGCGATTGATACCAAGCATAGTCATTTAGCTCGTTGGATGGCATCCGGAGCGAGGTTAAAAATCAAGTAGTGGCTCAAATTGAGAGACTTCGTTTGGTCTCCAATAAAGAAATGAGCTGCATATGTGTGCACGAAATGCATACCGACGTTTTCCTTGGGATCTTGCAAGCTTAACGACATATGTATATTGCGTTCAGTCCCAGGTGGGAGAGTTGCCAGACAAAGTGAAAGTATCATCAACGTGTCTGAAATTTATCCGCAACACTTATGATTAATTTCCACATAATAAACCTGAACGCTTCGTTAAAATCCTGTACCCAATATTACTCTGACGTAGTCCTAGGTCCGATAAAGATTTTCCTAGGTCCTACTAGCCCAATGACCTAAGATGAACCCCAAAAGGTTACTGACATATGTGAGCATATTATTCTAGTCACCAAGTAGCCATATAACCCAGCATCGGTCCCTTGGTCGCATGACGTGACTGAAAACCACATATGACAGCGATTTTTCTGAAAAGTGATAGGAGTCACCGTTAATGTCACAACTTCGCGGTCCCATTCGTCACATGACATTGGAATGGTTGAACTAAAATATGCCAACAAGTTATATCAATAGCTAGGCAAATTTTGGTGGCGACCATCTAGGCCCTTCGAACGCTTCTTTCCAAAACATTACCCTCAAGAGTGGGATCTGTATCAAACCAGTGATCTGTGATCTGTGATCAGATCTGTGCTACCGAGTGGGATCTGTATCAAACCTGTGATCTGTGATCTGTGGTCAGATCTGTGCTGCCGAGTGTAGCCAGCGCCCGGACGCCGGCAGAAGACGTTGCTCTGGCAGGTTCTGAATAATTTGCATGTGTACATGACATAATCAACTTATTGCGATATAAATAGCAAAATAAATATGAACATGAGGACAAACCACGTGAAGAAGAAGCCTCCATTCCTTTGCAATATTAGGCCCAAGCTTTCATTTGATAACACTTCAATCCATGAGGATGGAATGTCAGCCTTTGTTGCATAGCTAGATGAATAAAATCGGGATCGCCTTCATCTCATACTTCCAGTGGCTCCAAGATGCCCACGGCCACATAGGAGCACGATATTGTTGGAATTATTGCGAAGGCTCACTGTCGTGAATAAATATATGCCGTTCATATACGAAGTCCGCGTCATTAACAATATGAATTACAGCGTAATGAGGGTATCGGCTGCATATTGTCCCTTAAATTATCTGTATCGGTGGATCAATATGACCGTAGCAGCTCAGACAGCTTGAAGTTTGAATAACTAACTGTGCTACTGGAACAATATGCCCGCAACAATCCAAGCACGTTCAAGTTAAAGAACTAAGTAATACTGGAGGCATTTGTAAAGGCTCAACTTGACGTGAATCCCAGATTTTAGACAAGGTAAAAGTTGTGGAGCTGAATTGGACCTAATATGCAGCTCCGAAGTTGTTTGATGTGTTGCATAAGGTAACGCGATCCACGTGGGATGACAGACTGTAAGCTGTCATTTAAAGCGCAAGCGTATAAAATGGAGGAGTGGATGCCACCCTTGTGAGATTTTGACCCTGCTGACTACTGACCACATGGAGTTGGTGGCTGCTGACGTTCGGTACTGCCTGCTGACTACCGGTCCCATGGAGTTGGTGGCTGCTGACGTTCGGCACTGCCTGCTGACTACCGGTCCCATGGAGTTGGTGGCTGCTGACGTTCGGTACTGCCTGCTGACCACTGATCACATGGAGTTGGTGGCTGCTGACGTTCGGCACTGCCTGCTGACCACTGATCACATGGAGTTGGTGGCTGCTGACGTTCGGTACTGCCTGCTGACCACTGACCACATGGAGTTGGTGGCTGCTGACGTTCGGCACTGCCTGCTGACTACTGGTCCCATGGAGTTGGTGGCTGCTGACGTTCGGTACTGCCTGCTGATTACTGGTCCCATGGAGTTGGTGGCTGCTGACGTTCGGTACTGCCTGCTGACTACTGACCACATGGAGTTGGTGGCTGCTGACGTTCGGCACTGCCTGCTGACTACTGGTCCCATGGAGTTGGTGGTCCGGCACTGCCTGCTGACCACCGACCGCATGGAGTTGGTGGCTGCTGACGTTCGGCACTGCCTGCTGACCACTGACCACATGGAGTTGGTGGCTGCTGACGTTCGGTACTGCCTGCTGACCACTGATCACATGGAGTTGGTGGCTGCTGACGTTCGGCACTGCCTGCTGACTACTGGTCCCATGGAGTTGGTGGCTGCTGACGTTCGGCACTGCCTGCTAACCACTGACCACATGGAGTTGGTGGCTGCTGACGTTCGGTACTGCCTGCTGACCACTGATCACATGGAGTTGGTGGCTGCTGACGTTCGGCACTGCCTGCTGACCACTGATCACATGGAGTTGGTGGCCACTGACGTTCGGTACTGCCTGCTGACTACTGGTCCCATGGAGTTGGTGGCTGCTGCCAGTGCGACTGTGAGCCGTTTACCCGTGGCGACAAACCGGCCTATTTATGGTGATAAGAGAGCAGTTTTGATAATTTGCGTCGGAAATTACGTCTCATACCCTGGACATTGCGGGGCGGGTTTGATGTAGCTGATGACGTGGGAATGTTATACAGCCTGTCTGAGACCGCTATGGCGGATCACCGCCTCACCTTGATATTCCGGCGCCGGCTTCCCCAGGGTCTAATTGTGTCTAATTGTGCAAGAGGCGCTATGTTTAAAAGAGAAAGCTTTTCCGCTCTGTAAACGTGACCCAAACGGTGAGTCTAGAGATGTGCGCAGTGAGAAATGTGCTGTTCCCAAGTCGATGTCTTAGAGTAAATATGTTCAATATTTGTAGGCTCTGACTGGTGATTATATAACTTACCCCAAATGCCATTTGTCTTATTTGAAGCGAGTAGCTAACAAATCGTGCACATATCCTGCCCTGCATGATTGTAGCAGTGTAAATATTCATGATCTTGAGCGCGCATTGATCCTATGCGAGGCCCTTTTTTGATACGTTTGAGGACTTCTCAGTGAAGAAGTACTCGGCTGCACCGATTTACGGTATCGACACATTTCCTCATCTTCATATATACGAGGTCGTGTGAGCCACTATGCTGGACCAACCATCGACCCACGCTAAACGTGCGCGGCGAGCAGCATCATCGCACACATGCATGACTGTCTAGTGTGTCAACGAGCTGAGACTCTTACAAAGCTATGTGATATGGCGGCGAGCCAGCATAACGGAAATTTTAAAAAGGCGACGTTCATGCCAATTAATTTAGCCACGTTTCAACAGTATCAGTAGTACCACTAGAATAGCTTCTTTCCATGGAGGTCACGCTGCACAAAATTAGCTACACTACTTGGGACGCTAAATTGGGTGAATACAATACGACTGCCATACAAACAGATTATTCGACCGCATTTCCGAGTGTCAACCCAAAGCTTCTCCCTTCCACACAGACAGTCGTGTCATTACAAAGACAATGCAATTGAACGGTTTATATTTGACTTGTCCGACGGGCGTCAGCTGTATGTCCGTACAGCTGTATGTCCGTACAGCTGTATGTCCGTACAGCTGTATGTCCGTACAGCTGTATTATGTCCGTACAGCTGTATGTCCGCACAGCTGTATGTCCGCACAGCTGTATGTCCGTACAGCTGTATGTCCGCACAGCTGTATGTCCGTACAGCTGTATGTCCGTACAGCTGTTTATGTCCGTACAGCTGTTGTACAGCTGTATGTCCGCACAGCTGTATGTCCGTACAGCTGTATGTCCGCACAGCTGTATGTCCGTACAGCTGTATGTCCGTACAGCTGTATGTCCGTACAGCTGTATGTCCGTACAGCTGTATGTCCGTACAGCTGTATGTCCGCACAGCTGACCCTCAAATGTATGTCCGTCCACGATATATTAAAAAATCGGCAACACGGAATTGATAAAAAAATCGAATAACTTCGAGATTGGGTGAGTTACTGAATCCGAAACAGCCATGTTTGTTCCACGTCGGCAATACACTAAGCCGAGCAAGCAGGCGCTGAGATGGCTCATAAAATCCCGCCAAACCGGATGAGACATTCGAAACTTAACCCGTCCCTTCTCGGGGGGTCTTCAACCGCGCCCCCTCAGGTTTTTCGCGGATAGCGGACGAACGGCGCGCGGTAGCGGGCCCAAATTTGGCATACCTTTTCCCATATCAATTTGACATGCTGATTCAAAATTTCGAGGTCAGGTCATTTAGGGTTAACAAGTTATTAAATGTCAAGTGAGGTCACCTCCAAAAACGTTCAACCAGTCGTCACGTATTAACGGATACAAATATTTTAATGAAACTTTCAGCGTTTGGTTGTCTTTAGGGATGCAACAAATCGTACCTGTTGAATTTTGTTTTTTTCCGTTTTTGGCTACATGTAAATTTTGCGTATTTGCCATATTGCAGTTCAAACACAGGATTCTGGCTAAAGTAAGCATTTTTTATTAGGGCAAGTTGACTTCCAACAACGTTTTTCGGTCTGCTCTACCCAATGGTAAAGGAAAATAAAAAAAACTTGAAAACTCAAAATTGTGAAATTAAAAAAAAAACAATATTGCGCGGGTTAATCAAAGGCATTGACTGTAGCATGTTTCGCAAACGTTCAATATTACAGAGCATGGTGGTGTCGTCTCGACGGCTGCAGGCATGTCGTACGCTATGCGGATTGATCGTGTACAACATACACTTTTCATTTAGCTCCTGCACCATATACATCTCAGCTCCGCGCGGTCGATTTCAGGTGATACCCTTCCAACGCACTATTCACATTTCGTCATTAGCCTTAACACGAGCACGGTTCGATCACCTGCTAGTCATGAGTGCAATACAATTTCGAATGGACTCATCATCCTCGTTCCTGTTTCTCTCTACATGCTCCCCAGCTGTGGGTCCGCGAACAATATGTATATTTGCCATTCCGAGGGTC
Organism: Imbricaverruca yamaguchii; assembly: GCA_034440575.1. NCBI lineage: Eukaryota > Metazoa > Arthropoda > Thecostraca > Neoverrucidae > Imbricaverruca > Imbricaverruca yamaguchii. The sequence continues at coordinate 884,183 of JAOTOL010001561.1, forward strand.
GCGTAAACGACAGCTTCGATAATTTTCCCAAGCGAAAGTTTTTAAGTGCCCTGAAAAAGAAATATTGCACGCGGAATTTGACTTCAGGGACCGAAAACCTCATGATAATTACACCTCCATGAAAGCAGACTACCCGAGGCTATGTAAATGATCCCCAATTATCTTGCAGCGCTCTATGGCACAGGTGACGAAATGAACGCTATTGTTAACTACTTTAAAATACCGAACATCGCACATTTTAATTCACACTATAGTAATTAGCTGGAATGTCCGCCATTGCAGTGGCAAAATGACCCGAGATGATTCATTTTATGATGATATCACTCGGTGGCTGGAATTATGTGGGCGGATGAGGGGAATGTGTGTACAAAAGCTTGGAATGGATTCCATTTGCCATGCAAACTCCGAGCGAAATCGTTTGGCGACGTTCCAAACAAAAATGGTCAGGGCAGTTGAATCACTACCTCAGGAAACGAGGTACATTTCCGCATATCGAAATCGATCTTCAGTCCTATGGTCACCCGGGGACTGGCTGTATTTGCAATCCACAATTCGTTAGCATCCTCTATATGCTAATGCTGTCCAATGCTATTCGTTGATGTACAGCTCAGCTCAGATATTGATGGGAATAGCCCATAGCGACCGGGAACCCTTATGTTGCTCAACTCCACTAGCATTGGACGCGCCGAGTAAGCTGCCAACCGTTAATATTCTCGCCAGGAGTGCTGTGCTATATTGTTATATCCATAGCGGCGAGACCAGTTTCGTCTGTCTCTTCAAGACGTTGAACCTTCCTCTGTTGCAAAATAGTGTAATTCAGAATTAGCAGAGGCCTTGTGTATTCATATGCAGCGGATCTTCATTTCACGTCATCAGTGTCGAGTACCTGAGCACTTCGTGTTCATTTGTACATTTGATGGTGCGCACTGAGGACAGCCGATCACATTGCTACACCTGCCACTTCAGGTCCTTTGCACCACGCAAATTAATCCAAAAAGGGCCAAGGAAGTATCATTTTGTAATGAATCCTGCATGCTGCAACCCAAGGTGCAAATATTTGCATTGTAGCGTACCGCAATACAAAAACCAAGGAGGCAGCATGCTGGAAGTCAGGGAGGACAAATGTTGTTCTATGGTTTCCCTGATCCAAGTATGCTGATATAAACTTTCTTCCCGGCATCTTAAAAGAAACCTACAGCCCCGTCCCAGGTTTCTTTCTCAAGTGAAGGACTCGCGAATGTCTGCGCCTCGCGACTTAATAGCACAGTAACATAACACAAGTAAACACAGTTCGGGCCTGCATGCCATAGCTTCTGGTTGGCCGCACGGGTTCGGAGATCCCAGTTCGTAGCTTGGTTCGGCGGCGGACGGTGTGGTGGCACCGCGGTTCGGGGGGGGGGGGCACGTTTGGCGAATTACGTTCAGCGACACTCGCTCCCTCCGTCGCACCGGCGCGTTCTTCGCTGTCTGATAGAGTTTCGATAGTTGTGCTGGCGCCCTGGGAATGACTGGTTCCGCCGGGCTGAGAGCGGCAGACTGAGTTCCTCCGGCTCCGGGAATGGCCGGCTGGCTGGGCTGGATTCGCAGGCCCTGGGAATGCCGGGCTGGATCCCGGCGGCTCCAGGAATGATGGGGTGAGTTCTGCCGGCCCTGGGAGTGGTGGGCTGGGTTCCGCTGACTTCGGGAGTGGTCGGTTTGGTTCCGGCGGCCCCGATAGTGGTGGGTTTTGTTCCTCCACATATAGGCACTCCCTTTCGTTCTCACCGTTTTGCAGTGGACACCTTAGCTAACGAGTATAGTCGAGATCGCCAATCGATAATTGGCCGAAGTTTAGGATATTTACGCCCCGCAAAGATTGGCGATTGAATTTAGCGTTTTGGCATTAGCGAAAAGAACGGCTTGAGCGTTGCAGTCTTGCTATAGCAGGCACTGGCACATTGATCCGCTTTTGTTGGCTTCATTTATGTTAATAAGACGTGCAGATAATGAGAAGAGATCGTCGAACCTCAAGGCTAAATGGCTCGATAATGACGCGATCAAACTTCCTGGAGAAGAGGTGCATATGTCTACTCGCAAAGGTTGAACGCTCTCAGAGTGGAGAAGGAGGGGCGGGGGCAAGGGATGGTGGAATGAAAAGGAGGGAGAAATGCTTTGTGGAGGCGCCTTCTTGCAGGTAGATAAGCATAGAAAAGTTCACTCACTCAGCAATAGTTGTGTCGCAAACCCTTGAAAACAATGAGTTGCCGTATTATGCCCGTCAGTGTTTACGCACGATATCAGCAACGTTCACATGCTATCATGTAGAATGCCTCGTGGGACACTTCGGTTGCACACGTGCGGACACCACAGCCCCGGATCATTATTCAGAGACCCATCTCATAGTAATACGTTCGGACCCCACAACACCAGAGCGGACACCACAAGACCAGATTATTACTCAGAAACACATCCGGTGCATGATGAGCAATGACTCGGCTTCAGCCTACTGGCCCCAAACTAACTAAGCAATTAACTAACTGCGGTACAACACATCCGCTGTGGCTGGATAACCTTCGTAGCGGGTGACGCTGTTCCTTTTTGACAGTGAGGGCAGCAGTTTTAAGTCGGCGGAATGAGTATGACATTACGGGGCACAGTTTGGTTAGGATAATGGCCGAACATTGGCATCCTCAACGGATTTGGATGGACGGGTTCTAACGACTTTTTACGTTGATTTTTCGCTATGAAAGCCATAAACTTTATGCTAAATTCGCGAAGTCTGGGGATGTTTTCTTTGTTCCCGGTTTCTCGTGGTGTCGTCTTTCATACAGCCAAGGAATGGCAAATATGGGAATAAATTCCGAGAAGTGCAATTCTCAGAAGGAAAATAATTTACAACTAACCGTACCGAAAGTTCAGCAGACAGCTAATCAGACATATTTGTTGTAAACTACCAACTACCTTGCGATGACCTACCAACTATGGTTACATCGGATAATGGTGGATAGCACCGGGACGTTTTAGAGCCATGTGTGGCGCGGGTGTGACGAATGTTTGGGCGTTGGCCGTGCCGTTAACGGGCGGTGTTGGGCGAGGTTTGTAGGGCCCAGTTCATTGACAGTGTCCACGCCGGTTTGTGGTCGTGGTTGAGCTCTGCTTGAATATCGACTGTTGCGGTTGGAAGGAGCAACGAATACAGAGAACGTGTAGAAACCATCTTTAATCCTCTCTCTCCGGTCAGATCCTCAGACCATTCTCGGGTAGGGTGGGGGTGGGAGGCTGAAAAGAACACCTCTAAAATCCAAACTAAGCGTCGCACGAAAACGAAAGAGGTGTCATCAGAAAGCGCTCGACGAGTATGGCCCGGGACCACTCCCCCGATAAAAATTCCTAAAAATTGACGTCACTAGGGGACCAAGATTTTCACGACTTACATTATGTTTTTGTCTCTGGGGTGTTCATTTTGTGGATATGTGAAGAACCAAAATTATTTCGGGTCAGAAAAGGACAGGTAAATCGACCAGGGCGTTTTGGCAACTCACATTTTTTCCTCAAAATCTTGAGTTTTCAAGTGTTCTTTTTTTCTAGTGGGTAGAGCTGACAGGAAGACGTTGTTGGAAGTCAACTTGCTCTAACAAAAATATGCTTACTTTAGCCAGAATCTTCGATTTGAACTCTAATAGGCAAATATGCAAGATTAATAAGTAGTCAAAAACGCAAAAAGGTGACAAATTCCTCTCGTACGTTGTGTTGCATCCCTAAAGATAAGCAAACGCTCAAAGTTTTATTGAAATATCTGTATCCGTTAAAGTGTGACGACTGGTTTAACTTTTTGGAGGTGACATCACTTGGCCTTGACTAACTCGTTGACCCTAGATGACCTGACTTCAAAATTCTGAACCAGCATGCCAAATTGATGTGGGAAAAGATATGCCAAAGCTTGGCGCACTGCCTGCGCGCTATTCCTTCACTATCCGCGAAAAACCTGAGGGGGGGGGGGCGGTTGAAGACCCCCACCCAGAGACGGTACAGGTTAATTTAGAGAGACAGGGATGTGGAACAATATTGTTACCAAAGGCTGGTAACACTATGTACAACTTGGCGGAGTCCTTCTCGTGAAGTGTGCCATACGGAGAACAGTCTCGAAGACACGTCCATACCTGAGCCTGGGACGTCGTTCCCGCCCGAGGCCCTGTCAGGTCTCGTAACCACTCGGCCACACAACAAACATCTACTTCGGCAACCAACACCATCACGCGTCAGCCATGCAGGTCAGCCGGGTAGGGTTGCAAACATCTACTCGCAGATTAGTGCACTTCAAATGATTCACCAATGGCATCAGTGACATCAGTGAATGGCGTTGTTGTGATGCTAGACTTGGCACTGTAATGATGCATGCATTGTGCCCCAATCAGTGAATCAGCCGCTATCAGTAGCGCTGTGGTGATGCTAGTCTTCAAGCCTAGACGTGCCAATTATTCACGTCAAATCACGACCCAAACACGGCGGACAGCTGTGGCATTCATTGAAGCCAACTTGTGCCAATGATCCAATACGCGTCCTGACAAACGAGTAGCCTGTTGACAGCCTAAGACGCTGCTCGTCGAGACAATGCATTCGAAATAACACCCTGGCATTGATAGACGTTCAATCGAATCGGTAAGCTGCAGCCACACACAGTCACAGCCACAGCCACAGTAGCCGACAACAGTAGCCGGTGACGGTAGCCACACACACAGCCACTGTCATTACCAGCACAGACGACCATACACTAAAGGCACACCCAAAGGCGCCAAGGGGATGCTGGTCTCCCGTAAGGCTTGTAAAGTGCTTTCAGAGCCTGCAAAACTGAGAATGAAGACGAACCCTACATTTATCGCTTAACAGGTATGTTTGGAAAACTTAAAAAGAATACATACAAGATCCGCGACCAACAACAAAAAAGGAAAATAAAACGTCCAAGCATCGTCGCAGTCCGTTGTGACCCGTGGTGTTCCCACGATCTGCGCTGGCAGTGGTTCCAAATGGTGGCAAATCTTTCGGATAAACAGGCGTCGAACGCCAGCGAGTGCCGTCGGATAGAAGGTCCGGCGCGGCCAGTGGAGCTCTGCCTAACAAGGTGCACCGTGCCGACGGGGTAGAAATAGTCCTGAACCCGGACGCGACGTTCACGTCAAAAGCAGCTCCCCGAGGCCACCTCGGGGCTCATGCCAATCACAGCCCGCATGTGATACGCATGGGCTCGCCCACACTGAGACAGTTGAGGTCAGAAATGTCCGGGGAGCGCCGTCGTCAGCGGGCGAGCCGAAGGCATGCAAGGTCAAGTAAGGAGTAGTGCCATTCGGCTTCCCCCGGATCAGAGGCTTAATGAGGTCGTTCCACTGTGAACGGGGCTGACGTCGAGGCCTGTCCATCACCACAGGATTTGTCTCTCGGAAGCTTGTCTCTCGCCTGTCTCTTGTCTCTCGCACATAGGAGCGATAGGCCGCACCTGTCCAGCGGTCCAGATAGCACATCACGTTGTCGAGAACGTCGGTCGCGGCCACGGTCGTAGTCAGCCCGTTGCGGAGCGGTTTGGTGGCGAGCAACGCCCTGAGCGATGCGGGGCACACCAGGTGAGCCTTTGCCGAGACAGAGCCATCGGCATTAGCAAGGCGGATTCGTCCTGTCTCGCCGAAGGCCCTGCGCCTGACCTCAGCGTCGCAGTCCTCACTGGGCCCGAGCCGGGGATTAGCACCGAACAGCGTAGCCGGCGGCCCGCTCTGGTTCCCGTCACGAGAGCGGAGAGTGACGCGCCAGCCGGCGCCGGTGCCTCCGACGTTGGCCCGTCGGAGTGGTCCCGTCGGAGTGGTCCCGTCGGAGTGGTCCCGTCGGAGTGGTCCCGGCAGTGTGAGCGGCGGACGACAGGTGGAACACGGCGCGTGTCCACCTGACGGCGAGCGTCTCATGGCGTACCGCCTGGGTACCGCCCACTCCCGGTCCGAACCGCAGCCACGACCGGTGACCGTCTCGCGACGGGCCGGGTAGCCGGCGGGCGGCGGGGCCCTCCCAGTGGGCACGGAGGTCGGGTACAGCGACGACGGACGGCCGAGCCGAAGTCGCGGACAAGCCGCACAACGTCGAACAGACGAGGCAGCACACACGCGCCGCGCTCGATGTCGACACAGCGCGGGGGCGGAGCGCTGACAAACCTGTGCGAGTGCCGGTCTCCGGCGAGGCAGCGCGAGCACGTCGCGTGGCAGAAGGCAGCCCGACACGCTATAACAGCCGGGCCACCGGAGGTTATGAACCCCCGCAGTGGGGCCGGCTTCGTTACACGGCTGGCTAGGGAAATGGCGCTCCCTCGGGTCACCACAGCCACCCCGTCTTCCTTCCGTCCATACCCTCCCACTCCAATTCCCATATCATCCCACCATCCATGTCCTTCACCTAGCCCTACACCACTAACTATCCCTACTATGAGCAGGCAGGGCAACTCCCCCGGTCCTGCCCACCAGCTCAGTTTTATCGGGGTAGCCGCGCCCCCTCGGCCCGTCCCCGGGGTTGACGGAGTCCTGGAGGTTGAGGTCACCCGTCACACGGTGCTAGTTGTGACGGGGGACCAACACACCTCTTTGGTCCTGATATCCCGGGGGGCGGGCGGGCCCGTGGGGCCTCACACGGGTCAAGTGGCAGGTCGCCTCGGGCTGGGGGCCTGGGGTTCCCAGTGCCTGCCGGCCCGGCCGGCCGGGGTCAAGGGGTGGGCGGCGCTGGATCCTGGTCGGGGTGGTGAGTCTCTCTCCCCCGGCCGGGCGAAGGCGCCGCCTGCCCCGTATCGCTCCGCGGACGTCTGGCGTCCTCCCGCTTACGGGATACAGGCGTCCCCCCAGTAGGGCCCCCAGAGGGGTGGGGCGTCGCGTGGAGCTGAACAAACATAACCTCACATGGCTACATCTAACACAAACCCATTTCCTGGTTCCTCTCACGAAGACCAGACCGCGTGCCTCCGTGACGTAAGCCAGGGCCCATTCGCGAATTCAGCACGTATGACACACCCGGACAACGTAACCAAAAGATATAGACACTTTGAACGCCCGAGTCCTACCTCTACACCACGAATATCCACTCCGCGCATCTTGCTGTTCAAATCGACAGACCCAGGGAAAAAACTGTCATCTCTCTCCCCCTTCCAACGCAAGCGAGGATGTGACCGCCTTGGAACTGTGACGCGATGTGACGAACTACGGGATGAAGGAATTGAGGTGGAATTTCGATACGAAGAGGACGCAAGGAGAGCCTTGGACATATATCAATTCATATATAGTACACGTACCCCAGCTGGGCCTAGAGATATCGCAACCCCAATAAAAGTCAAACCCCACAAAACCAAGAACTTCTGCAAAGGAGTTATAAATTGCTACGATCTGAGGGATGTCACGGAAGCAGAGATCGTTGACGGATTGGCAGAGTACGGTGTGCTGGAGGCGCAGAGAATGAAGATGCAAAGGGGAGGGGAACTTCATGCAACCAACAACATCATTCTTACTTTTAACTCCACAGACTTACCATCCACAGTGTCGGTAGGATATGTCCGAGTTAAGGTTAGAGTTTTTGTCCCCAACCCCATGAGGTGCTTCAGATGCCAACGATATGGTCACACGACACAACATTGCCGCGGACGCCCTGCGTGCGGACGATGTGGATCGGCGGATCACACCATCGACAGATGCGAATCGGACAGGCTATGGTGTGTGAACTGTGGGAGAGGACAGGTACCTCACATAACATCTGACCGGTCGTGCCCAGCCTATCTCAAGGAGAATGAGATTTTATCTTTGAAATGCACCAGAAATTTGTCTTTTAGGCAAGCCCGTGAGGCATACGAGGATAGTCATCCGAAGATATCGTATGCACAGAAAACACGCAGTACTCCGACCAACAATGGACATCAGCAACCTACTAGCGCCGCGCAGCTGCTCTTCCAGCTTAGCGCCTTGTTGCGCTCTTTTGGTATCTCCTGCGTACTCCCTTCCACTGTGGACGAAATAGCCGCGGCACCAACACAAAGGCCTGACCACACCATAGAGAAGCCGCAGTCGGCGCCTCTCCGGGCCTCCGCAGTCCCCTCGGAAGCGGCGGCGGTGGCACACGAGGAGGGCGGGAAGTGGACGTAGTCCAACGATCCAGAAAATCCGCCAAGGTCCTAAACTCCTCGTCCACCATATCCACTACTCCCACCCCCACAACCCATTACACCCAAGCATCCCCACAGACCATGCCTCCTCCCCCTCCTCCACCTCCCCCTCCTCCAACCCCTCCCCCTCCAACGCTCACCAGTGCACTGTCATGACGCATCCCCGTAACGCCTCCGTCTGCGGACCGAACACCGACCTCCAGTGCCCGCCAATGTGCCACAGCCTTGGAACGCCCAAGCCACAATGCATCTCCGAGCGCATGAGCGACAGCAACTTCACAGGTAACCACTTCAACCTCACCATCACCTGGAAACTCCGCACCTCCCCTCCTCCGACCACCTGAGACATCACCCACCGTTCCACCCACTCCACCACGCATGGGTGATACCCGTACATGTACGTCTCCTGTCAGAAGCAGAAAACGAGCCCCACCCTGGCAAGCTTCTCCGACCGATAGAGGATCCCCCAGAGCGAGGTCACGGGCCCAATCTGGACCATCCATGCAGTAGTGACCACGCAGTTAGTCACTCTTATCATCTTAACAAGTCTTAGCTGAGTCCCACAACGATTTTACAATGGAACTGCCGAGGCCTAAAAACCTCTATTTGTGACCTTGTGACCATTTTAAATAGACACAGCCCGGTAGCCATTTGCCTCCAAGAAACAAAGCTAGCACCAGACGACAACGTGAGGCTGAAATACTGTACTGTGTTCCGCCACGACGTACCATCTGGAAACGTTTCCCACGGGGGCGTTCTACTCGCCGTCCATCATAGTGTGCCAGCGCGAGAGCTCACTCTCCGAACCACTCTGCAGGCAGTCGCAGCGGAGGCGACTTTCAACCACAGGCGTATAAGTCTGTGCTCCCTGTATTTGCCCCCTGTCGTCGCTTTCCCCACTGTTGACTTCAAGCGGTTGCTGACTGAACTCCCCCCGCCAATACTTCTCCTTGGTGATTTCAACGCCCATCACCTTGCGTGAGGATGCATAGACACCAACACACGCGGCCGGATCCTCGAAGACTTAATCCTACAGGGATCACTCTGCCTGCTAAACTCGGGTGCACACACCCATCTTACTTTGCCCTCAGGCCAGACGTCAGCATTAGATCTAAGCTTGGCAAGCGCTTAACTGACTCAGGAATTTGAATGGTCAGTCGACGACGACTGCCACGGAAGCGACCACTTTCCGGTGGCTAACCTTTCGAAGAGGCGCAGTTTTAGGAACGCGACCACCGCGTTGGAATCTTAAAAGAGCGGACTGGACTCGATTTGAATCAGATGTACATGCTGTTCTTACTCGTGACACTGACGATCTTTGCACCCACATCGATGATTTTACTGCACGACTACTCCAGTGCGCCCATGCATGTATCCCACGCACTACTGGTACCCCACGCCGCACCCCGGTCCCCTGGTGGACCGACGGGTGCGCTACGGCTATCCGCGCGCGCAAGAGAGCCCTCAAGCTCTTCAAGAACCACAGCACTGCCGCAAACATGTTAGCATTCAAACAAGCCCGAGCTCTCGCCAGGCGCACAATAAGGACAGCAAAGAGAATCTCCTGGAAAGAGTATGTAGGCGGAATGAATCGTTTTACCCCCATTTCACAGGTGTGAGCTAGAGTAAGACGTATATCCGGGCAGCTCTCTTCCAGTCCACTACCGGTGTTGCAAATCCAAGGCCGAACAATCGCTCATCCATTCGACGTGGCCAACGAGATAGCCAATGCCCTTGCGGAGCGGAGTGAAGATAGCGAAGCCAGCCATAGATTTATACAACATAAACGTAGATGGGAGGTAAATCCTGTCGACTTTTCCACCGCAATACAACACACTTATAATCAGCCATTTACCTTGGTGGAACTGAAACACTCGATTAGTACGCTCAAATGTGTATCTGAGGGACCGGACGTCATACACAACGACATGCTGAAACATCTTCCTCCAAGTGCTTTGGATGCACTCCTAGCATCCTTTAACGACATATGGGAAAGGGGAAGCTTTCCGTGCACTTGGCGCGAGGCCACAGATATCCCAATCTTGAAGCCTGGGAAAAGTGGTCTGGAAGCACTCCACTACAGAGCCATTGCGCTAATATCTTCACTCTGTAAATTGATGGAAAAAATGGTAAATACGCGTTTAACATGGTTTTTAGAGCAGCAGGACTTCTTCTCAAGCGCCCAGTGTGGTTTCCTTAAAAATCAATCCACAGTGGACCAGGTTTTAGCCTTGGACACAGCTGTCCGTGCCGGTTTTAAGTATCACAAGCACGTAGGTGCCGTGTTTTTCGATGTGGAGGCCGCTTATGACACCGCTTGGCGTCACGGCATTTTGATGAAGTTATGGGACTGTGGCGTCAGAGGACCCATGGGAATCTTCATCAAAAACTTTTTGGCTGATCGGTGCTTCCGCGTCCGACTCGGGAATCATTTATCAGAAAGATGCGTGCCCACGAACGGAGTTCCACAAGGAAGTGTGCTCAGTGTGTCCCTGTTTGGAGTACTTATCAACGATATAGGAAAGAGACTACCAGAAAATATCAGACGCTCACTTTTCGTGGATGACCTCACAATTTGACTCTCCGCTTCTCGTACACCATCTCTGAACCGGCAGCTACAGCTGGCCATACATCATCTTGAAGACTGGAGCTACCGAAACGGTCTTCGATTTTCCGCAGAAAAAAACAGTGGCTGTACATTTTTGCCGTCGACGGTCATGCTACTCTGAAATAGCGCTCCAACTATATGGAAAACCAATCCCACTGCGATCTGCTGCGAAGTTCCTCGGCGTTTCTTTCGATAGACGCTTGACATACGGTGACCACCTTAAGTCTCTGCGCCAGCGCTGTTTTAAAGCTCTTAACATCATGAAATGTGTAGCACGAACATCATACGGAGCAGACCGTGCAACACTTTTACAGATGTACCGACAGCTCATTCGCTCTAAGCTCGACTATTGTTGTATTGTATATGATGGTGCAAGCACCGCCAGAAAGCGCATACTTGATACGGTCCACAATACAGCCTTACGCATTGCAACCGGCGCATTTAGAACTTCGCCAATAGCAAGTCTCCACGTGGAAGCCCACGAGCCGCATCTGGCACTCAGACGTGATCAGCTTGGCCTTCGCTATGCATACAAATTGAGGCAATGTCCTCCACACCCAACATATGACGCGGTGTTTTCTCGTCGGCTATTGGCACTGTTCCACGGAGGACGGAAGGCAAACCCAGAACCCTTCTGCGTGAGAATGCGTAAACACATTCGTGCAAGTGGTATCCGTATGCGTGGAATCCTGATTGCTGACCGATCACAGATCCCGCCTTGGGAATTAGTGTCACCAGAAGTAGACCTGGCCCTACGCACGTCCAAGAAGAGTGACGTCACCACAGAACTGCTCCGGCTAAATGCAATGGAGCGTATAACCACGTACGACTGACGTACCCTGATATATACAGACGGCTCCAAAGGAAAACAGGGTGTCGGATGCGCGTTTGTCACCGGATCCGTCACGAGGTCCTTTTCACTTCCGTCAAACGCATCCGTTTATACATCGGAACTAGTTGCGATCCTGAAGGTGCTATGCTTCATTGAAGTCAGCGAGCACTACTCGTGTGTTGTCCTGTCCGACTCTTTGAGCAGCCTGTCGGCACTGCAAAGTTTCAACCCACAGGAAGCTCTTCTGCAGGACATCTTACACCGGCTCACCCTGCTGAAACGAGAGGGAAGATTCGTTTCTTTCTGCTGGATCCCGAGCCACGTTGGCATTTGGAGAAACGAACTCGCTGACGCAGCGGCGAAACGAGCGGCACAGAAACCATGCACTCGCACCTTCCCTCTACCTTCACGAGATTTTTACCCACTGATCTCTGAGTACATGCTTGAGAAATGGCAAAGTAGCTGGGACGCCCTGACCACCAACAAACTCCGAGAAATCAAACCGAGAATAGGTTACTGGCCCTCGTCTTCCAGGAAAGTTCGAGCGGAGGAGGTAGCGCTGGCAAGACTCCGAATCGGACACACCTATACCACACATCGCCACCTCCTCATAAACGAAAACAAGCTAAAATGCCCAAGATGCAGTTCTCCACTAACGGTACATCACATTCTTACATGTCAGCACTACGCACAGGAGAGAGCCCAGTATATTGGAACCAGCAGGACGCCCCCAAATCTCCTTCGAGACGACTCGAACTGCTTAGGAAAAGTGTGTCACTACTTCAGGAAAATGGGATTTTATATAACATGCCCAGGTCAGTAAAAACCATCCGCCCAATCACAGTACTAAGACCTGACTCTGACTAAGTAGTTCTCTGCTCTGTTATGGGCACTAAATGACCAACCATGGTCGATGCGCCCTAAAACCACAATCACACACACACACACGGAGGTTGTAACTGTGGAGATTACGAGAGCTTCGGAGTTGTGGAGGTTATGAGGAGCCGTGAGCATGGCGTGTGGCAGGAGCCAGCCCGACACGCTATAACAGCTAGGCCACCGGAGGTTGTGAACTGTGGAGATTACGAGAGCTTCGGAGTTGTGGAGGTTATGAGGAGCCGTGAGCATGGCGCGTGGCAGGAGCCAGCCCGACACGCTATAACAGCTGGGCCACCGGAGGTTGTGAACTGTGGAGATTACGAGAGCTTCGGAGTTATGGAGGTTATGAGGAGCCGTGAGCATGGCGCGTGGCAGGAGCCACCCCGACACGCTATAACAGCTAGGCCACCGGAGGTTGTGAACTGTGGAGATTACGAGAGCTTCGGAGTTGTGGAGGTTATGAGGAGCCGTGAGCATGGCGCGTGGCAGGAGCCAGCCCGACACGCTATAACAGCTGGGCCACCGGAGGTTGTGAACTGTGGAGATTACGAGAGCTTCGGAGTTGTGGAGGTTATGAGGAGCCGTGAGCATGGCGCGTGGCAGGAGCCAGCCCGACACGCTATAACAGCTAGGCCGCCGGATGGAGGGCAACCTCCTGTCGGAAGGGGCCTGTGACCGTGGGTATAACCACACATGGGAAATTGGGGGAACAAATCGGGGTAAGTTTGAACCGGATAGAAGGACCTTCCCCCCCCAGGAAAAAAAATCCTTTGAATTCAGCCACTTTTCAGCGTCATCTTCAGCCACTTCAATCTAATGTTCAATGTATTTCAATTTGTCAGATTTGCAATTGTAAAAAATTATATTTTTGGAATTAAAAATTCTTATTTTTTTCCGGAAATTTAGTTGAGAAACAAACATAATACTACCAAAAATCAGCTGATGCATTTTTTACTTGGTGTCAAGCAAACGAAAATGCGTACCGGATTCAGTGTCCACCAGGAAAATAAAACAACTAACTACAGCTAGACTGTGCGGGTGGAGCGTGCTATCTGACAGGCATTGTGTGAAAACTATTGTGATTGCAGGAAGCGATTGGAGGACGTTGAGTTAACCCGCGCTGTCTTTACGGTCAGATCCTCACCACCCCGTCTCGAGGGGGAGGGGGGACGGTTAGTAACCCCCCTCTAAAACCCAAACTAAGCATCGCACGAAAACGAAATAGGTGCCATCGCAAAGCGCTCGATGAGTAGGGTCCGGGTCCAGCAACCAAAAGAATTTCCCCCAAAATTTATGCCACCAGGGGGTCTAGATTTTTATGACTTTTCACGACTTACGTTATGTTTTTGGCTCTGGGAAGTTCATTTTGTGGATATATGAAAAAACAAAATTTATTTTGAATGAGAAAAGGACAGCGAAATCGACCAGGGCCATAAATTGTATTGGCCCCTAAAAATATTTTTCTTATTTTTTTGTGAAATTTCAAAATTCTGAGTATTCAAGTTTTATTTAATTTTCCTTTTCCAATGGGTAGAGAAGACCGAGAAACGTCGTTGGAAGTCAACGTGCCCTAATACAAAGTGCTTACTTTAGCCAGAATCTTCTATTTGAACTGCAATTGGCAAATATGCAAAATTTAAATGTAGTCAAAAACGAAAAAAGAGAAAAATTTTACTCGTTCGTTTTGTTGCATCCCTAAAGATAAGCAAACGGTGCAAGTTTCATTAAAATATCCGTTAAAGCGTGACGACTGGTTGAACTTTTTTGGAGATGACCTCACTTGACCTTGACTAACTCGTTGACCCTAGATGACATGACTTCAAAATTTTGAAACAGCATGTCAAATTGATGTGAGAAAAGGTATGCCAGATTTGGGCGCGCTGCCGCGCGCCGTTCGTCCACTGTCTGTGAAAAACCCGAGGGGGCTGTTGAAGACCCCCGAGACTGGACGGGTTAATGTAAGAAAAATTAGACTGAATCAGGTTCCTGACAGCTCTCGCTGCGTTGTCCAACTGAATACCTGTTCAGTGAACGTGCTTCCCACTTGGTCCGGCGTAATCTCAACTATCTAGAGTTAGCTTCGTGCCACAACTCACCATTGCATTGGGGTGGGTTGGGTAATATCTGGTATGCATGTATGGATTTGTCAACATGATTATTACAGTTAGTTATTGGAGTTTTAGGGCGCATCAACTGCAGTGGTTATACAGCGCCCATTATTATTACAGTTAGGAAAGAAGTGTTCGTGATTAAGCCAATTCATACACCGATATCAGCAATGTAGTCACCTGACAGGAATCAGTGCCAGCTGTGTGCGTCGGAGTGGAGGGTGGAGGAGTTTCTCTCAAAGCTTGAGGGATGCTGGGGGTGGGGGTGAAGGGCTAATTCATCGGCGTCACGAAGAATCTGTCCCGACAGCCTGATGGAAGTGCCGATTCACGGATGGGTGGTGATGAATCACGGCTGGGTGGTGATGAATCACGGCTGGGTGGTGATGAATCACGGCTAGGTGGTGATGAATCACGGCTGGGCGGTGATG
Source organism: Imbricaverruca yamaguchii (assembly GCA_034440575.1). Lineage (NCBI taxonomy): Eukaryota > Metazoa > Arthropoda > Thecostraca > Neoverrucidae > Imbricaverruca > Imbricaverruca yamaguchii. The sequence goes on from JAOTOL010001561.1 coordinate 899,193, forward strand.
AATCACGGCTGGGCGGTGATGAATCACGGCTGGGCGGTGATGAATCACGGCTTGGTGGTGATGAATCACGGATGGGTGGTGATGATTCACGGATGGATGGTGATGACTCACGGATTGGTGGTGATGATTCACGGCTGGGCGGTGATGAATCACGGCTGGGTGCCAACCCACGCCGGGTGCCGATTTAGAGTTGTCATTGTGGTGCTGTTATGGGTGTGGAGGTATTGATGCATTGTTGTCATCGAGATTCAGGGATTTACATGGATGGCAAAGGTGCTAAAAGGTGCTAGTTAGCCCAATGTACCACCGTCGTCATTTCTTATATTGCTCGTAATTCGAGGTCAGTTTTATATCTGCCGAAATGGGCTCTGAAAGGCTACAGTTAGTTAGATATTTTGGCTTTAGGGCACACTTATTGCATTGGTCATATAGCGCCCAAGCAAGGGCTGCATAATTGATGATGCCTGAATCCATGATCTAAACTGAGCTGAAAACCATAATCAGCTGGTTGTCAGCCGAGCCTGGAGTGTCGACACCGGTCCCCGACCTGATGACATCGTCTTCGCCGGCATGCTCTCGACGCTATCCTACACCCGCCGCACCGGAGACGCGACCGGAGACGGCGCAGACCGACCGTGCCGCGCGGGTCGACAGCGCAGTGACGCACCGTCCCGGGCGGAGAAGCCGGCGCTCGAACCGAGTGACGAGGAGGCCGCCTGAAACACCATCACTGACGGATGGGGAGAGACGCCGGCGCATCGGAACTACTGGCATCGGACACTATCCTGTCCGTCACTGCTGCTTACCCCTGCTGCTGCCCATCCCATCACCCGTCACTGCTGCTCACCCCATCTCCCGTCACTGCTGCTCACCCCTGCTGCTGCTCATCCCATCACCCGTCACTGCTGCTCACGCGTGGCTGCCCAGTTCGTCTGCTCGCTCATTACAGCCGCAGTCTCGGCTTGTGGGCCACCCGTCCACCCGTGTACCGCCATCCATCACGCTTAGCAGTGGTCTAGGCACGGCGGACCAGTCCGCAATCTCGCGCCAGCCGTGGCCTCGGCGCGTGGCCCCGGTCTTTGGCTGGAAGCCACACAACCCGCCGCCGCGGCTGGGTGATCAGCCAATATCAGCCGAGGAATAATGCTGCCGAACTAAGACACACCGCGCCACCCGACCGACGAAGATATAGGCTTTAGCCCGCGCCGTCTCGGGGGTTGTTAACGACCCCCGCAAGGTTTTCCGCAGGCAGGGAAAGAACGGCGCGCGGCAGCGCGCAGAAATTGGGCACACCTTTTCCCAATAAATTTGGCATGTTCTGTCAAATTTGGAAGCCAGGTCAACGAGTTAGTACAGGTCAAGTGAGATCACCTCCAAAAAAAAACTTGAAACAGTCGTCACGCTTTAACGGATAAGTTTTTTTTAAATTGCGTTTGCTTATCTTTAGGGATGCAACAAAATGCACCGGAGGAATGTTTCATGTTTTCCGTTTTTGATTGCTCATTAGTTTTATATATTTACCCATTAGAGTTAAAATAAAAGATTCTGACTAAAGTAAACATTTTTATGGGGGTAGGTTGACTACGAACAACATTTCTCGGCCCACTCTATATATTAGGAAAGGAAAATTAAAGAAAACTTGAAAACTCAAAATTTTGAAATTCCCCAAGGAAAAAAATGTGTGACCAAACACTGTATGGCCCTGGTCGATTTCGCTTTCCTTTTCTGATTCCAAATAATTATTGTTTTCTCAAATCTCCCTTAAAATGAACTATCCGGGGCCACAAGCATGATGTGAGTCGTGAAAACCTCGGCCCACTAGTGAAGTCACTTTTTGGAGAAACATTTTTGCGGGTGGTGTCTGGCCATACTCGTCGAGCGCTTTTTGATGACACCTATTTTATTTTCGTGTGATGCGTAGTTTGGAGATTAGAGGGTGTTCCTATCGACCCCCATCCCAGAGACCGGGTGTGAGGGTATGACCGGAAAGACGGGGAGGGTTACCGTCTGACCGCCGAGTCTTGGCCGGCTTACGGTCCGCTCCGTTTGGATATGCAATAGAGGATGATTTACAACTGACCGTTCTTGTTCCATTTGAGCGGATTGCTGACATTAAACTGCAGCCAGCTCCAGAGTGTATTCTGCTTTATCTCCGTATTAATTGCTGGAAATTATGGAAATGACATGGCAAATATCTTGTGCACATGCGGAAACGTTTCAAGCGTCACGGAGTGCTGGTGCTCAGAGCTGCCATTGCTACACGTCATGGAAGGTACCCGGAGAGTTGGCAATGACACTGAGGCACGTTGTTCGCAGCTGAATGCAATACAAATCACGCGTATTTATACCTTCAGCTGCCAGCAGTGGGCGCATCGGGTTGCAAAGCTGCACGTGCCCCAGTGCGCCAACCATGTCTCCACTCCCCATCCGCTCCTGATCCGCGGCTTTCGTCCCACCACACGTGCACAACAGCGCGGAGTTAAAATTAGTCTGGCTGAATACATGCGGTGCGGACTGGGACAGCCGCCCGCTCCAATTCGGCCAGATACAGCGCTCAACTGTGTCGGCGCGCCGAGGCTGAGCTACCCGCCGCGCCTTCCCCACTTCCACCTGTTGACGGGCGCTACTCGTGGCAATCGGCCCCCGTTTGCTCTGTCCGGATCGAACGGAGCTGTTTTCTGGCATCAACGTGTACCGGTGTGGGGCAAAGGTGCTTCAGGTTGGTGGCAGGGTGCAGAGGGAAAACATTCAAGGGTCACGCCGATTGTTTGTCGCGGTGAGGTCAGACGCGACTGGACCGGGTGGCGGCGGACGCATGGTGGACGGACGCGACTGGACCGGGTGGCGGCGGACGCATGGTGGACGGACGCGACTGGACCGGGTGGCGGCGGACGCATGGTGGACGGACGCGACTGGACCGGGTGGCGGCGGACGCACGGTGGACGGACGCGACTGGACCGGGTGGCGGCGGACGCGCGGTGGACGGACGCGACTGGACCGGGTGGCGGCGGACGCATGGTGGGACGGACGCGACTGGACCGGGTGGCGGCGGACGCATGGTGGACGGACGCGACTGGACCGGGTGGCGGCGGACGCATGGTGGACGGACGCGACTGGACCGGGTGGCGGCGGACGCACGGTGGACGGACGCGACTGGACCGGGTGGCGGCGGACGCGCGGTGGACGGACGCGACTGGACCGGGTGGCGGCGGACGCGCGGTGAGGTCGGACGGACGCGACTGGACCGGGTGGCGGCGGACGCATGGTGGACGGACGCGACTGGACCGGGTGGCGGCGGACGCACGGTGGACGGACGCGACTGGACCGGGTGGCGGCGGACGCGCGGTGGACGGACGCGACTGGACCGGGTGGCGGCGGACGCATGGTGGACGGACGCGACTGGACCGGGTGGCGGCGGACGGTGAGGTCGGACGGACGCGACTGGACCGGGTGGCGGCGGACGCATGGTGGACGGACGCGACTGGACCGGGTGGCGGCGGACGCATGGTGGACGGACGCGACTGGACCGGGTGGCGGCGGACGCACGGTGGACGGACGCGACTGGACCGGGTGGCGGCGGACGCGCTGGTGGACGGACGCGACTGGACCGGGTGGCGGCGGACGCATGGTGGGACGGACGCGACTGGACCGGGTGGCGGCGGACGCGCGGTGGACGGACGCGACTGGACCGGGTGGCGGCGGACGCATGGTGGACGGACGCGACTGGACCGGGTGGCGGCGGACGCGCGGTGAGGTCGGACGGACGCGACTGGACCGGGTGGCGGCGGACGCATGGTGGACGGACGCGACTGGACCGGGTGGCGGCGGACGCATGGTGGACGGACGCGACTGGACCGGGTGGCGGCGGACGCATGGTGGACGGACGCGACTGGACCGGGTGGCGGCGGACGCATGGTGGACGGACGCGACTGGACCGGGTGGCGGCGGACGCGCGGTGAGGTCGGTCGGACGCGACTGGACCGGGTGGCGGCGGATGTGTGGAGGACGGGCACGACTCGACGGGCGCCTACCGCGTGCATCAACCCGCCGACACGGGCTAGCGATAGCACGACGGAACTCGGACAAGTTCTCAATGCCCACACACCAATTACAGCACCATCGCCGAACGAATAAACAGTGCATGTATATCTCATACACAACATCCTCCGCCTTGCACAGCGTCACAAAAAGTGTCGTGCAATGCGTGTCACTCCGCCCCTGTGGGACTTCGACACCCACGATCAAATACTGGAAAGGCTTGCTTCGTCACAACAGTATTTCATTGTTATATTCCACGTAAAGATACCTACCAGACGAAATACTACCATATTTCCAAGCATAGTAAAATGCATGAACCTTCACTGCATGACCTTAACCCGTCCCGTCACGGGGGTTTTCAACCCCCCCTCAGGTTTTTCGCGGATAGTGAACGAACGCCGCACGGCAGCGCGCCGAAATTTGGCAGACCTTTTTCCCACATCAATTTGACATCTTAGGTCATACTTTTGAAGTCAGGTAACCTAGGGTCAACGAGTTAATCTAGGTCAAGTGAGGTCACCTCCAAAAAAGTTTCAACCAGTCGTAACGCTTTAGCGGATACAGATATTTTAATAAAACTTTCAGCGTTTGCTTATCTTTATGGATGCAACACAACTTACGAGAGGAATTTTTAATTTCTTCCTTTTTTGACTACTTATAAGTTCTGCATATTTGCCACTTGGAGTCAAATCGAAGATTCTGGCTAAAGTAACAATTTTTCATTAAAGCAGGTTGACTTCCGACACCGTTTCTCGGTCTGCTCTACTCATTAGAAAAGGAAAATGAAAGAAAACTTAAAAACTCAAAATTGTGAAGGTAAGAAAAAGTATATTTTTGGGGGAGACGGACACATTTTATGGCCCTGGCCGATTTCGCTGTGCTTTTTTATTCCAAATGTTTTTTTCCCTCAAATATCTCAAAAATGAACTCCCCAGAGCCAAAAACATAATGTAAGTCGTGAAAAGTAGTGAAAATCTAGCCACCTAGTGACGTCACTTTTGGGGGAAAATTGGACCTGGGCCCTACTTACCGACCTCTTTCTGATGACCCCTCTTTCGTTTTCGTGCGACGCTTAGTTTTGATTTTAGAGGGGGTAACTATTCGCCCCCGCCCCCACGTGACGGTGTGTGAAGATCTGACCGGAGAGACGGCGCGGGTTAACATAGCGGGGGTCAGAAGCGATGAGCAGTTGTGTCGCTTCCAATACCTTGCTACAGTATGGCCGGCAACTCTTTTCCCAGACAAATGCCGCCAGCTGGATGAAACTCCCTGGCTGCGACATTGGACTGGGCATTTCATGAACGGCCGATGAAGTCAGATTTTTGCTGAAATCTAATTTCGTGGGAAAGCAATCAAATCTAAGCTGGCTTGTTTCGCCTGTCTATGGTTTTCCTTGCGTGTGCGCTAACTGGTTCTCAATATTAGCAGGTTCTCAAAAACCGCCAGCCGTTACTGCCCATGCATTGATTGGGAAGATGGTTAACCAAACGGTGACCACATGAATAGCCGTTTCAGCAGTTCCTCCAAACCAACAAAAACGAACACCGGCGATATTATGCCTCCAAGTTTCCACAGGCACCAGTGACGGATATCCGTCCAACCGGGCGGCTCGCTCACCTCTGCCTCTCGTGCGCGTCTGACCCTCCGCTTCCCTGGGACCTGACCTGGGTTTGTCGCGCTCACCGCTCGGCCACACTGACATGGGTGCCACAATGGTGACTCGGCGCAATGGCACAGCATCCGCCAGCCGATCGTCGCCGTCTGTGAGAACAAAAACTGACTTGGCATAACACTCCCGGCCACAGCCGAGAATCGAGGCGACAAGTGCCGCTGTTAGCGCCGGCGGATAGGCGACGGCTTCTGGTCGGAGCGTTCATGACAGGACTCGACGAGCCGGACACATCGGAGCAAAACGCATTCTGAAAGAGTGGTCCGAAGTTGATTTCAGTGCATAAATACGGGCGCACACAAGTAGATTCACACAATGCGGTCGACCTGGGATATGCCAGGAAAGCATATGGTCATTCAAACCTGGAATAATACTATAATGAAATATGTGCCCTCACGATAGCCCGCGAATGCTTTGTTAGCCGCGCTCAGCGCTCAAGGTAAGGCGAATCAAGAATAAACCGAAACGCTGAATCCACATGATCCCTCTGTCAGCTGGGATTAGTGGATAGGCTGCTGAAGCCTCTCGTGGCAACTCGTGGGACTGGGTCCTCTATGCAAATGGTATGCCAATTTTATGTAGTGCCCACTGCCATATGACACTTACCTTGAACAAAGGTTAAAAAGCACTTTTAAAAGAACATTTTGATGACCATACCGATCGCATTCTGAATGAAAACAACAATTTAAGCGCCAGCAAATGTGAAATCTTAACAAAAGCTGTCGAGGTTTGAAGAAGTTCGCGGTCGGGTTGGATCCTATCGGGTAATTCAGTGTCAACTTCGTCTGTATTCACGTCAAAGCACACTGACTGGTGCTTCGTCTTCGTTCATGCCATGAAAATGTGTGTGTGTGCTCTAGGGCTTGCTGTGCGAATTCTTTTCCATGAACCTAAGCATTTTCATTTACTCAGAATACATTAGAAGCGACATGTATCAAGGGACATTCCACGAAATGCCCGAAGGCCCACAGACATTTCACGAAATGCCTTCTTTTTTTTTTTTTTTTTTAAAGTTGGTCGTATGGTCCGTTGTATAAACATGCCATTTTATTCCGTTTGTGGCATTTCCTGGGTATGCAGCTGGGTTTTGCTTCGGGATACAGCAGACCATTCCATGAATGCCGAGTTTCCAGGCAACTGTAGTTATGAGAACCGTCGTTATAGCATTACGCCACTTGCCGGAATTTGATGACATTGAATTACTATATATATATATATATATATATATATATATATATATATATATATATATATATATATATATATATATATACATATATATATGCATATATATATATATATATATATATATATGTATATATATCTATATATATCTATATATATATATATATATATATATATATATATATATATATATATATATATATATATATATGCATGTATGTATGTATGTATGTGTGTTTGTGTGTGTGTGTATGCGTGTGTTGCTGCATCGTGTTTCGCATTCCTGTTCCATCAATACTTTAAGCATTTATATTTAGCGATATCTGACATCGGAAGAGCCTGATAAGACAATACCATTGAGTATGTTTGTGGGAAAATAATGAAAGGTCATGGATGACATTATGAGATATGAGTGAACGTCTTGTTCTGCGTGCCAAGATCACATATTATCGCTAGTGTGTGCGTTTACACTTTTATTCCAGGTTAAAACGTAAATTGTTTTAACTTGCATTTATTACAAGGTGCATAGCTGGAGTAAAAGCACAATAATGCATAATGCAGTAATGAAATGTACAAGAATCGTGGAAATTGGATTTAATTTGGAATCTTGTCACCACCACATCACACTGACAATGTAGTGTGACTAAACATCGCAGCGGATATCTGCACCCCCCCCCCCCTCCCGATAGAAACAGAACACCAGGCACTTACCTTCTGGAGATCACCCAAAGCTGGTGTCGCACACTGTTCGGAAGCTTTCTCCCTCTGGCATATAACAACTTATACACGACTGGAAATGTCGCGTGACGCCAGTTTCGACAACGGCGCGATGAAACATTGCATGCACGTTACATCCAGATCGATGAGATCCATGATCTGACTTGCACAGTGTTAGGATGCCAGATTAACTGAGCGGGTGTTGTATGGAGCTCGCCACCGACCGCAGCCATACGGTAATCGTAGTCAACGATCGCCCCGATCAGTCCGTGGTAACCTATCGTCCAGAGCAGTCCGTGGTAGCCTATCATCCAGAGCAGTCCGTGGTAACCTATCGTCCAGAGCAGTCCGTGGTAACCTATCGTCCAGAGCAGTCCGTGGTAACCTATCGTCCAGAGCAGTCCGTGGTAACCTATCGTCCAGAGCAGTCCGTGGTAACCTATCGTCCAGAGCAGTCCGTGGTAACCTATCGTCCAGAGCAGTCCGTGGTAACCTATCGTCCAGAGCAGTCCGTGGTAACCTATCGTCCAGAGCAGTCCGTGGTAACCTATCGTCCAGAGCAGTCCGTGGTAACCTATCATCCAGAGCAGTCCGTGGTAACCTATCGTCCAGAGCAGTCCGTGGTAACCTATCGTCCAGAGCAGTCCGTGGTAACCTATCGTCCAGAGCAGTCCGTGGTAACCTATCGTCCAGAGGAGTCAGTGGTAACCTATCGTCCAGAGCAGTCCGTGGTAACCTATCGTCCAGAGCAGTCCGTGGTAACCTATCGTCCAGAGCAGTCCGTGGTAACCTATCGTCCAGAGCAGTCCGTGGTAACCTATCGTCCAGAGCAGTCCGTGGTAACCTATCGTCCAGAGCAGTCCGTGGTAACCTATCGTCCAGAGCAGTCCGTAGTCACCGATCGGCCAGAGCAGTCCGTAGTCACCGATCGGCCAGAGCAGGCCGTAGTCACCGATCGGCCAGAGCAGTCCGTAGTCACCGATCGGCAAGAGCAGTCCGTAGTCACCGATCGGCAAGAGCAGTCCGTAGTCACCGATCGTCCAGATCAGCCCGTCTCCGGCTCTTCCGGCTATTGGCTGGCTCAACTAGATCAAACAAAGGCGTGTTATGAACAGCAGCCGGCGGCAGAATACTATACTATATCTTGGCAAGTGATCCTGATGCGGTGCGCAAAATATATCTCAGCCACTCGCGAATGCGCCTCGCGACTATCAGCTGGATCGTCGCTGCATCGCCGGCCACGGTCGGCTTCACGTGCCCCGAATAAACAGCAGCGGCGCGCCTGCGCGGCACCGAAGGTGGCCGAGGGTCGCACTATATCACTAATCGGCCCTACCTCGTCCGGTGGCGGTGCCGCGACATACCCACACCTATCACAACTGAACATACAACAGCGAAACACAGACGGCAAAGTGAGCAGCCGACACCGAGCGGCAGCGGCGGCGGTCGGGTGCCGAGACGGGGCCGGCAATCTCGCGGCGGGCACGTCCGGCTGGCCTTGTTGGCAGACGGCCGACACGGACGACTCGGCCGCCCGCATGTTGTCGGCGTGTCGGGGCGCCCCGACGCTCGGGGCGTGCCCGCCGGGTCGGGGCGCCCTGGGCGCCGGCACGTGCCCGGCCGCGGCACGGCACCCGGCGCCCGGAGCGTCGCGCGTCTCGGTCGCCACGGCCCGACCCGTATTGCCGCGGGCGACCTCGACCGTCCGCGCCGGCCCGCACAGGCTGCTGTCGGCCGCGCCGTTTCCTTCCGCTGTCCCCGCCTGGCAACCGCGTCACAGCACGGGACCCAGCTTGGCGGTGCTGCACGCCGTCGACACCAGGGTGTCGCTGTCGACGCCGTCCTCGTGCAGTCTCTTCAGCCATGTCTCCTGCAATGGCGAGCGCATCACAAGTTCAAGCGGCATTCTCCGGGCCGGAAACACGCCCACACATAGCGGCGGGACATGATCTGCAACGCTGCCAAAATCGTTATTATTTGTTTTCTTGTGGGGTTCATTGATGCTTTCATGAAATACATTATTATATTTAGTGCACTAATAAATTAAATGTATCCCCCCCGATGACGTATTACCCCCCGTGGTGTGGGGGGGGGGATTGCGCGCCTCAAAGATCCGGCGGCCAGACCACCAGGCGGCCGGGGAGAGGTCAGACTGAGAGTGCCTCACTCGTCCTTCCATCCATACGCCCCCATTCCAATGCCCATCTCATCCCAATCCATGTCCTTCACCTAGCCCTACAACACTAACTATCCATACTATGAGTAGGCAGGGCAACTTCCCCGGTCCTGCCCACCAGCTCAGTTGTATCGGGGTAGCCGCGCCCCCTTGGTCCGTCCCCCAGGGTTGACGGAGTCCTGGAGGTTGAGGTCCCCCGTCGCACGGTGCTAGTTGTGACGGGGGACCAACACACCTCTTTGGTCCCGATATCCCGGAGGGGCGGGCGGGCCCGTGGGGCCTCACGCGGGTCAAGTGGCAGGTCCCCTCGGGCTGGGGGCCTGGGTTTCCCAGTGCCTGCCGGCCCGGCCGGCCGGGGTCAAGGGGTGGGCGGCGCTGGATCCTGGTCGGGGTGGTGAATCTCTCTCTCCCGGCCGGGCGAAGGCGCCGCCCGCCCCGTATAGCTCCACGGACGTCTGGTGTCCTCCCGTTATCGGGACACGGGCGTCCCCCCAGTAGGGCCCCAGCGTGGTGGGGCGTCCGCAGAGCCGAAGTAAAAACACACTACATGGCATCCACACAAAACAAAAACACCCCTGATCCCTCTCGTAGGGAACAGACCAATATGTCTTCGGTCCCTCGTATTTTAGTATTGCGAGGGAACTCTAGAAGTCTAGCATCACTATCGTCCTTCCATAGGCGAGACGGCTGCGATAGATTCGGGAAGATTGTACGATGTGAGAAACTGAAGGACGGCGCCCTAGAGGTGGAATTTGCACTAGCAGGTGAGGCGGAAAACGCTCTGAAAATGACTGAGTTTGTTTACAGTGTCCGGAAAGGTCAGATAAAAATCGAAGAAAGTATACAAATTACCGTAGAACCCCACAAGACGAAAAACATGTCGCGAGGACTCCTAAACTGCTACGATCTGAGAGATGTGCCGGAGGAGGAAATTGTGGATGGCCTGTCCGAGTTTGGGGTGACGGAGGCGAGGAAAATGAAGGTGAGGAAAGGGTCGGAAATAGTTCTAACGAACAACATAATATTAACTTTCAACACCACAGATCTTCCGTCTGAAATCCGTGTGGGCTACATACGTGTAAAAGTTAGTTTTTATTCCAAATCCCATGAGGTGTTTTAAGTGCCAACGATATGGACATACGAACCAGTTCTGTCGAAATCGCCCTGTATGTGGCAGGTGCGCTTCGGATCAGCACACAAGCGACTTATGTACGTCTGAGATGCATCAATGTGCCAACTGCGGCAGAGAACAGGACCCTCACACCTCCTATGACCGGACATGCCCAATTTATGTAAAAGAGAAGGAGATAATGTCAATCAGGTACACGCAAAAAGTTACGTTTCGTGAGGCAAGATACATTTATCAACAAACTCACCCAAGAATATCATACGCTTCCAAGGCTAGAAATTCCATGCTGATCTCACAGAACACACAATCTGACAGGACTACTGAGTTGATCGCAAAGTTGTCGGCCCTTCTGCGAGCCTTTTGGGGCGCCTCTCGAGGCGCCAGCGGGGCGAGGATGGCCAGCCCACGAGGACACAATCACAACAGAGGTCCCACTTACGAGTGGATGCGCCGTACACCCGGAGGCCTCCCGGCCAACGTTAGATGGTGGAGAGTAGACTCTGGTCTTCCCAGTCCTTTCCATCAAATCCCAGGCCATGCCCATCTTCTTCATCACCTACCTCGAAATCCCCACCTACCATTTCACATCGGTCCCCCAACCCACCTTCACCTTCCACACGCCCAATCACCACGTCCAAATCTACCCTGTCCACCTCCTCCCTCCCTGATCCTTCCCCGGTTCCGGTCAGCCAGACGTCGCCCCTACCCTCAACTCCAACTTCTGCACCCACATCGCCATCCAGATCCACCAGAGCCATCCAAATTCCCGATGTCAACCTCCAATTCCAGGAGGCCGAGAGGCGCGCTCGCGAGGCGAAGCGGTCGCGCCTGGCGCAAATGGAAAGGGCTCGGGCGACGACCCGCCAGGCTCCTGATAGGGCGCCCACCTCAAGGCCGGCTACCCCCTCGCCGCGCAGGCGAATCGAGGGACCGGCGGTGGCCCAGGCTTTTTGCAAGATGGATCCTCCACTGCCTCCTCCCCGGCTGGGGCCTCAGAAACGAGGCCCACCTCCTTCATACTCTCCACCGGGTCATGAATCGCCGAGTTCCCGGCCCAGAACTCAGTCCTTCTGACCGAGTGAAGGCTCATCGTCCGAACCACCGGCGATCTCCTCCATTGGGCAGTTGACAAAGACCAAGTCTTAAAAACCAACCTGCAACCCTAGCTGAAGCACGCTTAGATCTTGCTAGCAATATAGTCTCTCCAAATCAACTACCACAGTGCGCTCGCTAATTTTACAATGGAACATGCGCGGTTTCAGAGCGAATTTTATTGATCTGCAGCGAGTTTTATCTCTGGAAACTCTCATAGCTGTTTGTCTCCAAGAGACAAAGTTAGCACCCGATATCCATTGCTCCATAAAAGGATATTCTATATTCCCGAAAGACTTAGGCAATATTGACACTGTGGCACACGTAGGCGCTATGTTGGCGATACATCATAGCGTGCCAATGCAACAGGTACCATTGTGCACCTCGCTCCAGGCAGTTGCGGCACGCGTGGCTGTTCTCGACCGTCCAATGAGAATATGTTATTTGTACCTACCGCCTGGAGTTCCTTTTCCTGGCACATAACTAATAAGGTTAATGGCGGAACTCCCTCATCCAGTCCTGCTTGTAGGCGATTTTAACTGCCATCACACTGCCTGGGGTTGCAAATCAGTCAACGCTCGCGGAAGACACTTGGGACGTTTTATCCACGATGAGTCCCTGTTTCTTTTGAACACTGGTTCGCCTACCCATATTGCTCTACCGTCCGGGAACACATCGGTTTTAGATCTAAGCCTCTGCAATCCACACTTGGCTCAAAGCTTGGAATGGTCTGTGGGTACTGATCCTCTCGGGAGTGACCACATGCCCATATGGATAGAATATAAGAGCGGAGAAACTCTTGGCGGGAGACCTCGGCCGTGGAACATACGGAAAGCTAACTGGATAGAGTTTGACGCCGAACTTGGGCGAAATTCACACCTGAGGATGAACATCCACCATCAGTAGCCGACTTTACGCAGCAGCTCATTGACACTGCCACTACAAATGTCCCACCGACGTCTGGGGCGCCTCGTCGCACTTCAGTGCCTTGGTGGACGTCGGAGTGCGGGACTCCATTCTTGCCCGCAAGCGGGCTTTTCTAGCCTTTAATCGCAGGAGCACAACGGTCAACTTAATTGCCTTCAGAAAAGCCAGAGCATATGCTCATAGAACAGTAAAAGAGGCCAAGAGAACGTCCTGGCGTAATTATACTGGAGGCCTCAACACATCCACTCCCTCGACTGAGGTGTGGGCTCGCATTAAAAAAATCGATGGCAAGTTTTCTCCCGCTCCCTTGCCCGTCCTGCGAATCGGCGGTCCCGATGTGCTTCAGCCATCTGAGGTCGCGAATGAGATTGGCCGAGCATTTTCCAAACGCTGCTCTGCTGGCAACGTCGATCCGGAGTTCTTGCGGCATCGCTCGCGCAGTGAAAATACTAGGATAAACTTCTCGACCTCGGAACGATTGGCCTACAACGAGCCCTTCTCTAAGCCTGAGTTCCTCTCCGCTATCCAGGGCTTGCGCAATGTGTCCGAAGGACCTGACATGGTTCACAATGAAATGTTGCGGCATCTGCCATCGTGTGCCCAAGACGTTTTATTAACCGTGTTAACTCGATGTGGACAGAAGGCCACTTTCCTGATGCCTGGCGAGAGGCTACAATTTTACGAATCATAAAACCAGGCAAAAGCGACAATGACCCGCTACATTACCGACCCATTTCATTGACCTCCTGTCTGTGCAAATTAATGGAGAGAATGATGAGCGCCCGTTTTGGATGGTATCTGAAAGATATGAACATCTTAACAAACTCTCAGTGTGGTTTTAGGAAGAATCGCTGCACGATAGACCATCTTGTAACCCTTGACACTGATATTCGTTCTGCTTTTGTAAGGAAACGCCACCTCGGAGCAGTGTTCTTCGACATAGTGTGCGCCTTTGACACCGCGTGGCGACATGGAATACTTTTGAAAATGTATGAATGTGGCCTCCGCGGTCCAATGGCAATGTTTATCCGAAACTTCTTAGCAGATCGCCGGTTCCGGGTTCGCATCGGCAGCGACCTCTCTAACTGGTTCCCACAGCTAAATGGCGTCCCACAGGGAAGTGTGCTTAGCGTGCTATTATTTGCGCTAATGATTAACGACATTACCTGTGCACTACAGCCTTCCATTTGCCGCTCACTCTTTGTAGATGACTTCGCTATCTGGACCTCAAGCACATCTGTACCGGCAATGCAGAGGCAACTGCAGCTTGCAGTTCGGTGTTTAGAGCGATGGGGAAATAGGAGTGGTTTCCCGTTCTCACACAGTAAGACTGTAGCCATGCACTTTTGCAGGCGTCACCGATGTCCAGACATGGAAATTCGCTTGTACAATTCGACAATTCCAACAAAACCGACGGCCAGTTTTTTTGGTTATATTTGACAGTCGCTTGACGTGCAGATACCATTTTAAGATGCTCCGCGACAAATGTTTTAAGACAATGAACATTCAAAAGGTGGTGGCACGAACATCGTATGGTGCTGATAGGCGTACGCTGCTTCTCCTGTATAGATCTGTAATACGGTCGAAATTAGACTATGCGTGTTTTGTATATGATGGTGCTTGCAGTACAGCTAAACGAACACTGGACATAATTCATCATACCTCACTGCGTATTGGTACTGGCGCTTTTCACACCTCCCCGGTTGCCAGTCTTTTAGCAGACGCAAACGAACCGCCCCTCGCTTTGCGCCGTGAACTTCTCGGGATGCGTTATGCGTGTAAACTACGTCAGTTTCCGGAACATCCAACATATCGGTCAGTATTTTCGCGAAGTGTTCAGGATCTGTTTAGTGGAAGGCAACACGGAAGTGCCCGACCCTTTTGCATCAGAATTCACGCGTTATTCCAGGAACACAGCATCAGATTACGCGGGGTAATGCGTGTGACATCATTGAAAAGTGCTCCCTGGGAATTGGTGTCGCCTAACATCGACGTATCGCTGTCATATGTGAACAAAGGCGACGTTCTTCCGCAGGAGTTGGAACTCCGGGCACTAGAACATATTTCATCGTATCAAAACTATACCCCGACGTACACGGATGGCTCGAAGACAGACACTGGCGTTGGAAGTGCCTTTGTGATGGGAACTTTAATTAGAATCTTCTCTCTTCCAACCCACGCATCTGTCTACACATCGGAACTGGTCGCCATAAACAAAGCACTGAGTTTTATCGAAACAACCGCTGCTGAACGACACGTGTTATTCAGCGACTCGCTCAGCTGCCTGCTCACGCTGTGAGACCCACTACCCACTAAACCCAATAGTACAAGAAATTCTGGTCAGACTTAGTTCCTTGACCATCAGTGGCAAGGAAGTAGTTTTCTGCTGGATTCCGAGTCATGTTGGAATTTGTGGCAACGAGACCGCTGATGCTGCAGCAAAGCGTGCTGCTCAGGCTCCTTACACACGAAGTCTCCCCCTCCCTTCCTCCGACTTCTATCCAA
Source organism: Imbricaverruca yamaguchii (assembly GCA_034440575.1). Taxonomy (NCBI): domain Eukaryota; kingdom Metazoa; phylum Arthropoda; class Thecostraca; family Neoverrucidae; genus Imbricaverruca; species Imbricaverruca yamaguchii. Next base: position 914,631 of record JAOTOL010001561.1, read on the forward strand.
AAATTAAGGGCCTACTCTTCAAGAAGTGGCAGGCCCATTGGGACGCCATGATAGGCAACAAACTGAGAGAAGTCAAACCATCTCTTGGTGAATGGTCTTCGTCATTACACACAAATAGACGGAACGAGGTTGTGCATCGCACTGTGCCGCTTGCGAATTGGGCACACCTACGACACACATTGTTACCTTCTGACCGGCAGCGACAGACCGATATGTCCAAGGTGCCACGACGCACTGTCAGTACGGCATGTATTGATTTCCTGTCGCCAACTTAACAATGAGCGAAGACGCCACTTTGGGAGTGTCTCTCTCTCCCTTAGGGAAGCTCTGTGCAGCGAGTCTCCCATAGTTCAATCGGACAGCTTTTCCGATTCCTATCAACAATCAAGTTTTCTGTAACATATGCTGTTAACTGATTCTTCTAAAACCAACAAAATATGATTCGTAGCAAGGCATGGTATCGCATCCGTAATTGACCTCGTACATGTCATCCTGACTGACTTTAGTTTGCATTTTACTGTTTGAGTGACTAAGTTATGGGCGCTACATGACCGGCGAAGTCGATGCGCCTCTAAACCCCAACCAACCAACCAACCAACTAAATTAAATGTATGGTATTATATCCGCATGTTCAATATTAGTTTTAATAATGTGTTTTCTTCGTCTTAATGTTGATTTGATCCAGCGTACTTCCGTTGGTCAAGGGAGGGTTAAGCATGATAGTCATTTGAGGCCTTTCTCCTAATGATTGGCTCCACCCAACAAAAAAGATTCAACTTTCTATTCCGAGGAATAGCATGTTATGGCATTGGACCATGCCCCTATCGCTGGAGACTATGAATGTGACTGATCGGCACGGCACTTCAGTCAGCCGGCAAAGTGGGCTTATGCCAGACACACAGACGGATCCAGGAGTGTTTATTGTGCGTAGTGGTGGGCGAACACTCGACTGGATGGGCGCCATTTCCCCGAAGCGTCACTGATTGTGAGGCTTTCGTCTGACTTGTTTACTGATGCACTGGCTAACCAAATATCTCGTCACTGACAACAAAATAGTTCGTTAGGAAATGCGCTCGAGTGTCCTTGGAAGGGCGAATTCTGCTAAAACTTCAAGGGAGTGCACTTTAGCGTTTCTGGAGGAGTGCGTCCTCCCATCCATGAGAGGAGCATGTTCCTCCCATTCCAACTGGATCCGTCCCAGATCAGACATTATTGCTCCTAGATCAATAGGCAAATGGAAGAAATACATTAGGTTAGCAGATGAAACTTAAAAGTATGGTGGGTCCAGTTGCACACCATCCAAATATCCAGGGATTTGGATGGTGTGCAACTGAATTGAGATCGGTAGAGTTGTCGAAGGATGGCAAAAGAGCCCAGAGAGCCCCGGCGTACAGCATCTGAATGAGAAGCATCGTCCGGTGTTTACCACATTAGATAACGTTGCCCACATAACTTTAATTACGTTGCCCACCAAGACAGGATGGCAAATTAAAAGATTTCAGTTATCTTCATAAGGACACGTGCTTTTATATATATATATATATATATATATATATATATATATATATATATATATATATATATATATGTAAGGAAGTGTCAGTCACTGGTGCCCCACTTCTACAGCCACATGTTAGACCCCAGGGAACATCTGATTTTTTCCTGCTTAGGGGGCACTACGGAATCTACAGGAGAAATAGTTGTATTATGCCCTGGCATCAGTGCAATATCATAGCTACTCTTCGGCTAGACAACGAATAGAACCCACATCAATTAAAACATATTAACTTCTCTGATTTCGTATCAATTACTGGGCTGCCCACCACCGTACCTGCTGTTTCACTCTATATTTTCGTGCCATCTTCTTCTTTCTGTCTTTGCTTGTCTTTTGCTTCAGTTCGTAATCCTTTAACAGCGTAAACGGAAAATTGCTTTTCATTTCTGGTAGAGTGAAGGATGTTTACTAAAGATGCCAAAACTGGTTATGATGCAGAAAGAGGTGAGCAATATAGCGGGTAGAAATTGACGGAGATAAGAGTAGTAGCAGTTATTACGTGGCAGACGTTTTATGGCGTGCGATAAATAATGACTAGCACACTGGCTGTTCCCTGTTGCAGCCGTTCTATGCTGCCTCCGACAAAACAGCACAGGAAGCCGAGGCGGAGTGGGATGTCCGTGCACGTGCCGAAAGGGTAGTCGTCAGTCGGCCGTCATTGGGGCCGAGCGGAGAGTCGTCAAGTTTTCTATGTAAAGTGTGTGTGTGCGGGGGGAGGGGGGCGTTAGTTAGCGCCTGGCCATTGATGAAAGGTCGGTCGGTTTCCGGTGGGAGGGACCGGATGTGTTCAACGTATCATCTCGCATGTCTTCACCAGCTGATCCATCATCGTGATCTCACGCTATTCAAGCCGCCGTTGAAATCAGCACGAGGAAACCATTGAAGGAAAGACATCGCCTACTGACCCAACTGTTTATTCACATGTCTTGTTTGCATGTTATTGTGTGTTGACATCAACATTGATAACATAGAGGAGATGTCGCCGTTTTTGCATGACAATGCGGTACTGCATAGCAGATAGGAAGATGCTATCGTATCGGCAGGCAGTGCACCACTGTTCAGCCTGCAGGGAAGATATTGCCTTTCTCATAGGGTGATGTGTCACCGGGTAGCGTATACGGAAAATTACGCCGTTTTGCCTAATATCCCAGGACAGGCGTTGTCGAACAATCTGGTCGGTTTGTCTGCATAAATATTTTAGAACTGTTAGTTCGCAGATTTTCCTATTGTTTAGGCGAGAGAGATAGGTCAAATTGTCAAGCTCATACGTACAACTAAATATTAATATTTGAATGATTTTCAAACATCCTAGAAAAGCTTAGGATTGTGAAATGTATGGTGTCTTAGGATGTTAATGGGCCGGTGTAATAGTTTTTAACATTCACAGATCCCTATTTCGATCGCCTCAACTAGAAATTTTCAAAACATCACTATTTTGTGTTAAATGTGCATGCGCATTTGAGTCTCCAGCATTTGTTCCAGCTGGCGATTACAAACTGCGCTTCCTAGAGACATGAAGCAAAAGTCAGTACATAGTTTGCTTCCAGAAATTACGATTTGCATAGAGTGTGAACCATTCAACTCATTGATTGATTCCTTGTGGTCAGATGAAAGGTCAAATTTTGGCACGTAATATGCTTTTTCAGTCCGTGTCTTGATTTTCGAAACATGTGTAAAATGTCACACGAGATTGGCACGTAAATGGTAAATGTACCTTTGTGTTTTGAGAGTAGCAATGAGCGCCTGGTGCTACGCTGAGACACATTTATGGTACCAGGTCAGGTCAAATAGGTAACCTCAAATCCATAGTTATTCAACATGGTACGAGATTGGTAGTTATCACTTCTCCGGGTCAAAATGGACACTAACATGATGTGCAGGGCTCACAATAACCATATGCTACTCCAAAATATATAGCAAGGCAATCTTAGGCTATCAAAGGCAAATGAACTTGATGAGGCCATAGAGCTATCTTTACACAGCCATCTAATTGTCCGGAAAAAGTGGGAGTCGAAGTAGCAATAATTAGCAACGTTTTGCACCTGGCCTTGACAAAAATGACTCAAGGAACTGCATCGTTTGTTTGACATGTTGGTAAATAATTACCGACGTTGAATAGCTACCGACGTTGACGTTTGTTTACTGACGAAGAGTATTTTTCAGGAAGTTCATGGTAGTTTTCGGTTCTAAGCATTCGAACTCCGATTTGATATGTCTGGAGGAGATATAGGAAGAGTTCTCGGGAAGAGCTCCCTACGAACCTTCGGATGGCATTATGAATTATCATGCAGGATACAAATCTCTAGTCGATGCACTGTTCTTGTCACGACGTTTTCGAGAGAGAACTGGCTCGATAAGCCTGTATGTAATTCTCAAACCTGATCAGTTTACGACGCTCGGAGAAGCGTGGCTGGTCTCGTAAAGCGGTCTGAGAGACTATGAAGAGGTCGAAACCGTACATGGTACCTGGGACTTGTGGCTGTCCGCTGAGAACTGTTGAACTTTCCATGGTCTGCGAGAAACGCCTCCGTTCTCAGATGAGGAAAAAATATCACAATTGCTTCTGAGTGTAGGGCGTTTTGTTACTGCGATGATCTTATCCATTGTCAACGACAAACCACTGCGGAATGCAACTGACGGCTCCCTGAAGAGGACAGCCGAAGGTCCCTACAGCGGACAGCCGAAGGTCCCTACAGCGGACAGCCGAAGGTCTGCAGCGGACAGCCGAAGGTCCCTACATCGGACAGCCGAAGGTCCCTACAGCGGACAGCCGAAGGTCCCTACAGCGGACAGCCGAAGGTCCCTACAGCGGACAGCCGAAGGTCTCTACAGCGGACAGCCGAAGGTCTCTACAGCGGACAGCCGAAGGTCTCTGCAGCGGACAGCCGAAGGTCTCTGCAGCGGACAGCCGAAGGTCCCTACAGCGGACAGCCGAAGGTCCCTACAGCGGACAGCCGAAGGTCCCTACAGCGGACAGCCGAAGGTTCCTACAGCGGACAGCCGAAGGTCCCTACAGCGGACAGCCGAAGGTCTCTGCAGCGGACAGCCGAAGGTCTCTGCAGCGGACAGCCGAAGGTCCCTACAGCGGACAGCCGAAGGTCCCTACAGCGGACAGCCGATGGTCCCTACAGCGGACACCGAAGGTCCCTACAGCGGACAGCCGAAGGTCTCTACAGCGGACAGCCGAAGGTCTCTGCAGCGGACAGCCGAAGGTCTCTGCAGCGGACAGCCGAAGGTCCCTACAGCGGACAGCTGAAGGTCCCTACAGCGGACAGCCGATGGTCCCTACAGTGGACAGCCGATGGTCCCTACAGCGGACAGCCGAAGGTCCATACAGCGGACAGCCGAAGGTCCCTACAGCGGACAGCCGAAGGTCTCTACAGCGGACAGCCGAAGGTCTCTGCAGCGGACAGCCGAAGGTCTCTGCAGCGGACAGCCGAAGGTCCCTACATCGGACAGCCGAAGGTCCCTACAGCGGACAGCCGAAGGTCTCTACAGCGGACAGCCGAAGGTCTGCAGCGGACAGCCGAAGGTCTCTGCAGCGGATAGCCGAAGGTCCCTGCGGCGGATTGCCGTAACTCCCTGCAGCGGGTGGAATGCCGACAGACCCTGCTGAGCGTGCCTGGGCGCAGGGGCGCAAGGGCGCAGGCAGAATTTTCCTAGCGGGAGGACCCGACCGCTTCCACACGAAAATGTTATGTCATCGAGGCCGCCTTAGGAGCGTTCAGTGTACCGAATGTTTATGGTTTGCAGTAGCACGAACACCAAAATGTCTCCCTTGATATAGTGTAGTCTATTATGTGAGGGGAGTCTGGCTCCACCCTGACTGCACCTCTGTCTGGGCTTCAGACACGACACCACGCAATGTTTGTCGACTCCCTGGTCTTACGCGGGGCTGTGAGAGACAATTTCCGCCGGCCAGAGGCCTAGAACTGCAAAGCGTACACATGCCGCGACACGGAAACGACCAGGCGTCAACCTGAGGCAGCGCCGAGGTAGCCAAAGCTGGTGCGGTCGACAAAAAGGAGTCAGAGGTGTCAACAAAACTATAGGGAAGCAATTCTTTGCATCTAAACCAAACAGAAACAAGAAAGCTGATTCACCACTCAGTAAGGTAGCCAAGGCAAACAAAACACGCGAAAGCCAGACAAAATAAAAGAAGACAATACGGAAAACGAAAGCAACACGGTTCAGGAAACCATGTTGCATGTCGTGATTGTGGCAAGATATATATTTTGTCATCTGGAGGCTGCGTTGAGTAGCAGTTCTGCAGTAAGCTCACCAGCGTGTCATGTGCAGATGTGAATAATGGCCAACCCAGCTGCACGCGTGATGTGTGTTGAGAATAGACATGTGTGCTTGCCAAGCAGCCGATCGCTTAGGACGCAGCATGCAACATCTATGTCGCCTATCAATTGGTATTTGGGGTAAAGAAATCACTCTTCAGACCAGTAGCGAATGCAGAGGGGGCATGGTGTCACGATCGTCCTTCGAGCCCCGAAGTGGCCACAGGGAGCCGTTAAACACGTGTTTCAGTGTAGGCCGTGACGAAGCACACATAAGGCGCTCCAGGAGGTCTCCGGACAGCCGGTGAAGGCTGTCCGGAAAGGGCTCTCGACGAAAAGAGCTCCGGAATAATGCAAAGGGTTTCCAGCAGATATAGATGGCCTCCGAGTGCAAAGATGAGATGGCAACAAAATGTCCCTCCCATATTGGCCCGTGTCACAAATGTTAGATCAGTATCACGTCACCAAGATTCATCCTCAAGTGGATAGGTACTCGAGAATATGTAGGCTGCAAGCTGTCTCGATACCACGAATACAATCACCAGCTATGGTACGACGCTACCTGCAATGCAATGCCCATGCACGTTTAGAGCGCAGTCCTCATACCACGTCAACAAAATATTTAATGACAAGAGCACTTCAGCGGGAGGAGGGGCACTGAAGTCCAGGGGCACCCAGCTTATGACGACACGGACAAGAATCACCTGGCGCTGAAGTCCAGGGGCACCGCGCTTATGACGACACGGACACAGATCACCTGCTAGCACCACTGTTGAAAATACGCCACCAGGACGTACATGCTATTGCATCCTGTTCGTCCTCGTTCAGTGGAACTACTCTTCATACCTTCCTCATCTCCAATGTAGCTGCAGGCACATCACCCGTAAGTCCGTACAAATGCCAATGGACCGGTCCATCATAGCAAATGGCTGGGGGCTTCTTCAGGACGTGTGCTGTACTTCGAACGACATTGTCCACTAAGTTTGGGCTTCGGCCCAAAACATGCCGAAAGTCCTCCACCCGGAAGCCCGTATCAGTAGATTTGTCAAGACGTCATACGTGTAATTTGCTGGATAAGCCTGTAATTCTTCAACGCATTATTGGATATTGTACTTTCATTTTGCCAGAAGGCTTGGATGATATTTATGTCTGACCGCATGGGTTTGATCAATTCCCTGCTTCCCAGATTAAGATCTGAGAAACAGATATAGTTAGGCTCTTATTTGATAACATGGCAACTACTGAAGCCAATTGAAGGTTTAAAAGAACACCTCATGGTCCTTAAAATTCCTTAGATATTCAGCTCAGAGATGAATCGCTTGTCTAGGAATTCCATGGCCAACGAGCTCATCGAAAACCTGAAATACTGAGAAGATTACCTCGGTGTTCGACCAGTAACGAAACTTTTTTTTGTTATCGTGAAGGTCTTGACAGAATCCGCGAATGAAGAAGTGTAGCAATGAGCAGGCTGTGAAGATAATATATTTAAACAAATTAAGTGCTGATATGTTATTTATAGTTACCTCAAACTAACATCCGAAAGATCTAAAACATTTTACTTCATTTATGTCATTCTATGGTTAAAACTAACAAATATTGTCGCATGTTGAATATAAAACTTCACTCGAGAAGAGATAGAGGTTGTGCTTGTAATTACGTCGCACCAACTCACACCACTAGGATGTGTGCATGAAAGCATTTGTTCGGTACAACCGTTAAAGGGAGGAACAGTGCGGTCAAAAATGCATGTGAAATTTCAGCTAAATCAGAAAACCGCTGCCCGGCGTGAGCAGAACGATGTCCGAGCCTGTCGAGCCATCCGGATGCTGCAGTCTCGTGCAGAACATAACGCAGATGTCCAGTCTCGTGCGGAGAATCACGCAGATGTCCAGTCTCGTGCGGAGCATTACCCAGACGGTCAGTCTCCTGCGGAAAATCACGCAGACGACCAGTCTCTTGCGGAGAATCACGCAGACGGCCAGTCTCTTGCGGAGCATTACCCAGACGGCCAGTCTCGTGCGGAGCATGACGTACATGGACAGCGCATAGTATCGGAGCGGGCGCCAAAGGTGGCCAAGTCGGAAAAGTCGACTTTCTATTCATGATAAGTCACTCGAATGCATGGATACGTAATTATTCAGGGCACCTAATGGGGGCTTGGAGGCTATACCATGAACATGTTAAGGATGACATTTTCCCCCTTTTTTTGGATCAGCGATCTGCAAATATGCGCTTGTTTTCAGCTAAACACGAACTGTTAAAATGTGTAAAGTGGAGACTTAGACCTTACTCTGTAATACTATGGGCATAAGGAGAATAAGTGCTTAGAGATCGTGGGCTTATATCGGTTTAATCGGTTGCAAATCATTCACCATTAATAATGTGTACACCGTTTGTTTCTTGGCTTACACAATTTGAAACTAATCAGAACTGGTTGAATTTGACATGATTGTCTGGCCTGGGGTCTGCTTTGCCATGGCCATGCTGAAGTGCTTGCGTCTGCTGGAGTCTCCGGCACTGGGGGTCACCTTATTTGTCACCGGATCGCCGGATCCGGTGGATCTCCGGTGGCCGGCGTGCCAGGCATGTCAGCCTGACTCGGCACAAGTGGGCGGAGGGAGGCTAGCTCTTCAGAACCTTGTCCTGCCGGTCACATACAACGGCCCATCCTGGTGCTAGAGTGAGTCAGGGCGAGTCAAATACCAGGTTGCAGAGCATCCCGGTGGCACTGTGTCGTTGTGAGCTCGTTCTAGTGTCTCGGGGTTGTCATTGTGATGGGAAATAGGGAGTACAATGGAGTGCCGAGTGCACGGAGTCAAGCAATGCAAAAATATTATATTTTTAGGACATACAGAGGCGCTTTTGTTGATTTATTCCTTTCAATATCCAGCCAATGGGCATAAAAGGTAGATCTGAATGTCTGTTGTTAGATAGGGTGCAACATCCGCCAGTATGTTAGCAAGCACAGACAGAACAAAAGGGACACATTGAACATCAAATTTTTCAGTGAACTGTATAAACAAGTGGGATATATTATTATTAGTCAAGCATACTCCACATTGCACACGGAGAAACCCCGTAGTCTCGGTGTAGCCACCTTCTTGTTATGACACAACTTTCCATATTCTCTTGCGCCTTACTTGGTCATGAAGTTATCAGGCCAATGACCCGGCCGAACGGTATAGACACGTGGACTGAGGGTGGACATGAACTGTGCATGGACATGGACATGGACTGTGAGGCAGCGCCACTTCCCCGGGTCGCACGATGCATGGACATGGACTGTGAGGCAGCGCCACTGCCCCGAGTCGAACGGTGTATGGACATGGACTGTGAGGCAGCGCCACTTCCCCGGGTCGCACGATGCATGGACATGGACTGTGAGGCAGCGCCACTGCCCCGAGTCGAACGGTATATGGACATGAACTATGAGGCAGCGCCACTTCCCCGGGTCGCACGATGCATGGACATGGACTGTGAGGCAGCGCCACTGCCCCGAGTCGAACGGTGTATGGACATGGACTGTGAGGCAGCGCCACTTCCCCGGGTCGCACGATGCATGGACATGGACTGTGAGGCAGCGCCACTGCCCCGAGTCGAACGGTATATGGACATGAACTATGAGGCAGCGCCACTTCCCGGGTCGCACGATGCATGGACATGGACTGTGAGGCAGCGCCACTGCCCCGAGTCGAACGGTGTATGGACATGGACTGTGAGGCAGCGCCACTTCCCCGGGTCGCACGATGCATGGACATGGACTGTGAGGCAGCGCCACTGCCCCGAGTCGAACGGTGTATGGACATGAACTATGAGGCAGCGCCACTTCCCCGGGTCGCACGATGCATGGACATGGACTGTGAGGCAGCGCCACTGCCCCGAGTCGAACGGTGTATGGACATGAACTATGAGGCAGCGCCACTTCCCCGGGTCGCACGATGCATGGACATGGACTGTGAGGCAGCGCCACTGCCCCGAGTCGAACGGTGTATGGACATGGACTGTGAGGCAGCGCCACTTCCCCGGGTCGCACGATGCATGGACATGGACTGTGAGGCAGCGCCACTGCCCCGAGTCGAACGGTGTATGGACATGGACTGTGAGGCAGCGCCACTTCCCCGGGTCGAACGGTGCATGGACATGGACTGTGAGGCAGCGCCACTGCCCCGAGTCGAACGGTGTATGGACATGGACTATGAGGCAGCGCCACTTCCCCGGGTCGAACGGTGTATGGACATGGACTATGAGGCAGCGCCACTGCCCCGGGTCGCACAGTGCATGGACATGGACTGTGAGGCAGCGCCACTTCCCCGGGTCGAACGGTGTATGGACATGGACTATGAGGCAGCGCCACTCCCCGGGTCGAACGGTGTATGGACATGGACTATGAGGCAGCGGTACGTGCATGGACATGGACTGTGAGGCAGCGCCACTGCCCCGGGTCGAACGGTGTATGGACATGGACTGCGATGCAACACCATCCAGCATGTCGCACCTCTGGACGCCGTGACATGGTACGGGGTCAGGTGCGGTTTTTGGTGCATAGTATGTAGCCACGACTGGCCATATGCTTCGTCCTTCCTAAATGCTCAATTATCAGTTAAACGCAGCAATCCCAGTTCAGTTTCGTGGGAATTGCGATATCCACAGCTACTGGATGTTTTTCTGACAACTGATGTTGATAGTCGCTCGCAAAGACTCGTGCCCCTACCAACTGCAGTGATATCTATAGGCGTCTTTTTTGGTGGCTGAGGTCAGGAGCGGGTTTAGGGTGGTCCAAGGCCTTTGGATCTGACCTATGCAGCAGTATATAAATCGACACTCGTTTGCCAGTAGATTGGTTTGTTTCCGACTGGCAATGAGCCAGAGATGGTAAATCGTGAAGACTGGTAGCTTGTTTTAACCAATTATTTCGCAATGACTACGGTAATCTGCACCAAACTACCGCAACTTAATCCAAACTACTTTTAGTGTCATAAAGCCGTCACCTACTGATGTTGGATGACCTAAAATAGACTCAGGCCGTTCATATTCTGGTTGGGTGCAGTACTGGCCGTAAACAACTGTGTCGTCCGCAAACAGGAACGTATTTCATCGCGATACATTTCAACTTGCAGGTACAGTAGCCGGCATAGATCCAAGTGCGTGCGAAGGAAGAGGAGGAAGAGGAGTGAGCGAAGGAGCTGACATCCAATAGTCTCCAGGGAGAGGCTTTGGGGGAACTCCTCGGGATCTCCGCTGATCCCCTGGGATCCCCTCCCTCCACCTACTGCAGTCCCGGTGTCTCCCGCGTTTGGCAAATTCCTGGAGCTGTGCTTGAATAAGAACGCAGGCATATTCACAAAGGTGCGTTCCTCATTGTAAACGTTGGATCTATGATATTTCATCTGATCTTAGGGGAAAACTCTGGAAAAGGATGCTGAATTATTTCACCATTCTCCATTCCCACAGTATACAATTATTTCAGTGATAATTTCATGTCCAGATGTGCCCCGCCCTCGACCTCATTAACAGCCGTTTTGTATAAACACATGAAATACCGCCGTTTCAACACACATTCTGCTACCCCTACTCCGCCTTCAAGGTGCCACCCTCGCCCCTGTGGAATTTGCACTTTCTCTCCAAGCAAATTCCTTGATAAAGGTCTATATGTAGTGATATATAAACCCAGTTGCAATGAGGAATAATGCTTCCACATCAGGAATCACCCAAAATCTCTACATTTCTTGTGAAAAACGACTACTTCTCTACCTAGCCTTTGTGAACAATAACCAATTGCACATATAGTTGCATTGACATCACGTGGTACCTTGCAAACTTATGTGAAAAAGGTGTGAACTCTTTCTCGAGAGGTAGCAGGGATATTTAACGTAGTCTTTATCTCCATGCACAGTTATATAATTTGCGTCATTCCGCCCGAAAACATTCATGCCAGAATAGAAAAATCCGTTCAATCTACTTCATTCATTTCATTAGTATAGTAGAAAAAACGATGCGAATAACAAGATGGATACACATGGATAATTAGCTATTTACATATGCACTAATTGGGTACATTGGTTTTATGTTGCCAAGAACAATATTCTTCAAATATAAGTGAGTATACACTATATGTTTGGCCATGCCATATGGCTAATCAACAGGTGGAAGGGACAAGATCACAAACATTGTTGTTTACAAAGGGATTTGATGCAGGAGTATCACTCCGTATAAGCATTCCGTGGAAGCACGAGCAATACTTGTGTTGGTTGTACAAACTTGACTGGTGACTTAGGGTACAAACATTCATTGCGGATGTATGTGTACCCACAAGAGATAAAAAGCGACACCGTTGCGCATTATCCATTATCACATATCGACCTGTCAATTGTCCCCTATAATACACTCCTGTGCATTATCCATTATCACCTATCGACCTGAGAATTGTCCCGTATAATACACTCCTGTGCATTGTCCATTATCACCTATCGACCTGAGAATTGTCACCTATAATACACTCCTGTGCATTGCCCATCATCACTTATCGATGCTCAGCATATGCCAGGCAGCCACATGAACGCAACACAATAGCTAACCGGTATAAAGTCCAATGCAAATTGCAACACGCACCACAGCGAGCACAAAGAAGACATGTTTTGGTTATCAATAAAACACTGATAATTTCCTTTGGAGAGACGCTTTCGCTCTGCACTGACAGCCTGTACAGTGCAATAGCTTCGAATTGTTAACTTAAACAAGGACAAATGCAACCATCATTTGTGGCCGCCATCTGGCATTTGTGGCCTAAAACAAACCAAAACACCAAGCACTACGTTTAAGTTCATGCATGTACACCATATATATTTATGCACAAAAGCCAATCGATCGCACCTCAGCATTGGTTCTACTGGCGTGGTACTCGGCCGCGGCCCGCAAACCCGGGAGACGACCTCCACGGCAGGTCATTTGTCGCCCCCGGGCGACCTGAGGTCGACACTTGTACGGTGGCGGATGGCGAGGCAGGTGGCAGCGGCTCAGCCGGGTCGCCACCGCCACCCAGCCGTTCGCCTTCGGGTCGCTATCAGTTAAGGGCCGCATCATACCGCTCCGCTTTGAGGCGAGTTTCATATAAACAAAAATCCCGCCGTTGACAGCTTTATTTATTTAATTTAAAAAATATACCCCATCGGGTTTCATGAAACCATTGACAAACATTTTCTCCATCACAAAAAAGTCAGCATTTTCACCTGACGGCCTTTTATTTTACATAGCCCAGATGCGACAAGAATGGTAAGCATAGCCGGCACTAAAGAGACATAAAAACATAAAAGAGCAGTGCAACTATGAGCTGCAAGGGCTCTTCTTCATTGCACTTTGGACACTCAACCAGTTTCCCACCAAATCCGTCGATCAGCCCTCCCTGTAATACTGAAAAGCAACCCCCTCTATTCTTATAATGATTGTCTATGCTGCTTTTATAGATCTCCAATGTGCTGCTACTGACAATGGTTTCTGGCAGCTGGTTCCGGTGTTCTGTTACCCTCTTGGTGAAGACAAACTGTCTTAACCATGTCCTCCTGTGGTTAAGTTTAATTTTCAATTGATGACCTATAATGCCATCACTTATGTTAAATTCAAACATTTCCCTGAGATATCCCTTCTACAGACCATGACAAAAATATAAAGACCTCAATGAGATCTCCTCTCAGACTTTCATATCTAAGTGAAAAGATATTCAGTTTTTTCAATCTTTCCTCATATGCCAGGTTGTTTATGTCATTAACCATTTTTGCAGCCCTCTTTTGTATCCTCTAAAAGGCAACAACACTTGTCATAACTAGGAGACCAAGCTTGGACGCAGTGTTTCAAATATGGCCTGACATATGCACAGTAAAGCTTCCTCATGACCTCCTCACTTCTGTATGATACATTCGTATTTATTGTCCCAAGCATTCTTAGTTTCCACTTCCTGGCTTCCTTGGTCTGTTCTGATGCCCCCAATTTTGTGTCCAGAATAACACCTAAGTCCTGCTGAGTCACCGATAATACTTGACCACCCATGAAGCATACAGCCTTCATATGCTGCCTATCTACATGCATTATTTTGCACTTATCAAAATTAAATTTAATTTGCCATTCTTCGGACCACTTCACAGGCTCGTCGATGTCTTTCTGCGGCAAGATGTGCTCATTGGGACCTGTTATTGCCCTAAAAACCATCAAATCATGGGACAATTTCAGAACCTTACGGCTTAGGTCACTTTCAATGTCATTTACAAACATAATGAACACTAGTGGCTCCAGTACGGACCCCTGGGGGACTCCACTAAGAATATTTTGCCATGATGACTTTGTACCATTTAGCATTACTTTCTGCTGTCTATCTGAAAGCCACAACTCTATCCATTTTAGAATGCTACCTGCAATCCTATGAACCTGAAGCTGCATCATTAACCGTTTATGGGTTACCTTTCCAAAATTTTTACTAAAGTCGAAGTATGCTACATCAACCTGATTTCCTTGATCAAATTGTTCTGTAGCAAAGTTCAAAAAGTCCAATAGATTTGTGAGACATGATCGCCCATTTCCAAACCCATGTTGAGTATCTTGAATCAATCTGTTTCCTTCCAGATAACTTACCATTATATCCTTCATAATTGATTTGAGTACCTTGCAGACTAGGGATGTGTGGCTGACTGGCCTATGGTTTTCAACTTTCCCTCATTCACCTTTCTTGAAAATAGGAACTACATTTGTCCTTTTCCAATCTGTTGGAATTTCATTTTGTGAAACTTATCTACAAAATATTATACTAAGTGGGAATGTCAGTTCCTTTTCAGCTTCCCGAAATATCCTGGCATATATTTCATCATGTCCTGCTGCATTGTTTGGCTGTATTTTCCTGATATGATTGAAAACAACATCACTATCAATGAAATCAACATAGTTTATCCGATCACATGTCACTGAGCTGTGGTGTACGGTTGGCCGATTAGTCATATCTTTCAATATAAACACTGATTTAAACTGCTTGCTCAGCTCCTCAACTATCTCACCACCCTCACCCAATATAGTCCCATTTACTTCCAGTGGACCAATTGTGCCAATATATAAACTTTGCTCAGACCAATATAAACTTTGCTCAGCTTGTAGAAACTAACGAACTTTTTGCTGTCCCCATTACGGTTTCTAGCTAAATCCAGTTCTTTTGCTCGCTTGGCTGCTCTGGTCTTTTGCTTCACAGTGTCTCGAGCGTTTCGATACGCCTTTAGATTAACGACATTTGAGGATTCTTTAAAGACTCTAAATGCAGTTTTCTTAGCCTTAATTGCTTTTATCAAATCTGGTGTAAGCCATGCTGGCTTTCCTATTCTTCTTTTGCGTCTTGGCTTTTGGGGGACATCTCTAATCTGAATTTCCTTCAAGTAAGATTTGAACTTTTCCCACATTTCACAGGCATTTCAATTGGAGAATTCTTCTTCCCATCTGATGGCACTTAAAGCCGCTCTCATGCAGTCAAAGTCTGCTCTGTTGAAATTTGGAACCTTTACCAAATTATCCTTTATAATTTCCCCTACTTGAATCTAACTATGTTATGGTCACTTCTTCCCAGAGTTTTTCCTACAGTCAAGTCTTGAACCAAGTCACTTAAATCCGATAATACAAGGTCCAAGAATGAGCCATGCCTGGTAGGTTCCGATACAAACTGGTATAAGAACAGGTCCTCTTCAATGCATTTCGTAAACATTTTGCAGCAAACACCAGCATTTTCATAACCTTTTAGATTAAAGTCACCAAGAATAAGGCACTTCCTCTTAAAGTTTCTACTGATTTCCTCACAAATCACCTTGTCAAGCTCCAGTTGCTGAGAATGTGGCAGGGTTCCTGATCGGTAGAAAGCTCCTATCCTCAGAGTATTGCTGTTGCCTTTTCCCACAGTGACATCAAGCCAAATTGACTCCACAGACACATTTTTATCCCCAACTGCTACTTTTTGAGAACTGAATAAGCTATTCATATAGAGCATTACACCACCCCCTTTGCTTGCTGGACCTCTATTCCACGACAACAACCGGATACTCTGAGCATTAAACATCATACACTTAGCAAATGCTCCATAACCACCTTTGGCTTTTTCATACTGAGGAGTTCTTTTATCACTAGATGAACTATCGCTCTGTCTCCTTGAACTACTGCTGTCCCTATTTGCTGACTTTGAGGTTCTATTGCCTTGGCTGACACTATTGGAATATTCCTGAGTTGGCAATGCAATTTCATCCCTCCTCATCCCATTGCCTAGTTTCCCTGAAGGACATGCTCGTACACTTTGCTTAACACATGGACCCCCTTCTCAGAGAAGTGCAGGCCATCCCTCTGATAGAGGTCCCATGATGCATAAAACCTGCACCACTCATCTACAAAAGTGAAACCTAGCTCATGGCAGAGTTTACCTACCCTGGGGTTGGCTGCCAGTGCCCTAGAGCTCGACTCTGGGGAGGCTCTAGCCCTAGGCAAAAATGCTGTTACAATGACTCTATTGTTACCCCTCAAGGTGGCCAGAAGGGCCCTGTAGTCCTGCAGAAGCTCCTCACTCATAGCAGGACCTATGTTATTTACTCCTACGTGCACTATAACTGTATTAAACTGGTGATCACTGGTGGTCTGTGCCACCATTGGTACCAGGTCCTTGACCTTGGCACCAGGCCTGGTGATGCACCTCCTGCCTCTCTTACCTTTACATAATACCCTATCTAAATGTCGCACCCGAGAATCACTTACAATCAGTACTATATCCTTACTACTAATATTATGGGGGCTGGATGGTGCCTGGAATCTACTCGATGTTAATATGCCGGCTTGCTGAATAGTTTGACTGGGCTTCCTCCCTCTCCCACCACCTACCACCTGTCACTCGCTGACCTTTTGCTTAGGATAGCTCCTCCAAATCCTCCAACCCCTGACCGCATGCCACTTCCCCTCCTGTGACTTACCAGAACTAGCCCTCCTCCGTTCACTAGTAACACTCTCCTCTAGAAATACCCCCCAGCCACCACCACAGTAGGGGAAGTCTCAGTTACTTGATAGCCTATGACCACCTGAGCATAGTATGTCCCTGCTGCAGACTGGCCCCTACCTGTTGCCTTTGCTTGCTTACCCTGTGGAACAAGGATAGCCTTGAGCTTGGAAAGCTCTGCCATAAGAGCCCTAACCTTCTCTAGATCCTGCATCCTGGAGGTAACCATCCTACAGGCTGTAGCTTATTCCTAGATTTGGATTTAAATCAACTCGTTAAGCAACTGACACACATTAAATAAAAAGCCCACTATTATTCACTAAAAATGGCTACCTCCTATGCTGTCAGATAATAATCTAAGTACCTCAAGAATGCCATCACACTGGGGAGAAACTATTAAACAATTGCCTTTTTCTTTTCTTCTTATATTTTTCAATATAATTGTCTTCTAGACAATTAGATACTTAGATGAGTATCGCTTATGCTAGACAGTCAAAATTGTGCGGCTAAAGGCTAGACAGGAATATGAAAGGAAGTCAAACAGCACTTGTGAATACCACCAGCGTAGTATTAAACTCTATCTTAAGCATGACCACCAAAAAGACTATGCACCACAAGACTAAATAAAGTATGTTAAGAAAGAATTAGCGTTCTTTGATGTAGGTTATAATATCTACACACAGAAAAGACGGCAACAGGCTATCTACAAAAACAAAAACAAAAAAAACAAGGGCTTATCTTACGAACAAACTACACCGTGAACGCCACAATTTCAAGGTTATATAACAACCTTCGAACCTTGCTACAACCTCTAACTGAACAAAACTAAATACTAAAATACTCCAAGAATAACCTAGATACCTCTACAATTACACCTGTATATGGAAGTACACCTAGTATAATCTCAGCTAACTATTTAAATCCCAACCTCTTTCCTCAACTTTAACACCAAAAAGACCCAAACTTATCCCTCTACACTACAAAGACCTAAGCCACGAGGCCGCGCCACCCGTCTACAAAGCGTTCCCGTGGAGGATCGATAATTCTGGAAGCTACTTAGTGGTAATTTAAGCTCGCTATTTTAATCCTAGCTCACTATTTCAATCTTAAGCCATATCTTAAACTAAAAAAATGAAAATTATGAGGCTAAATTATGAGGCACACAGGTCAAACAGCATGTGGCCTAAAAACAAGAGGGCGCTAGGGAGCCTCGCTATGTTGATATAGTATAATTTGCGTGTTAAAGAACTTATCAGAAACAAACTATGCACATATATTCACAGAAGTAATTGCTAAACACCTATGCACAATTTAGCCTAGTGTACTGCACCGTTCTGCAACGACTTATCTGGTAAGTAGGAGCTCCTCACCGACGTGCTTCCACCGTGACACCTGGCGGCAAACTGGGTCAGCAAACCGCTAATGGTCCAAAAGTCTAAAACTTTACGGAAAATCCAACATATCGGCTGCGTTTTATCCCAGGAACGTGGGTTTACATGCCCAACAGCATTGCATTTTCACCGGGTTTTCGGCCCAATAATATTTTGTGGCCGTGCATACAACATGGGAGGGCTTTCACTCAACGAGGACCATTGGGAATCGGAGTTGATCATAATGCCACAGCGGTGTCCAAGAGTGTTCCGCCGGCGATAGAGCATAACAGTGGTCTTGGGCTGCCTCAGTCAGGCTGGTTACCGGGGGTATAGCTTTGAATGTTTTTGGGAGAACACATGTTGTTGTTTTCAAAATGTTTGCTTTGTTCCCCCATTAATTTCAACTTTTAGGATGGGACCCTATGTGGTATGCCACCAACATACTTGGGCCCACCTTTATGTATTGCGCCTTCCCAATTACCAGAAACCTACACCTATGGCTGGTACCACCTATAGATGTGCAGCCAAAGGTGTAGGTTTCTGGTACATTACACGTACACCTTTGATGTACCTATAGCCATTGAGTAGATAACAGTGAAATGCGGTGTGGAAAATTGGGTCTTTATGTTATTATTATCATTTAATTTTCATAGGGCCAAATGCAAACTTTGGCAACATTTGTGTGGCTGCATGGCATACGCCACACCTGCTACGTGTTATTTCCCACCCATATCTATATCTAAGCGACATAGGGAATTTGTTCCATGATGCAGGATGGGAAGCTTTGCCAAAGTAAGCATACGATAAATGGTTTGTCTTCAGGGGTGTTTCAGATGTTTGATGATTGTTTATTCAGATGTTTGACGGTTTGAAACAAACGGCGATTACATTAAGCCATCCTAACCTCCATGGAAAATTTTGATGGCGTACAGCTGACAATTGCAAATGGTTACCAGAATTAAGCATGCACCTACTCTACGTTATGCTACACTAAGCTCTCGCTAAGCTGACAGGATGGCATACAACCTGTGATATTTGGAGGTATGGAAAACTGGCGTATGAAAGATAGGAGCTATACAATCCTGAGATGGGTTGCACTGAATTGGTTTCTTGCCCGACATTTTAGCAATTGGCCACAAAACAGGATGGGAAGCTAATAATTTCCAATGTAGACTGCCAATGTTTGTGACGTTCTGGAGATCAAACCAAGCATTCTTTGTCATTGCAATTCGTTTTTACAAACCTGATATACATTAGGAAGTTGAAATAATTCACCATCAGTCCTGTCTACAATGAAAGCATTTGCAGATTGCAATGGACCAGTAAGGATGGACCTTGGACGCGACAGGCACTTCTTTCTTTGACATGATTGTAGTATTTTGCCATAAGCTGGTCCAGCCCAACTTCAATCCTCCCACGAAATCATTGCTAAAACCTACATGTGCGGAGGTTGGATTATGTAAAACCCATGGTCACTGGAAAACCAATAATGTATTCCTCTGCGTAATGCCTCGTGCAAACAAAAAGCTTTCTTTTTGTTCGCTCACTAAGTGCGTTCTGTATCACGAAATGGGTAAATTAACGCACGGCTATCAACGTGGCTGATGAGACTGGATCCTCCTGACGACATGACCCCCAGCAGAACGAAATAGTACGGTAACTTGTGCGCAATCGCAAATATTGCAAATAAAGTAAGCCATTATATAAATCTTCATCGACCTGAAGCAATGATGAATATTAAATCAATGGCCCAGGAAAGTACCTAAGCAATGTGTGAACATAATGGTAATATAGCTTGCATCAATGCATATACCTCACAGTTTGTCCCTGAGTATGACGTCACCCGTTCTGCCGTATTCCTCGTCCAGAAAAAGCCACCATGCTTCAGAAAAACGGACGATTTTCTGCCGTGACGAATGTTTATGAAAACCGAAATACGATAATGCGTATTCTACATGGCTGTAATTGTATTGTTTAACAGTAACGGTTGCTGTTGTTTGATAAAGAAAAAAAGAAACTCGCATGTGGAGAGCATTTACTTCAACCTAGACGTCTCCAGTGAAGCATGTGTTCTTTAAAACACATGGTTCACTAGTGAACTGCTGGGTGGCCCACCAACTATATTGCGTTAAATGCAAAATGCTCCGGAAACTTAGCAAAAGATGATACGAACTTTTTGTCGCTAGCTCAGTGACATTTAAAAATGACAGTAAGCAATAAAGTACATTGAAGTACATCCCACACAATATCCCTAGCTGTCACAAGCCGCCACAAGCTATCGCACACGATCGGCACAGCCTGCATTAGCACTTGCACGAAAACGTTACTTTGAACCGGCGTTTGTATCCGAGGATACTTGCATTTATGGTACCCCAACAACTCCTGCGTGCCGAGTACACCCTTCCGCCACCTTCAATGCCAGATTGCAATATTGTCGACTTCCACAAGCTTTTAGGAAATATTCCCAAAATCAGTTACGTCATCAAGGCTGAAACTTCACACCAACAAACATAATGTAGCAATCAGCAGTAAATAGAATAACTGTCGAAAGTATTTCTACACACTAGCGGATGTCATCTGAAGATTAACGCCCAAACGCTCATGGCAAATTCATGAGAATACTCAATGAATACACGAAAACTATATACCTCTTAATAACCAGTGGCGTATATACGGGAGAGTGACCTTGAGAATCTGCTACACCCGTCCAATAGAGATGTAGCGTCCCTTCAGAACGCTCGAGTGCACCCCTCCCAACCTGGCTCAACCAACGAGTTTTTCAGCCGCTGGCACCCCTCAACATAAAAAGACAACCCCTCACTGAGGAAATGGCACTCCTTCAAATCAAATGCGCTCCCACCTCCTCCCTGATAAAAAATTGCGGATCCTATACGGCGATTGGATATGTCGAAATACTGGATAGGAATTATATGGCACTTGTAGTCAGTGAGTGAGTGCCTGACGAAAGCGACACTGATGCGCAATTTTATGAGGTTGTTGGTACTTCATCCCCTTCTCTACCCACTGTTGCGACAAACTAGCTATGATTAGAAGGACACTTGCGCAACTTGAAAAACAATGTGCAGGTGTTGTGAGATGCGTTGCGACACGTTGCGCGTCATGTACATCCACCACTGCGGCTACGCCATGCTCACTTCGGCGCTAAGCAGCACTTTCAGCAACCCACCGCACCGCACTCCTTCGGGCGCCGCACTAGTCAACCGCAAGATGTACGCACAGCACGGACTACACGAACATCCCCAACACTCGGTTAAAACAAAATCGACTCGACAAGTCTGGTGAAACAAGTAAGAAAAGTATGATTGAGATTCCACCACACTGGCGAAACGAAAAAGAGCTGCAGCCAGTCCGCAAAACAGCGTGCCACGTACCGTCCAGCCGGACTGAGCTCAACCAAGGCGGCCTAGCAACTTACGCCATGCGGGGAATGTTCAGTCGACTGTCGCCGCGTTCCGGTCACGCCATGCGGGGAAGGTTCAGTCGACTGTTGCCGCGTCCCGGTCACGCCATGCGGGGAATGTTCAGTCGACTGTCGCCGCGTCCCGGGCGCCGGGAGAGCCCGTCGCTTGCGTACCGCGTTCTGTCGAGACAGCGCCAGCGCCCGTCGCTTCTTGAGCCGGATGTAGGCGAACAGCAGCAGGTTGAACAGGCCGCCTAGGTTGGTGAAGGTGGTGATGGCCATGAACAGGCCAAACGGCGGCCGCGCCGTGGACATGGACCACGCACCGTACACGATGATCGGCAGCCACTGCGCGAAGAAGGAGAGCACGAAGTAGGTGCAGGTCCACGCTGTCTTGTTGACGGAGCGGCCCAGGTGTGTGCGGTTGCCGAGATGACGTCGGTTGTCCAGGTCAGCGATGTGCAGCTTGACCACCGTCACGACGTAGAACGCCAGGTTGAACACACCCACGCCGACAAGGAAGAGCGTGGTGAAGACGAGCAGCGCCACCGGCGCCTTGACCGGGTCCAGGTAGCAGAAGGCGCCGCTGGGGCCGAGCTGGTTCAGCAGCCAGAGGGCGCCGCTGAAGAGCAGGCCCGGTCCGAGGCTGACGGCCATCGGTCGCCAGTCGCGCCGGCCGAAGTTGGGCGGCCGCAGCCGAAACACCATCAGACACGCCTCGAGCGCCACGAAACACACCAGCGCGTTCTGGGCAATCACGAACACGGACAGGACGAAGCCGAAGAAGGCGCACAGCTGTCGCGGCCGCACGTGGTCGCGCTCCGCCAGGTACAGGCCGTGGTCCATCATGTGCATCAGGTTGAAGAGGCCGTCCGCCATGGCCATGTACACCAGCACACGGTCGCCCGTGGTCCACGAGTAGAACGTGGCCAACTTCCACTGGTGCGCGCCGATCGTCAGCACAAGCGTGGTGACGGCGCAGAGCAGACTCACGACCAGACACGTGATCGCGGTGCAGTGGATCAACAGGAAGTTGCCGTCCGCGAGGCCCTCCACTGGCAGGTCGTACCCGGAGCCGCCCATGCCACACGCGCCGCGGATATACTGCCGCCGCGGGAAGATCACGTGATACTCGCGAGTCTCCGCCGACCCGCGCTCAACACCGCAGCTCGCTGCCGCCCCACGTCGCCGACCACTGGAGGTCACGCGGGTCACGGCAGGATCACCTCTCGTGCCCGACGCCGCACCGTCGCGGGCGGTCGGCCGGCCGCCACCGACCGACTGCCACCCACTGCCACCACCGGCAGAGGCACACCTAGCGCAGCAGGGGGCGCACCGGTCGGCGCACGCTGCCTGTCGAAGCCGGCGCGCCGCGCCGCCCACAGTTTTGGACTGTCGAGGGCGCACCAGCTCCGCCAAAAACAGCCGCGCCGACATGGCAGACATTCAAACGATCTCATCTCGCCGACCCGGCGGCCACATGAAAGGGTCTGGCGGTGGCCGGCGCGCGAGCTGTCGCTGCATGCATCGTGTCCAGCGTCTGGAGTGCGCGCAAGGCCAGCAGAAGAGCCTCGGGCGGATCAGCTGGCGGCACACACGACCCGTGGGGATCCGGTGTGCGCTTCGGTGGCTCTCAAATTGGCGCGCCGACGGCAAGCCGGAGGCGGGCGGCGCTGCCGGAGCGGATCCTTGTTCATTCCACCCACAACGTCCGCGTCTCTTTGAACTCCCTACATGTGTTTGCTGTTAGGAAGTGGGCGCCCGACGCCGTGCGACTCTTGTGTCATGCAGTTCGAGCTGACCAGACACCAGCTGCAGCTGACGTGTCCTGCTGATCCTCGTTCACTGAAGATCTAAATATACACCGTGCTGAGACGTGTGTCACCTCCAATACATGACGCGCCCTCGATGTAGTTGAGATGATGCGTGTGCACTGATTAACGTGCTGACACTGTTTTTAGTCACATCATTTGTATGCATTTCGTCATATAGTGATCACAGGTACTGGTTTGCAAAGCTTCGACTCCCCAATTTATTTTTGTGAAGCTAAGGTATGCCATGCAAGCCTATCAACTGTCGGTCATTTGAATCAGTGCATCCAAAATGAAATAGTGGCGTGGTGAACAGTAACGGTCTACCACATCTACCACAAGACAACATGTAAGCAACACGTTAGGTACTCAAGCACTGTAACATCCAAGAGGCAATGAATGGCATCACACATCAATAGTTAACCCGTCCCGTCTAGGGGGAGGTCTTCAACCCCCCCCTCAGGCTTTCCGCGGACAGCGGACGAACGGCGCGCGGTAGCGCGCCCAAATTTGGCATACCTTTTTATTAAGTTTTTTTTTATTAGGGCAAATTGACTTCCAACAACACTTCTCGGTCTGCTCTATCCATTGGAAAAGGAAAATTAAAGAAAACTTGACAACTCAATTTTGAAATAAAAAAAGAAGTTTTTAATCTTATTTTTTGGGGCCAAAAAGTTGTATGGCCCTGATCGATTTTGTTGTCCTTTTCTCATTCTAAATTTTTTTCTTCTTCATATATCCCCAAAATGAACTGCCCAGAGCCAAAAACATAATGTAAGTCGTCAAAAGTCGTGAAAATCTAGCCCCCTGGTGATGTCACTTTTGGGGGAAAATTGCTTTCCGGATGGATCCGGACCCTACTCGTCGAGCGCTTTCCGATGACACCTCATTCGTTTTCGTGCGACGCTTAGTTTGGATTTTAGAGGGGGTTACTATCCGCCCTCCACCCCCCGAGACGGGGTGCGAGGATCTGACCGGAGAGACGGCGCGGGTTAAGGGTCCCAAAAACCTAACGGCACAATCACCACTTAAGTGCGATGCCATCATTACTTTCCTTGTAATTTGACACGTGGGTGCTGACAAGGACAGCCAATTTCGGCGGTCTTACCGAACGCGGAACCGCTGCCAAGGTCGGCAGATGTGCATTGTGCCAGATGTGCAGGCGTGATGTTTGGTGCTGTCAGTGTGTGCCGCGGCACTTGCTGCCAGCTACTGAAATACACAGCTATGTAGCTGACAGCCATGCCCGGCTCACATTGCCACCGGAGCGGAAAACGCTCACTTCCGTCGGATGGAGCGGACTTGCAACGCTCGAGGAGGTCCGACAGCTCTAGTACGTCACTCGCTGACGAGCACGGTACGCTGTTAGTAAAGTTGTCACGGCTCTAGTTGTTAAAATGGAAACATTTCGCCTTCATTTGCTCCACGAGGATGGCTAGATCGGGGTGCCGATGAGATGGTTGACAGACGGACGCTTTTCACCGAAGGGAGTCCGTCTTTTCACCTATGCTGGGTGTTGGAAAGTATCTACCTGTGGCAACTCTCATGCCCAACGTGTTTCAATGCCTCGTGACATAGCTGGTTCACCACTCACCTGGGGAACAGTGCACACTAGAACCGCGCCGAAAGACATGGCGACTAGATGTTCATTTGAACACGTTGGAACTTTTCCATGATACTAGGGTATACGTCGCGCAAATGCGTTAGGTACTTCGTGCAACAACCCAGTAGGCAACATTCGGCATTTGGCGGATTTTGCTAAGTGGAAAGGTGATGATGAGAAGGCGCCCGTTTCACCCAGAGGGCGATTTCACACAATTCGATGAGCAGGTAGTGCATTCAGGGCATATTTTTCATTTCCACCCGGTAGCACTTTAAGAAAAGGGCACTCGCAACCCATGAAAAGAACACTTGTACCCATGGAAAAGAGTACATACTCTTGAAGAAAAGTGTACCTTTTCATTTGGAAATGCCAACTGTTAGCACAAAATGTTTATAATTTAGGAATTTTATTTTGAAGACACCTTGGTATATTTAAGCAAAGTAGGGACGTATATTGCCTAATATAATGTTACGTCATGACACCACGTTATGTTTGTGCATTGTGCTATGGCGTGATATTATCACATACTTTCAAGACATCAAACATCTCTGGCGTGCGGGAAATCCTGTTGGCGAAACCATGCAATACGGTACACAAAGCTAAATAGATTACTAAATATAAATCGTAGTGTCCTGGAATTAGTACAACGTAAAACTGGTGCATGAGATTGAGCACTAAATCTTAATAACGCCAAGGAGGAGGTCGATAAAAGGGTCTACTTAGAGCAGACATCGGTCATATCGTAGACACTTCAGGAAATCGTGGAAGCATCACACAACTAAAAAACATCCTCATTAGGTCAGGCCACATCCACCGTTCGGGGTTCACAGGTCGGCAGGCTACGCGTCAGACATTCAGTAATACCAGTGCTATACAGAGCACTAAGTAGAGCAGGGTACTGCTGAGTGCATGCCACTGTGCTGAGCAAGACACAGGGAACAGACTACTGGACAGAGTATTCTGTTAAGGCAGTGAGACCCATCGTTAAAACACTTGCAAATAATATCAGGAAGGAAGACACTCTGGAGAGCACCAATCAGGGTAGGGAATTGAGGACAAGAATCTTAGCGGGGCACATAGGAGGGTGCCAAAGAGACTATGACACCTAGAGAGACACTAACACTGTCAGAGCGCCAGGGAAAGGACTCTGGAGGACTAGGTACGAAATGGAGCGGGGTAATAAGGTACGTATATCATTCAGAAGGAATAAAACACTGCGGAGGGAAGGCGCTAAATTGGGCAGGGCATTACGAGTACAGAACACAAAGCAGGACAAGGAGTTAATGAGGGCACTACAGAGGGCACTCTAGTGAGTACAGCACTAAGGAGAACAGGGCGCTCAGTATGGCATTGATGATGACACTAAAAAGACTGGACCTCTGACGAAGACATGTGAAGCATGGCACTAATGGGGTAGAACACTATGGAAAGCAAGGCACACAGTAGAGAGGGGTGCTACGGAAAGGAATGCACGGTATTAATTTTGCCAGGCAATATGAAGGACAGGGCGCGAAGAAGAGCAGGACACTTAGCTGGGTAGAGCAATCAGAAGGGCACTAGGGAAGGTAAAACAGCGAAGAGGGCGGGACACTGATGAGTGCATGGCACTCAAAATGGAAGGGTACTCAGGAGAACAGGCACTTCGAATAGGACGATAATTAGGGCAGGATACTAGGAACATTACATACCTAGTGAATATCTGAGAATCCAACGAAATGCGAGATAATAAACGTCCTTTGGTAGGTATGTACGCATCCGCTCATTTGTCTGAGGATTAAGAATTTGAATTTGTAACACTGCGGCAGTCAAATATCTTTCTCGAATACAGCTTAGTATCCTTGGCTGGCTTATGTGGGAAATTAAAAAGACACACATCCTGACGGTCCATCATTCTAACACGGTGCGTTGTTATGCCATATGTCCAACACCAATAGCACTGGAATGCAACAAAATGACCAGGCGTCAAAATGTTCAATTGCCAAGCAGCTACATAATTGACATGTAAACCTACCGACGCTTTGCACCTTCATTTTACATTATGCACCATGGGCATTCTGTCGCACCCCAGTGGTGCAGGCTGTTGGGCATTCTGACGAATGGACGCCACAATTCAGCTGAAGCGCCCTGGACGGCCTGAGCGCCCCCCGGACGGCCTGAGCGGCCTCGGGCCGACGGTAGCGGCCCGTGCGGCCTGAGCGCCCCGGACGGCCTGAGGCCTCGGTGATCCGGACGGCCTGAGCGGCCCTCGGTGAGCCCGGACGGCCTGAGCGGCCCTCGGTGAGCCCGGACGGCCTGAGCGGCCCTCGGTGAGCCCGGACGGCCTGAGCGGCCCTCGGTGAGCCCGGACGGCCTGAGCGGCCCTCGGTGAGCCCGGACGGCCTGAGCGGCCCTCGGTGAGCCCGGACGGCCTGAGCGGCCCTCAGTGAGTCCGGACGGCCTGAGCGGCCCTCGGACGGCCGGAGCGGCCCTCAGTGAGCCCGGACGGCCTGAGCGGCCCTCGGTGAGCCCGAACGGCCTGAGCGGCCCTCGGTGAGCCCGGACGGACTGAGCGGCCCTTGGTGAGCCCGGACGGCCTGAGCGGCCCTCAGTGAGCCCGGACGGCCTGAGCGGCCCTAAGTAAGCCAACATCCGAGGAGTCCAATAATGCGCCGCCTGAGGGCGGACGTGCTCAGGTTATCAGGCTGTTTACGGGCGCGTGCGTCTGTATCACGCGCGTGCGTGTCTTCGGTCACACGGAGCAGGTGTTGATCGCACTGCTCCGGCGCACCATTGCATGACAAGAGTCAACCTAACACACTCCCCTTCCTCCGTGCTCGTAGTGTTCCAAGTACGTGGCTACACCATCTATGCATTGACCTTAATCAGAATTAGAAATTACCGGGAGTGGAAGGCGGATCAGGCACTGCCAAGTTCTGATAATCCAAATGCTGCGACTGGGAGTAGGGTAGGAAAGTTGCTAGTTAGGGGGAGAGGGATGGGTGCGATGGACGGCAACGCGAAGATAATGTAACGGCAACAAGTATTCACGGTTAAGACCCGCTCGAAACGCTACCAACCCGTGTTTGGACCCTTCTGATCATCATGATAAGGAAGATGTGTACTCTGCACTTGATTCTAGTAGCACCAGACGATATCGATGATATCGCGCGATTATCGCGCTCACTGAGCTCAGAACTGCCTTGGAGGGCAAGATCAATAAACTCGAGCATGCAGCGGCCCTATTGCCCCCCCCTCCTCCTCTTCGTCGGGACAAATCCGTACGCACAAACAGCCGGCAATGTGTTTCTCGACGGGGGAAGCTCGTAAGATCTACACTTTCAGAAGACCTACGTTCAGTAGATCTACTTTTAGAGGATTTATTTTCACAGGATCTACTTTCAGAACATCTATTTTCACAAGATCTACTCTCGGGACAGGGTTGTTCAGAGGATCTACTCGAAGACGAAAGTGTTCACAGGATCTACTTTCAAGAGAATGTTTTTCACAAGATCTACTCTCGGGACTGGGTTGTTCAGAGGATCTACAAATGGGCCTCACGTGTTCAGAAGATCTACTCCCGAATGCAAATGGTAGGTCTTATGAGCCTCACCCGTTTCGACGTCAGGAGAACAACTTCAAAAGTCATGTGTACAATGCACAGTTTTTTTCGACCCCCATCGCCACATACCCACATGAAAGTACATTTTTTAATTGTGGATGTGTATGGGCTATCTTACCTTGGTATATTCAGAAACCGGGTGATTCCAGACAACAGTGTCAGCACAACTCAACTGTGAAACAAACATTTTGCGGAATCTCCACTGCAATTCAAGGACCTGGTTTACTTACTTAGTCTTGCTTAGTCTGCCGGCAATAGTTAATTCGCGAAGTATTTTAAATTAGAACAATGGCAAACCAGCAATAATATATAAAATCTGTATGGCGGCTTTCATGAGGAATGCAGAAGGTTTGTGGGTGTACGAAACTGGTTGGTGGGCTGCATAGCAGGTTGAAGTGCTGATCAGCAGGTTGATGTGCTGATCAGCAGGTTGATGTGCTGATCAGCAGGTTGATGTGCTGATCAGCAGGTTGATGTGCTGATCAGCAGGTTGATGTGCTAATCAGCAGGCTTACGGACGCACCCGGGCAGATTTGTTGGGGCACAGGAAGTAAGTTTACAGGTGTATCTGGACTCACGAAGAGATACCAATGTACATATCTGACAGAAGACATTCTATCATGATCCTGGCTGTCAGCATAACAGGTCTGCAACATTCAATTACCGAAAGATCTCCGTAAGGCCCCGAAAAAAAAAAAACCAAAAAAACCCGTTTTTGCTTCTTCCGCAAAATCTACTTCATTTTTTTATAAAAAAAACGCCCCCCCGTAAAAAAAGAAAACCCCCGACATCGCGCCACCGCGTCCAAAAAAAAAAAAGAAATCCCCCCCCCCCCCCCCCCCAAAATAAGGCCGGCCGGGCAATATTTTGCCCTGCCTTTGCCGCCTCTACAAAAATCTTAATCGCACAAATTCGTTGGATGAATGCAAATATCCACGCGCCACTTGTCTGACTTGCTTGTTGTTTAAGAAGAACAAAATACATTGGTAGGGGGGAGGAATGGGGGCTTTGGTATTAGAAAATTGAAACAAAGGTCTAATACGCCAGCACTTCTCTTAGGTCAATTTCCTCCACGTATCAACGTTTGATGCAATGTTTTAACAACCATTCAACCATTCTTAGGGGGGAAAACACCCCAAAAAAGCCCCACCACCCCCCATCCACCATCCACCATCCCACATCCCACATCCCCCCCCATCGTCCATCGTCCATCGTCCACCCTCCCACCTCCCCCCTCCCACCTCCCCCCCCCCACCCCCCACACCCCTTAACCACTTGGAAAAAGCGGAGGGGGGAAAAACGGGGGGGGGGGTGGGGGGGGGTGGGGGGGGGGGGGTTAGAGGGGTGAAAACTTTGTAGGTGTGGGGAATTAGGGGGAGAGGGAGAAACGGGGGAAAGGGAAAAGGGGTAAAAAACAACATCAAGTTGGTCGCCGACCAAACCGAAGCAATCGTGCGTGGTCTCCTACCCAAAAAGCGTACTAGGAGGTAAATGAGCAATATTAGTATGTGGCACTTTGCCTTCTGAATTTTACAAATTCGTTGCTGCTCTTTGGTTGTCCTGCAACCATGAAACATCTTTATCTTTCGTACACACGAAAGATAAACCATGCATTGATTCCGATCAATATACCGGGCACATTAGCAGTTAAAAAACACGAAATAAAAAAAAAAAAAAAAAAACCCTCCGCCCCCCCCCCCTTCACTGTAAAAAAAAAAACAAAAACAAAAAATATAATGTGCCCAGCTAAATCCGCTTGGTCATTCTGGCTCCAGTTTATTGTTGTATATGGAATGTCGTGCCCAACTAAACCCGTTCGGTCATTCTGGCTCCAGTTTATTGTCGTATATGAAATGTCGTGCCCAGCTAAATACGATCAGTCATTCTGGCTCCAGTTTATTGTTGTGCACGTTAAACAAAATATTGTGCACATGACTCGCCACCCCAGTTATAACAAGTTGCCTTTTTGCCCCTCCACACATGAAAGAGAAAAATACGGACTGGATGTTTATTGGCCAATGGATGAATCAATTCACATAAACAAATTTTGCACTGGTCGAGCTTCAGCAATATTTAACATGCGGATTTCAATTGTGGTAAACTTATTGTGCGTTTTATTTTGCCTGATGGCAACAGTTACGGTCAAGGGTGTGTATTCTCACAATAAGCGCGCGAGACGTTTTTTTTCTTGGGAGCAAAACTATGGGCCAAACTATGAATTTTCAAGTGGTGAGAAACGAAAAATGAGCCGCCACAAATAAACAATTTGGCATCATATTCAAAATCATAAAACTGTGGGCAGTTCCTGAGAATGTGCGTTGTGCACAATTGCGGTGAGACATAGGCGATTTCCCAGGTGCGTTTTACTAACATGAAATATCCACTCGATATTTCCACACATTCATACGATCATAACCAATTCCAAGAAACTGAGTGTGTTGCAAGTCTAGAACACCTCTGTCCGAGCACGCGCAAGGGCAACACTAATTATATATCTTTGGAAGTCCCTTCAAATATATTCAAATGCTGATTTATCCTTTGCCGTGAATCCCATGTACACAGATCCAGTAGAGAAAGGCTTGGTTAGATAGTGTATCACACAACCACGACGAACGTTTAGACAGCGGTTTGTGAACAAACCGCTAACTGCCCCTGGTGGGCTAACTGCCACCAGGGGCAGTTAGCCCACCACCGGAGGAGCTGCGCCCAGCCCGCGCGCAGCGCCAGCGGCGGGAGATGCAAAACAAAACTGTTGCGCGTAGCACAGATGAGTCGCAGGAGATAACGGCGACATCAGCGAAGATGAACAACATTGAGGCGCGGTTGCAGGGTACCAGGGCGTCTGCTACAGCTGACCGGCGCTCAGGCAAGCGGCGCGGCTGTGCGAGAACTTCAGCAACAGTTCTGCGAGATTCACACCCTGTACCCGCACGATCAGTGCAGAACCACAACGGCAGGAGGCAACAGCAGGTGATGCCACAGGCGCACCTCCCCCGCCGATGGAACGCCGCAGCTCCAGCAGCAGATGGCTCTGAATAATAATAACATACCTGGATATATACGTATATATAGAACATTGTCATTGGTGCATGTTGCCAGTCAACCGGGCAATGCACCATTTTCCCCCAGGTGAAGAAAGACATCCTGAGTGCTTCACGCCTGCAGAATAATAAAGAGGTTAAGGGGTAAGCATTTAGTTTTATACCATGTGAATTACTGTGTGGAAAATTCCATCGCAAAGTATTATGGTGAAGTCAAACACAATTGGCAATCAATAATGGTGGAAATGCACCTTTTTGACGGTATTATGGGTTGTGCTAAGTTATGTGTTGTAGGCCATATCAACGTTAAACAAAAAGCTTGGGACCCACAAATTGTGCAGCATTATTCAACCACGGAACCATAACAAAATAAGTTTCCCTGAAATTGATCAACACCTTATACACCAAGTTGGGTCACACTTTTTTTGTCAATTTGGGTTACATAACCAAACCCAACCATTGGGCCACAGGGTGAAATGCACACCAAAGGGACAGAACACGATTAGCTGACTATTGCAGATAAGAAGTATGTGGTGCCACATATGTTGCAAACTTCCATAATTTGCAGGAATTTGTTATTTAGCCATCACATTATGAGGGATATATTGCATGGCAACAGGGACATCACAAATAAAAGTTAAACAAAAAAAACTTTCACAAACGCAACACCACAAACTTTTCAGCAATGAAGTGTCCTGTTTACTGTGGGCAATAAAATGTAACTTTAAGGTAAAAAGTTTGTTTTGTAATATGCATGTCTCCATCATCTTGAAACATCAGAAATAGGTGAAACTAATTCCTGGAGAACTGCCATTATTGCAATATTCAGCAGCATTGGGTTCCACAAATTTTGAAACGAACAGATGAGTGAATAGGCACTGGAAAACATCTGGACAATTGATAAATATCTGAGGATCTGTGCACTGCTGCAGATGTGCATTCAGCACTGAATAGATCCACTGAAATTGTGGTTGTCTGGTCTGTCTGCTCACCATCACTGAAAATTGATGAGGGTGTGGGCAGAGGAGCCTCCTCCCTTACACAGTGAGCAGTGTCACCAGATGGGCATGCTTGAAGCACAGATTATTGCAATCAGGAACAGTAAGAATAAAATCGTGCAATTTGGAGTTATGTGATCAGCCAGGAGTGGATCCAGGAGGGCAAATTGGGTCATGACCCCCAAAAGCAAAAGAGGGATCCAGTCCCTCTTTTGCCTCACCCCAAAGGACATCAATACTTACATCTCCGGACAGCATGTACCACACTGCTCCCCCCCATCCCAGGATCAAAACATGGAATACATGTGGCCTAACTAGACATCACATTCCCCCCCATGATTGGAACATTGCATACCAGCAGGGTCCCATCAGACATCACTCCCCCCTATAATGACATATCAGCTGGGGCCCCAGCACAGCATGTGCCGACCTAGCCCAAACTGGGTCCCCCTGGGTGGCTCTCTGGATCCACCTCTGTGAACAGCCATCCCAAAATCATTATGCCTAGTTAAACTTGGTAGCTAGGTTGTAAAAGACATATATCCAAACAGTGCCACATATATCCAAACCCTATCAATACTAGGAGTCGTTCATTTATATATGGAAAGAAGCCAAGCCTATTTAGATAGGGAAATAAGCAGCCTTTGTATTTTGCCACTTTTCCCCTATGATTATATATAATATCATTACTTTCATTTCTGGCTAATTAGTGGCACATATTTTTGCCCCTCATCCAGCTAGACCACTGGCCACTTGTCCCCAGCTGGCTCTCTGATGGATATGTCTTCTTGGGCCCACAATCACCATGCTGCTTTTTTGTGTGTGCTGATAAATGCTTTGTTCAGAGCCTGCCCATGTGCACCCATCATACCCACACTTGCACACCTTTCTTGTCCTCTTTTTTGCTGGCTTATCACCATCACCATCATCAACCCTCTATTCTTCTTCTGCAATTCCAAATCCCAACTTTGTTTGGTTCATTCTGTAACAATTAGGGCACAATGTGAATAAATTCATGCAAGATGTAAGATGGAGCAAATAATGAAAACTGGAGCCCACACCTTCCAGGAGAGGCAGGGGGAGGGCAGGACAATGTCAATAAATGCATGACTTTTTGGGTGGGAAACAAATGGTAACCATTGACATTTTAACCTCCATAGGCCACTCATTTGACCTCTTATGATTACATATGAGACAAATTTTAAAATTTTGGTTTAGCTTTGGATACAACATTTGAAAACACCACACTGTGATGCATAAATTGTTTTCCTTTGTATGCTGTCATATTTATCAAACATTTTGACCACCATCCTGGACTGGTACAATTTATGGGCACTGGGATGGGGGTCAGCATGTGATGCTTCACTATACACAAATGATCAACAAATGATCTACAGCATTCTTGAGCTGTCAATGGTGGATAGCTGGAACAAACCCCCAATGGGGAAAGCTTAAAGCAAATTTGAATGATTTTTAGAGCAATCCACAGTATGTCCTCACAAAACTCACTCATATTTTCTTGCTATTCTGGCTACTATGATGTATGGGAAAGTGGGGCATGGCAGACCACCCTCTCCCCTGCCATAGACTTTTACCAAGCCAGATTTCATTTGCCTTGTGGAAAGACCCATGGAGTGTGCATGCTTTTGGCTATTTCAGATCTTGTCTTAAGCTTTAATCTTGTGTCATGATTTAAAAATGTTGTTTTTCCACTTTCTGATACAATTTCTTCAATACACAGAAATTTGTAAGTCTTAACAACTAGGTAAGACCGACTTTTGTCTCTAATACCTATGTTCCCTAAAATCAAAATTTGAGTGCTAAACAAGCTTGCAGTAGCTAGGAGTTATACTTTACAGAAATAACCCCAAGACAAATCCCAGATCCCAAGCTTCACTTTTGGGCAAAGTGGACTGCCCATTAGAAAGCAACCCATTGTTTGCAGTGGCAGATCCAGTTCCATTTTGTGGGTGCAATAGGTGGTCATAGCAACCCACGAAATATATTACATTTGTCCCAGGTTGTTATTTTGGGATACATTTCAGATTGAGAATCAAATAGTAAATTTCTACCTCCCTGGACATGCCTATGCCACTAAAGTGCAGCTTCCTTTGCTGAAATTGCTTGCAACTCCAATTTCTAAGACAAGCTACCATGCACAAGTCACAAAATATGTCCCTTGACATTTACATTTAACACAAATGGCTTGCAATTGAAATGGTCCACTTTGCCCAACAACTTTGAAAATATAAAAATTAAGGTGCCCTCATTGAGCAGGGATTTCAGTTTTGTTATATAAAATATAGATAAAATTTCCACTTCAAAGAAAGGATAACAAGGCCTTGGGTTCCATCAAAGAGTTGGTCATACCTCCATATGGCATCTCATCTTAGACTTACAGGATGTCAAACCTTAGGTGGTCTGCTTTGCCTCACTCTTCCCTACCCATGGTTTGTGAGCCTTAGAAGTGTGTGGC
Organism: Imbricaverruca yamaguchii; assembly: GCA_034440575.1. NCBI lineage: Eukaryota > Metazoa > Arthropoda > Thecostraca > Neoverrucidae > Imbricaverruca > Imbricaverruca yamaguchii. The sequence continues at coordinate 949,786 of JAOTOL010001561.1, forward strand.
CTAGAAGTGTTGTGAATTTAAGCCAGCTTAAATAATAATAGGCCACTGTCTGGCATAAATTCAATTTAAGCCACCTTTTTTCCCATCCCTATGTTAAATGTCACCATTAATTTGGCCTACTCTTCCCTGATCATTTACACACCTGTCCATAAACTTTTGTCTGGGGGAATCACTAGGTGGAGCATAACTCATGCATTTACATGGGGAAATAAGCATAACATGGGAGAGCTGGTTAAAAATGCATCAAATCAGTGTAGAGGAAGAAGGGGGGGGTTCTGAACACTTAAGGCACCATGCAACAAATAGCTCTACTGCTGCTTTTGTATGGCTAATCCAACAATTCTACTGCGTTTACTGAAAACAAAAATGAACAAGCTATCCATATTCAAACAGTTCCTTTCAATTTAAATCCTCTAACCACTTATAAAGAGGAACCTTAAAATATATCATTATTTTGAAGTGATATGCTGTATTCTGAACAGAAAAATGTTGCTGTGCAGGAATACCTGACTGTAACAATTGCAGTACAAGCTATTAGTGGTGACTGAAATATGCTGGTGTAATTGCAAAAAAAAGTAAATCGCTTCCCTATGGTTTTCTGAAGCCAACTGCTCTTTGAAGCCAAAAATCATGCCTGTGAACTTTGCATGCTCTGTGCACAAAGAATTAGTAGAACCATGTAATCCGATATTCATATTTTGGTAGAAACAAGTCAATCATTTCTGAATGTCATAATGTTTTTGTTATCTATGTACTCAACATGATGAGGGCAACATCAAAAGGTAGGTGTTAAGGAACATAACATGTTCAGATACCCCCATACAATCCCCTTACACCACCCTCTTCCATAACTGAGTCACTTTTAAACTTTTAAAAATTAAATTTATACACAGATTATGTTGCATTTGGATGTGATGATCACCAGTGGTGCATTTACAGGGCCTGTTTAGTGAGGGCAAATTTTGGGGAGGCAAATGTTAAAAACAGACGAAAGTGCCAAAAACATTGATTTAAAGAAAAATCTGGCAGTTTAGTGGGGGAAGGGGGCAATTGCCCATTTCGCCCTAATATAGATCCACCACTGCTTATCACAAATATGTTTTCACTTAAACAACTTTCAGCTACATCAAATTGACATTGAAGTTTATGCTGCATGGACAGCTTTTCCCCATTTACTAACATGGCAGGGAGATAGTGCAACAATGCACCAGACACTGTTGTCAGCACCAGAGATAGGCAGGCTCAGTTGCAAATTTTATCTGGCTTGATATGGAGGGGGCAAGGCTGGCACAAATTCCAGAAACATAGGTGGGAAAGTAGGTGGAGAATGGTTGGCAGGATGTTTGACATGATACGAAGATATTAGAAGAGATTCACTGGCAATATTATTTCTTTAGATTGGTTAAAAGATAAAACTTAGTTTGACCAGTTTATATTATAAATTATGATCAAGCACACAAGCATCAAGCACTCATTGCTTGAAAATGATTTATAATAGAAACCAGTCACACTAAGATTTCTCTTTTAACCAATCTAAAGATCTAATATTGACAGCGAATCACTTCTAACATTCATATCATGTCAAGCATAGCTGATCTTTCTTTCATATGGCCTACAAATTGGGGTGGATGGTTATTTCCCCCCCCCCAATCCACCAAATTTTATGTAATGCCTGGAGGGAACAGACAACAGGTAATGCCTCTTTCTTGGATCATTCCTCATACCAGAAGTGATCTCAATGAATTTGAATGGGTAAAAATTGAGCCCAACAGTTTGACTTGAAGTTCACCAAAATCAGCATGCATATCGCCTGGTTATCTACGGTTCGTTCCAAGTTGAACGGACGCACCAAACCATTTAAGTTTCAGTAATGGCACAGGCTTTTCTCACCTTCAGGTACATATATGTATAGATGAAGTCATCAAAGCTAGATAAAAACAGGTTTCCACTCCGACCATACCCATTCACTAACAATTAGGCCACCACTTCTGTTCGTTCAACAAATGTCCACTTCAGCGATTCCCTCCTCACATTCAAAATCGAAATCTCTTCCTTCCCAGCTCAGCTGCCCTTTCCCGACTATTTCCTGTTGCTAGTTCCTACTAAGACACGGCGCGGCGACCAGCCTGCGACCATTTGTCGGTGATTCTCGCCTTTTTTTGAGCCCATTGACTTAGCACGGGTGGTCTCATTGCGACCACCGATAAAGGCCGACGGGCCGCGGTGTCCTCCGTGGATATCTGGTATTTTTGGTACCGTAAATCTGGTATATTAAAAATATATGCTAGATTGTTAAGATGTGCTAAATTAGTATTTGAAGGGCAGCTTTTTCATGTTAGAAGCACACCTACGACAGGGCTGCCTTCATGGGCTGCGGTCTGCGGAGTTTGATCGGACAGAGCCCAGAAGAGGTGCCACTTTTTAAAGTATAACGGTCCGGCGAATGGAAGCAACATAAAAGCACGTCCTTGATTTCTTGGGTTTTGCGTGTGTTAGTCTTCGCTGTTGGTCTCTCAAATCAGCTAAACCTTAGCGTGTGTGGTCTCCGACGACGTCGGCAGATCGGTAACTTTTTTGACCCCTGGTGCGGGTGTCCCATAGGGGGTGGGGTGAGTTGAAATCTCCGGTGAGAATGACAGGTGTGCGAATTTGGTCAAGTGCTTTATTTAATTCCGAGAGTGTTTCTGTGTTTCGCGAGGGTGGATCGTAGATGTTGATGAGTGTATAAGCTAGGTTGTGTACATGAATTTCAGTTAGTAGTATGTCTGCCGTAGTGTCGAAATGTATTAGGCGGTAAGGGGTCGTGTTCCTAATGTATGTGCATGCACCGCCTGATCTGTGTCGGTTGTGTGTGTCGTGTCTGTGTATTGTGTAGTGAGGAATGTGAAAGTGATATGGGTCGTTGGGTTTGAAGTGTGTTTCTTGAATGCATAGTGCTATAGGGTTTGTTTGTAGTGCATAATGTGTAAATTCAGGCCAGTGTCCAATAAGTCCATTTGTGTTCCATTGTATTATTTTGTTCATTGTTTGTATGTGTTAGCGCGGGTGTGTGGGCGCATAGGTGATGGTTGTTGTTTGATTGTGCTCTTGGTTGGCATGCGTGGCTGAGTAATTGGTGGCGTCGCGTTGGGGGGGGTCGCGGTGTCTGAGTCGGTTGCTCTGTGTTCTCGTTCCGTCTGCTCCTCCGGGTCTATGTCCTGATCTGTGTGTGCGTTTGGTGTAGGTGGTCTGTCCAGTGTGTGTGTGGTGTGTGGGGATGCTCCGGATGCTGGTTGTGGTTCTGGTGGCGGTGGTGGGTGGTAGGTTGGAGTAGATAGGTTTGAGTGTGCTTGACGGTGGTTTGAAGGTCCTGGTGTTGGTGGTCTGGTTTTGCGGGTGTTTGCATTAGGTTGCGTTCGGTTGTCCTGGGGTTGTTGGTTGTTCTGCGTTGGTGTTTGTGTTCTCTTCCGGTTGGGAGCGTGTTGTCAGAGCCGGGTAAAGGTCGTTTGTGTGTGGTGGTGGTTGTCGTTGCTGTGTGCCCGGCTGTGTGCGACGAGCCGGCCACGCCGCCTGCGGGTCCAGGACCGACGCCCTGGCCCGGTACGGGTCCATGCCCCCGAGGTGGATCCGGCGGAGCACCTCGCGCTCCGCCATCCACCGAGGGCAGGACCCATCCGAAGCCGCGTGGTCCCCCCCCGCAGGCGGCGCAACACAGCTCGCCGCTGTCACATGTGTCTGTGCTGTCGTGTTGGGCGCAGCGGCCGCGTGTGTGGGTGTTGGCGCGGCCCCCCCCCCCCGCGGAGTGGCCGTACCGCTGACATTTCTTACAGCGCCGCGGGAGGGGCACGCGTGGTGTGACCGGATACCTGAGGTATCCGGCTTTGATGTGGGGTGGTGGCTTGCGTGAGTTGAATGTCAGTATGAGCAGATGGTTTGTGGTGTATCCTGGCCTAGGGGGCGGCCGGTACACGGCGGAGACAGCCTGGTCCCCATGCTTGAGGGCCAGCGTCTCCGCCGGTATACCGGCCAGCTCCCGGGCCATGATCGTCCCCTGGCTGATGTTAAGGTTTGTAGCGGGTGTGATAGTGATGGGGGTGTTCTTTATGCTTTTAATTTTGGTGAGTAAATATGCGTCAGTTTTGTTATTTGCCTGGATTAGGAGCGCCCCGGATCTTAGGGGTTTGGCGTGTATAGTTTGCCCCTATATAGTGGGAGATTTCTCCATCCACCAGCCAGGGTCCCAGGGTGCTCATTGGCTCCCCGTCCCCCCGGCGGCAGATGAAGAAATATCCCGTGGGTGTTGGTTCGGTGATGGTCATGTTAGTTTTATGATGGTCGGGTTCTGTTGTATTGTGATGTTGGGAAAAATAGTGTAGCTGACAGGTGAGTGGCACACGGTACACTTTGACAAATTTGGCGGAGGGTAAAGAAGGGCGTGAAGAGAGCCCGACAGGTGTAACAGAGGGGGCAGATAAAGACGAAGAGTACACATAAAAATTAGAAACTGTGCTTGAAGGGAGCACGAATAGACAGATCAGATAAAGATCGTGCAGAGGGCACTAGAGGGAAGATCGGGTGGGGGTTGGGGGGTTCCTGGGTGGGGGGTTCCTGGGTGGGGTGGGGGAGTGGCAGCACCGCCGGACTGACCTTGTAGTAGTGGTGTCTTGAAGTAGGTAGATGGAGCTGAAGAAAGGACGCGGGGCACTGCACTGTACCACTGTAAATAGTCTTGAAGATGTAGAGTAGAGGATGCTGTAGAACACGTAGATGTAGGTAGAAGCTCGTAGAGGTTAATGAAGCGATGTGGTAGAGAAGACACTGGGTAGTAGATCCAGAAGCTTGAAGTTGAAGGTAGCTGGAAATAGGTTAGCGGGGCGGGAGGATAATGTTTGTAGGTGAAGGTTGGGTCTCGAGCTGTGTTTGTGCGTTTGTTGTAGATATATGTATGTGTGTTGGTATAGGTGGTGTAGGTGGTGGGTGGCAGGTGGTAGGTGGCTGGTGGCAGTTGGCTGGTGGCAGGTGGCGTCTTCTCCCGGGACCCGTCCGCACTGTGGCCGCAGAGCTGGCGTCGTCTCTTCTTAACTCCTCCCGTCCTCATCCGTTTGCAATCTCACGTGCTTCGGTAAGAGGCGCAGGTCCAGATCTCGACCGTCGTGGAGACGTGCAAAACCCGAAAGTGGTATGACATTTGCGCATACGTACTTTTGCGCATACGTACATTTGCGCATGCGTTCATGTGCGCGTATGTACTTTTGTGCGTACGTGCATTTGCGCTTACGTACATTTGCGCATACTGTTTCGGGTTTCGCACGCCCCCACATAGGTCACGATTTGGTGTATCGCCTCGCTACCAAGACACAGGAGATTGTTTGTCGAGGAGGACGGAGAAGAGGAGGGACGACGCCAGCTGCGGCCACGGTGCGAACGGGGACACGGAGGAAGACGCCATCAGCCACCTGCTACCAGCCACCCACCACCAGCCACCTGCCACCTGCCACCAGCCACTAATACAACTCCATATACACTTATACAACTACACACTGGACACAAACCTAACATAACATCCCCACTTCGCCTTGCACACAAGCACTACCTTCCCGCGCCGTTAGCGCCGTGCGCCTGATTACGGCAGCCGTGTGTAGTGAGCTCCGTGAGATTATACGGATTTTAACAGTTATAGTCGTGTGTGAGTGATGAAAGTGTGCGACAACCTAGCTTGACAGGCTTGACAGTGGTGTTTCCGAAAAATGATTTTCGTCTGGCCTTCTTCTTAGCTGTAGCCGTTTTCATGGTTGATTTGTGTCGTGCAGATGCCTGAGCTGCCCACATGGCTGGGGCCCAGTCACCCGGCGGCCCATTCTACCGGTTCTGGTGAACCCCTTCTAGCCAATCAGCGTGCCGGAGGGAGATGCCTACGGGACTCCACCGATATGGGCGCCGGACAGCTGGCCGTGGTCTGGTGACGACCCAAGGATCTCGCCCGCTGTTTCCGGCCGGAATGGCAGGTCGCCCCGCCCCACCGACCGTGGTCGGCTGGCTCAGCGCAGCCGCACCGATAAATACCGCCACCGCGCGCTGACCAGGATGACCCGGCCGCTCGTCGCTTCACCCACAGAGGGGCACGTGCCAGCAGAGGCGACAACAGGCGTTAGGCGCTACCGCTGTCAGCCGCACCGACACTCAGCGGCCTTCCTACACAGCGCACCGGTTTTTGACCACTCCACCCAGACTGAAGGCATGGCAGACAGCCCGCCTATATGACCAGCCGGGCGAAGAACGACCGCGACAAGATCGCAATATCACGATGGCTCACTTAAATATCAACCACCTGATGCCATCCATCGATGATGTGAACATTATAATCAGCTCACACGATTTAGACATTATGTGCATCAGTGAGACGTTTCTGAGTGAGGACGTGGATAGCAAGTTCCTACTTTTCCCCGGCTATATCGTTGAGAGGCGCGACCGCGCCTCACGCGCAGGGGGTTTATGCGTCCTATCCAGGGACACATCGCGCGCGGAGATGCTGGCGGTACCCACTACTGGCTCTCCATTAGAAAGTCTGTGGCTACGTTTCCCAGGCAAATATCTGTTCATACTCTGTGTGTTGTATCGACCACCGAACGCGCCAGTTGCTCCAACATTGGAGGACCTGCACCATCAGCTAACGCATGTGCTCACCAAGAATCAGCCGTGCTACGTGCTGGGTGATATAAACCTGGACTTACTCCAACCAGATGCGACAGGGGTTCAGCGGTACAACGAGATGCTTCAGGAGCTTGCGTTCCAGCAGCTCATCAGCGCGCCAACCCGTACCACCCCGACTACGGCCACCCTCATCGACCACATTATCACGACGCGACCTGACCTCACGACCGATCCACGTGTCGTGAAATGCTCCTTCAGCGACCACGACCTCGTCGCTGTCAACGTCTCGGTTAAACATGTGCGCCCCAAAGCGCAGGTTATCAAAGTCAGGTCATCCAGAAACGTCAACAAGGATGCCCTGTGCCTCGGCTTACTGCAGGCCGACTGGGGACAAGTTTACGCTGCTGAAACAACCGCAGAGAAGTGGGACGCCTGGCGTGCTGTGTGGCAGACCCGGATTGATGTACACATGCCTCTCCGGGATGTTAAACTCAAACACCCACCATGCCCGTGGCTACACGACAACGACGAGCTCAGAGACTCTATGCAGAGTCGCGACCGAGAGCGTGAGGCCAGGGACCAGGATCCAGAAAACGTGACGATACAGCAGATGTACAAGGACAGCCGAAACGCGGTCAAAAGGGCACAGTACATAGCCTGTTCAGTGTTTTACGCTCTTTCCTACCGAAATTGTAGGACAAAAACCTGGACAGACGTTCGGCGCTTCCTGCTGGCATCTAAGAATCCGGAGCTCAGAATGGGCTCCGGTTTCTTAGATGCCAGCTTATTAGATGCTCCCGCTGTGCACACCAGCACACAGCAACCCTGCCTGGGCGGAGAGGCTGGACCGACATTTCGTCAGCGCTGGTGCAGAATTTTGTGAAAAATCCGTCTCTATCATTCTCCATTCCAATCGTAATTCTACCAAAGGCACCATCTTCCTGCCAGAGCTCCGCTTCATGATTGAAGCCGATATCTAGACGGAGCTCAGGCCGGAGGGGGTGATCCATGTCCACCGAATCACATCCTTCAACGGTGGTCAGAAACGTGGCACGAGTCTCCTAGTCCATACCTTCAGCTCTACCATTCTACTCAAGAATCTCCTCGCTGGCTACATCCGATACCAAGTCCGTATTTCCATTCCTAATCTCCGCTGTTTGAACTATCAGCACATAGACCATGGCAGAAAAGCATGTCGCCAACAAGCCCGCTGTCCAACGTGCGGTGAAACACCCCATCCTGACGCCACCTGCTCCAAGCCCATCCAATTCCTCAACTGCAATACATCCGACCACCTGACCACATCACTCCTCTATCCAATATGGCGCAAGGAGAAGGAGGTTTGCGCTGTCAAGGCCACCACCGGAGTTTCATACCACCTGGCCCAACGATGTGTCGAGGCCACCTCCCCGTCTACCGAAACGTACGTGAAAACAGTCATCATTGATCCCACCACCCCTCGCGTCAACATCACGTCTACAACGATTCAAACTGACATGATTCCCATAAAGACATAAATACATGAAAGATTAGTGCAACTATGAGCCACAAGGGCCCTTCTTGGCTGTACTCTGTACACTGAACTAGGTGCCTACCAAATCTGTCAATCAGCCCTCCCTGTAATACTGAAAAGGAACCCCTCTATTCTTATAATGATTGTCTATGCTGTTTTTAAAGATGTTCAATGTGCTGCTACTGACAATGTTTTTTTGGCAGCTGGTTCCAGTGTTCTACTACCCTGTTGGTGGAGAAAGTCTGCCTTAACCTTGTTCTGCTGTGGTTAACTTTATTTTTGAATTTATGACCTCTCATTGCATCATTTCTGTTCAATTCAAACATTTCCCCAAGATATCCCCTCTCCAGACCATGGACAAATTTAAAGACCTCGATGAGATCTCCTCTCAGCCTTCTATATCTAAGTGAAAACATATTCAATTTCTTCAATCTTTCCTCATATGCCAGGTTGCTTATGCCATTAACCATTTTTGTAGCCCTCTTTTGTACTCCCTCTAAAACCCAACAATCTTTTTCATAGCTAGGAGACCAAGCTTGGATGCAGTATTCCAAATGTGGCCTAACATATGCACAGTACAGCTTCCTGATTACTTCCTCACTTCTGTATGATACATTCCTATTTATTGCGCCGAGCATTCTCAGTGCCTTCTTCCTGGCTTCCTTGGTCTGTTCTGATGCCCCCAGTTTTGTGTTTAGAATAACACCTAAATCCTTCTCCTGTTGAGTCACTGATAGCACTTGGCCACCCATAAAGTATGGAGCCTTCATATGCTGCTTACCTACATGCATGATTTTGCACTTATCAAAATTAAATTTCATTTGCCATTCTTCGGACCACTTCACAAGTTCGTCCAAGTCTTTTTGCAGCGAGATATGCTTATCTTGACCTGTTATTGCCCTAAAGACCTTCAAATCATCCGCAAATTTCAAAACTTTACTGCTTAGGCCACTTTCAATGTTATTTACAAATATAATGAACAGTAGTGGCCCCAGTACTGACCCCTGGAGGACTCCGCTAAGATCATTTTGCCATGATGACTTTGTAACATTTAGCATCACTCTTTGCTGTCTATCTGAAAGCCACAACTCTATCCATTTTAAGATGCTACCTGGAATACCATGGGACTGAAGCTGTATCATTAACCGTTTATGGGTACCTTGTCAAAGGCCTTACTGAAGTCAAGATATGCTACATCAACCTGATTTCCCTGATCAAATTGTTCTGTGGCGAAGTTAAAAAAGTCCAAGTGATTTTTGAGACACGATCGTCCTTTTCTAAACCCATGTTGAGTATCTTCAATAAATCTGCTACCTTCGATAAAACTAACTATTCTATCCTTAATAATTGATTCGAGTACCTTGCAGACTAGGGATGTGAGACTTACTGGCCTATAGTTTTCAACTTTCCCTCCTTCTCCTTTCCTGAAAATAGGAACTACATTTGCCCTTTTCCAATGGGTTGGAATTTCATTTTGTGAAACTGATCTACAAAATATTATACTAAGTGGAAATGCCAGTTCCTTTTCAGTTTCCCGCAACACCCTAGCATAAATATCATCAGGTCCTGCTGCCTTGTTTGGCTTTATTTTCCTGATATGATTGTAAACAACATCACTATCAATGAAATCAACATCATTTGTCCGGTCACATGTCACTGAACTATGGTGTACGGTCGGCAGATTGGTCATATCTTCCAATGTAAACACTGATTTAAACTGCTTGCTCAGCTCCTCAACCATCTCACTATCCTCACCCAATGTAGTCCCGTTTCCTTCCAGTGGACCAATTGTGCTAGAAACTTTACTCAGCTTGTAGAAACTAAAGAACTTTTTACTGTCCCCATTACAGCTTCTAGCTAAATCCAGTTCTTTTGCTCGCTTCGCTGCTCTGGGTTTTTGCTTCACAGTGTCTCTAGCTCTTCGATACGCCTTTAAATTAACGACATTTGAGGTATCTTTAAAGATTCTAAGTGCAGTTTTATTGGCCTTAATTGCTTTTATCAAATCTGGTGTAAGCCATGCTGGCTTTCCTACCCTTCTTTTGCGTCTTTGCTTTTGGGGGACATGTCTAAGCTGAATTTCCTTCAAGTAAAATTTGAACTTTTCCCACATTTCACAGGCATTTAGATTGAAGATTTCTTCTCCCCATCTTATGACACTTAAAGCCGCCCTCATGCAGTCAAAGTCTGCTCTGTTGAAATTTGGACCCTTTACCAAATTATCTTTGATAATTTCCCCTACATGTGCCTTGAATCTAACTACGTTATGGTCACTTCTTCCCAGAGTTTCTCCTACAGTCAAGTCTTGAACCAAGTCACTTAAGTCCGAGAATACATTATCCCCACCTGCTACTTTTTGAGAACTGAATAAGCTATTCATATAGAGCATTACACCACCACCTTTCATTGCTGCACCCCTATTGCACAAAAAACATATTGTATCCCTGGATCTCATAGTCCTGTAAGTTATCTCCAAAATACCCTTCACAGACCCATGCCTCCGTAATGCAAACAAAATCTGGTTCCTCCTCAGCAACATAACACTTGAACGCAACGCAGAGGTTTGCGCTGTCAAGGCCACCATCGGAGTTTCATACCACCTGGCCCAACGATGTGTCGAGGCCACCTCCCCGTCTACCAAAACGTACATGCAAACAATTAACACAATTCTGTAATGGAATTCTTGCCAGAATTCAAACACTACGCACTACAATCAAATCACATAGCACTCTGCATACAAGAAACCCACTTCAAACCCAGGGGTGGTCCGTGGCACCCAAGTAAGGTGAGGCAGAAAAAATGGCCGGATTTCGACCAGTATTTTTCATAAGTATCCATTCTTATTTTATGTTAAGAGGAGCATGAACAACTTAATTCGGCGCTGCCAAACCTATCACCATCGTTCCGAAATCAGTGCATTTCAACCCTCTCCCTCGTGTTCAAATGCTTCCGAAATTGCCGGGAAGTTTTAATGTATTTCCATTTCATTTCCCGACATGGCTGGCATACACATACACACGTATTATATATCTTATATATATTATATATAATTATTTGCATTATTATTCCTATTATTGATTATTCCAGTAAAAAGTACCTGAAGTTAACGGGAAGCCCCACATCGATGGAGTGTATGCTCCATGGTATTCCATGTTAAAAGTCCAAATTGTTAGTGGACAGAGCCAACATGTGGGGTAGGGCACTTGCCCTTCAAATATATACAAAAAGAACACGCCTGGTCCAGACGTATATGAATGGAAAATGGAAAACAATCCTGAAAACCAGCTGCAGGTTCCGTATCTGCACATGAGTGATAAGGGCATGCTATTCCAACCAGCATAGGTGCCTCCGCCGGTAGCCTAAATATAACGTTGGCGCCTTTTCCTGGCCGGATCGGTACCACCCTTCCACGGGGGCACATACCTCCAGTACCCCCACCCTTGATTACGTCCCTGCACCGAGTGAGAAGGAATTATGTTGCAACAGTTATCTCTTACTTGCTCCTACCCCTCCTATCCGGCCGTGATCTTCAGTTGGCCTGTTTCATCATACTGCTAATACCCGTGGCTCCACGAGATTCCTGCGGCGCTTGACATGAATGCAGTAAGCGTGGGTGCAAGCGAAAAATCCTGGTGTTATGGAAAATACGGCTCATATTCGTGGACAAGATTCTGCAAGCTTTCAAATGAACCCCATTTTCTCCCATTTCGATAGAATTTAAAACTGGAAATAGCATGTGGAAAACACGGAAGCTTTGCTTGCGCGCGTACGGTACTGAGCAATTATAAAGACATAAACACATAAAAGATTAGTGCAACTATGAGCCACAAGGGCCCTTCTTGGATGCACTCTGTACACTGAACCAGTTGCCCACCAAATCTGTCAATCAGCCCTCCCTGTAATACTGAAAAACAAGCCCTCTGTTCTTATAATGATTGTCTACGCTGTTTTTAAAGATGTTCAGTGTGCTGCTATTGACAATATTTTCTGGCAGCTGGTTCCAGTGTTCCACTCACTAATTGTCCAGCCCATGTGACATCACCGATTGCCAAACAATATTAGAGGGCCCGGCCTACCCTGCGCTTGTTATGAAACGAAAACTTACTATATGGCGATATCTACGAGAGGCTAGCCTTTGCCGACCGGCGATAGAGCAGTTTGGAAGCTAAGATGTAAATGGTGTAAATGTACATGAACTTCAATTATCACCATAATTATGAGTCACCAATGCAAATTTGTATCTAGTTTTTCAAGTTTGCTACTCTCTAGTGGATGAAAGCATCATCTTATGAAAATAGCATACAGAAATATTTCCCAACTCTACTCAGGTGAGGCACTGCCTTAGTGCCCCTGTTCAAACCCACCGACCCATATCAATTTAACATTCCTTAATACTCACAGCACACAAAGATCAGGCGGTGTCTGCACATACATTAAGAACACTACACCACACCGCCTGATACACTCCAATACCACAGCAGATATACTGATAACGGAAACACACTTCCACAACACAGCTTACACACTCATTAACATATACGACCTCCCCCTCCTCACGGAACACATTCAGACGTAACCCTGTCATCATCACGCCTAGCCCTTACCCTAACCTGGACAGCCGATGCAGACCCATACTTCAGCGACCACGCACCCATCACCATTACCTTCACCCAAATCCCGACCACAGCCCCCCCCCACCCAATCCCCAACCTGGCCGATAAAACCTAGAACCACGCACGCCACAGATATGAAAGACACCGCACACCAGAAACACTCACAATATACAAACAACTCAGAGCACAATGTAAAACCATCATTAAAAATGCAAAAAAAGATCTCTTGGAACACATTTAGCACCCAATTTAACAGAGTTACACTTCCCGGCGAAATCTGGACACTTCTGAAAACATTCCCCCTCTACTACACCACATACCCCAATGTGACACCGACCGGACTAGCCCCCTCTCAACTTCATCGTCTCCGGATCTCAAACAACTCTACTGCACTATCTCTACATCTTTAATCGTTCCGGACCACCTCAACTCTACTCTTCAAGACCATCTCAACTCTACTTCACCACTGTTCGACGACTGTGCTAAGCTTCCACCTCGGATACATCCTCCTACCGTGCGTTACTCACTCTCCTGCACATCTTCTCTTCGACCGGAACCAGCCGATATCACCACACGGTTGCAGGCTGGCAAAATTCACCCACTCATCCACTCGTACATTTGCGCTTACGTACATTTGCTCTTACGTACATTTGCGCTTACGTACATTTGCGCTGATGTACATTTGCGCATACGTACTTTTGCGTTTGCGTACATTTGCGCATACGTACATTTGCGCACACGTACTTTTGCGTTTGCGTACATTTGCGCATACGTACATTTGCGTATGCGTACATTCGCGCTTATGTACATTTGCGCATACGTACATTTGTGCATACGTACATTTGGCATACGTACATTTGCGCTTACGTACAATTGTCATACGTACATCTGCCATACGTACACTTGCTTTACGTACATTGTCCGATTACCGTTGATGCATGGAAAGTCTACGATCAGAAATAATACCAAGAAATTTAAACGAATTTACAAAAGGTAAGTTGGCGTTTCCGAGGTGAAGCGGTGTTTCCGGATGTCGGTTTAGAGGTGATTTGCTGAATATCATGGTGGCAGATTTTGGAGGCGAAAAGGTGAAACAGCATTTGATGGACCATAAGGTTAAGTGCGTTTTGGTGTCTAAATGGCAATGTTTTTCATTTTTATGTGCGCCAAATTCCGCTATCGTTTGCAAAGAGAGAGTATTATATCTCGGGTGGCATGCCAGTGAAAACGTCATCAAAGACGATATTAAATACTACTGGTGATAAACAGCTTCCTTGGGGTAATCCGTTTTTCATTAACATGTAACTCGGAAATGGATGACCGGCACCGGAGATGGAAATGGCGGGAATCAGACAAAAACCCTATCAAATAATAAGCTAATTTCCCTTTGATGCCGATGTGAATAAGCTATGAAATTAATGCGGGTTTGTATACCATATTATATGCCTTGCTGGTGTCCAAAAATACTGTGATGGTGTTTTGATGTTTTTTATAACCGAGGCGGGGGTTGGTTTCTAATCGAATGAGATGATCTATTGTGCTGTGTCCATGACGAAAGCCGCATTGAATTGGAGATAAAAGAGAATTTGTTTATAGGTCCCAGGTCAGTCTTTGCATGATCATGCGTCCCAAAAGTTTTTCTTGACAACTAGGGAGGGCGATGGGTCGAAAATTGTTGATGTTACTGTGATTTGTACCAGGTTTTGGTATGGGAATGCTGAGTGCTACTTTCCAGGATTGGGGGGAAATGTGACCTAACAATAACGAATTAAATGTTCGTAAGATGCCATGCTTCGTGTCGTCGGATATACGTCTGAAAAAAAATAATGGAAATCGTCGGGACCTACAGAAGTATTACCGGCAGAGGAAATCCCAGTATCCAGTTCTCAAAGTTGAAAAGAAGTAATGTATGTCTCAGCGTTGTCAGAATCGAATTGTGCCAAATCGGTGTGAACATTATTGTGTTGTGCATTTTGTAAGAATTCCGGTCTGTAGTTGTTATCAGAGTTATTATGGGTCATGGTGTCCGCTAATGTGTTTACTATTGTTTGTGGTACTGTAATGGTGGCATTTGGGATTTTGAGTGCCGGGAGTGATTTAGATGGAGTGCGTCCAGATAACCGGTGGATTAATTGCCAGATATGGCTTAAAGGAGTTTGAAAGGTGAGCTGTTGTAAACATGACGACCATGAACGCCGTCCAGCGCTGCGAATGATGCGGTGGGTTCGGGCTTGTTCCTGGTTCCGAAGAATTAAATTGCGTGAATCTGGATGTTTAAGATATTTCTGAAATGCTCTTTTTCTAATTGCGATAGGCTGTGCTACTTCCGGACACCACCATGGTACTGGTGTTCTTTTACGAAGGGTTTTGTGAGTGGAATTGTCCTAGAAGTTGCTTCGAAAAGTGTATTTGTTATCATGTTGACGTCTTCGACGGGAGAAATGGGGGAGTTGTATTGTATATAAGAAAGTTCCTGAAATGTCGTCCAATCTCCTTTCGGGATTTTCCAGCGTGGAATAAAACTTGGTATAATATCGTTCCCAGTTGCAAATGTGGATATTAATTTGATAGGGTAGTGATCGCAGTCATGAATGTCGGTGTATATGGTCCAATCGAAATCGTTCGCCAGGGCCGGAGAGCAAATTGTGAAATCAATGGCTGTTTGTGTGCTGTGACCGAGATGGAAAAATGTTGGCTGTCCGGTGTTGAGTAACACTAAATTGGGTCCATCTAAGATGTGTTCAACAATGCGTCTTCGAGTGTCTGGAAGTGCACGTGTTCTATTCCACGCTGGACTATAGGCGTTATAATTTCCAAGTAAAATAAGAGTTTTTTAATTGTGCTATTAGGTTTTATAATCGTGTCAAAATGTGTGTATTATCTGTTTGTGGTGGAATATTGATGGAACAAACATCTATATTTATTCCACCCAGTCGCAAAATGCAGACTACCGCCTGTCAGTGTGAATTGAGTGTAATTGGTGTGTGTGTGTGTGTGTGTGTGTGTGTGTGTGTGTGTGTGTGTGTGTGTGTGTGTGTGTGTGTGTGTGTGTAAAATCATTTCTGATGAGTGCTGCACCGCCACTGCGGTGTAGTCCTCGGACTTCGTCGTAGCGGTACGAGTAATTAAATATATTGTAATTATATGTATCAGTGGGCGAGAACCAGGTGTCCTGTAGTGCGAATAGAATGTGAGTCTGTAGATTAAAGAATGCTTTCATGTCTGCCCATTTTGAAATTAAACTACGAGTTACATTATAGGAATAATGACATTTGCCAGAACAATTCATGTTTCTCAGCACCTTTCGGTGCTACGTTGCCAAGATTGCAGCTCCGGCGGGCATGTGGGCTGTGTACGCACGGCGGCGGTGGACCCGCCTGGTCCGGCTGGCCGGCCGGCGACCTTGGCAAGGTCACGGCGGCCGGTCACTGCCGCGGGGGGTGCTCGCCGGCTGGAAGTCGGTCGGGCCACGTGGGCGCCGACCGGCACTGGACGCACCGGGCTCGATCGGCGGCCCAGCAAAATGGCGCGTATTTCCCCCAGCAACCGAATGGCTGCGGGGTCTAGCATTCCTAGTGGAATTGGCTTGAGTGTGCGGAGTAGGAGCGGTCTGTGTGTTGGAGTCCAGGGTGTTTTGTGTCGGTGTGGTCAATGGTGTGAGTTTTTTTGTTGTTGCTGGAACTGAACCGGGAATCAGTTTGCCGCCAGGTGTCACGGTGGAAGGACGTCCGTTTTGAGCTCCAGCTTTCCAGATAAGTCGTTGCAGAACAGGGCAGTACTCTAGTCTAAGCTGTGGATAGGTGTTTAGCAATTACTTCTGTGATTATATTTAAGTCGTTTTTAACTGATAAGCATTTTCGTAGCACGCAAACTATACTATATCAACCTATCGACGCTGCCGTGCGCCATCTTGTCTTTAGGCGAGGTCTCTTGGCATTAGGCGCGTTCCCATCGCTTCGATTTCTGTAGTAGGAGATATTACAAGTGTGTAGATTTCATAAGTACATTAGACAACATTCATACTATCCTAACATACTTTATTTATTTTTGTGGTGCATAGTGTGTTTCGTGTTTAAGTTTAGGATAGAGTTTAATTGGTAGTAAGTTGGTGGTATATGTAAGTGCTGTGTGACTGTTCATTTTTCTCTCTAGCCATAAGTGATGTCAAAAGGGATATTCATATAGTTGTCTACTTGTGTAGAAAACAATTAGATTAGACATTTTATTTATTTATTTAAAGAAAACCCAAAAACCAATTGTTTAATGGTTTCTGCTTAGCGTGTTGCTTTTCTTGAGGTACTCAGATAATTAACTGACAGTATAGGAGGTAGCGATTTATAGTGAATGATAGTTTGCTTTTTTGTTGGTTGTTTAGCGAGTTGATTTGAATCTAAATATAGGCATAAGCTGCAGCGTGTAGGATGGTTTCGGCCAGGATGCAGGCACTAGAGGGAGAAATTAGGACCCGTAAGACAGAGCTTTCCAAGCTCAAGGCTGCCCTTGTTGCACAGGGTAGGCAAGGTAAAGCAACAAGGGGTCACTCCGTAGCAGGGACATCATATGCCCAGGTGGTCGCAGGCCACCAGGTAGCCGAGGCTTCCCCTACTGTGGAGGTGGCTGGGATTTCTCGAGAGGGGAGTGTTAATAGTGAACAGAGGAGGGGTAGTTCTGGTAGGTCACAGGAGGGGAAGTGGCATGAGGTCAGGGGGTGGAGGATTTGGAGACGCGAACCTAAACAAAGGGTCAGTGAGTGGCAGGTGTCAGGTGGTAGGAGCGGGAGGAAGCCAGGCCGAACTGCTCAACAAGTAGGCATATCAACATCGAATAGGTTCCAGGCATTGGATGACTGCCCCCAGGATAGTAGGAGTCAGTGCTGGTCGTAGGAGACTCTCGTGTGCGACATTTAGAGCGGGTATTCTGTAAAGGTAGGAGGGACAGGAGGTGCATCACCAGGCCTGGTGCCAAGGTGAATGACCTGGTACCTGTGGTGGCACAGGTCACCAGTGATCACCAGTTTAGTACAATCATAGTGCACGCAGGGGTAAATAACATAGGTCCTGCTAGGAGTGAGGAGCTTCTGCGGGAGTACAGGGCCCTTCTGGCCACCCTGAAGGGTACCAATAGAGTCATTGTAACATCAATTTTGCCTAGGGCTAGAGCCGCCCCTGAGTGGAGCTATAGGGCACTGGCAGCTAACGCCAGGGTAGGAAAGCTCTGCCATGAGCTAGGTTTTAAATTTCTACACGAGTGGAGCAGGTTTTATGCATCGTGGGACCTCTATATCCTGCACTTCTCTGAGAAAGGGGCCCATGTGTTAGGCAAAGTGTACGAGCATGTCCTTCAGGGAAACTAGGAAATTGGGTGAGGAGGGATGAAATTGCATTGCCAACTCAGGAATATTCCAATAGTGTCAGCCAAGGCAATAGAACCTCAAAGTCTGCGAATAGGGACAGCAGCAATTCAAGGGGACAGAGTGATAGTTCATCTAGTGATAAAAGAACTCCTCAGTATGAAAAAGCCAAAGTTGGATATGGAGCATTTGTTAAGTGTATGATGTTTAATGCACAGAGTATCCGTTCGAAATTTGATGCGTTCAAGTGTTATGTTGCTGAGGAGGAACCAGATTTTGTTTGCATTACGGAGGCATGGGTCTGTGAAGGGTATTTTGGAAATAACTTACAGGACTATGAGATCCAGGGATACAATATGTTTTCGTGCAATAGGGGTCCAGCAATGAAAGGTGGTGGTGTAATGCTCTATATGAATAGCTTATTCAGTTCTCAAAAAGTAGCAGGTGGGGATAATGTATTCTCGGACTTAAGTGACTTGGTTCAAGACTTGACTGTAGGAGAAACTCTGGGAAGAAGTAACCATAACGTAGTTAGATTCAAAGCACATGTAGGGGAAATTATCAAAGATAATTTGGTAAAGGGTCCAAATTTCAACAGAGCAGACTTTGACTGCATGAGGGCGGCTTTAAGTGTCATAAGATGGGGAGAGGAAATCTTCAATCTAAATGCCTGTGAAATGTGGGAAAAGTTCAAATTTTACTTGAAGGAAATTCAGCTTAGACATGTCCCCCAAAAGCAAAGACGCAAAGGAAGGGTATGAAAGCCAGCATGGCTTACACCAGATTTGATAAAAGCAATTAAGGCCAATAAAACTGCACTTAGAGTCTTTAAAGATACCTCAAATGTCGTTAATTTAAAGGCGTATCGAAGAGCTAGAGACACTGTGAAGCAAAAACCCAGAGCAGCGAAGCGAGCAAAAGAACTGGATTTAGCTAGAAGCTGTAATGGGGACAGTAAAACGTTCTTTAGTTTCTACAAGCTGAGTAAAGTTTCTAGCACAATTGGTCCACTGGAAGGAAACGGGACTACATTGGGTGAGGATAGTGAGATGGTTGAGGAGCTGAGCAAGCAGTTTAAATCAGTGTTTACATTGGAAGATATGACCAATCTGCCGACCGTACACCATAGTTCAGGGACATGTGACCTGACAAATGATGTTGATTTCATTGATAGTGATGTTGTTTACAATCATATCAGGAAAATAAAGCCAAACAAGGCAGCAGGACCTGATGATATTTCTGCTAGGGTGTTGCGGGAAACTGAAAAGGAACTGGCATTTCCACTTAGTATAATATTTTGTAGATCAGTTTCACAAAATGAAATTCCAACCCATTGGAAAAGGGCAAATGTAGTTCCTATTTTCAAGAAAGGAGAAAGAGGGAAAGTTGAAAACAATAGGCCAGTAAGTCTCACATCCCTAGTCTGCAAGGTACTCGAATCAATTATTAAGGATAGAATAGTTAGTTATCTCGAAGGTAGCAGATTGATTGAAGATACTCAACATGGGTTTAGAAAAGGACGATCGTGTCTCACAAATCCCTTGGACTTTTTTAACTTCGCCACAGAACAATTTGATCAGGGAAATCAGGTTGATGTAGCATATCTTGACTTTAGTAAGGCCTTTGACAAGGTACCCCATAAACGGTTAATGATACAGCTTCAGTCCCATGGTATTGCAGGTAGCATCTTAAAATGGATAGAGTTGTGGCTTTCAGATAGACAGCAAAGAGTGATGCTAAATGTTACAAAGTCATCATGGCAAAATGATCTTAGCGGTGTCCTCCAGGGGTCAGTACTGGGGCCACTACTGTTCATTATATTTGTAAATAACATTGAAAGTGGCCTAAGCAGTAAAGTTTTGAAATTTGCGGATGATTTGAAGGTCTTTAGGGCAATAACAGGTCAAGATAAGCATATCTCGCTGCAAAAAGACTTGGACGAACTTGTGAAGTGGTCCGAAGAATGGCAAATGAAATTTAATTTTGATAAGTGCAAAATCATGCATGTAGGTAAGCAGCATATGAAGGCTCCATACTTGATGGGTGGCCAAGTGCTATCAGTGACTCAACAGGAGAAGGATTTAGGTGTTATTCTAAACACAAAACTGGGGGCATCAGAACAGACCAAGGAAGCCAGGAAGAAGGCACTGAGAATGCTCGGCGCAATAAATAGGAATGTATCATACAGAAGTGAGGAAGTGATCAGGAAGCTGTACTGTGCATATGTTAGGCCACATTTGGAATACTGCATCCAAGCTTGGTCTCCTAGCTATGAAAAAGATTGTTGGGTTTTAGAGGGAGTACAAAAGAGGGCTACAAAAATGGTTAATGGCATAAGCAACCTGGCATATGAGGAAAGATTGAAGAAATTGAATATGTTTTCACTTAGATATAGAAGGCTGAGAGGAGATCTCATCGAGGTCTTTAAATTTGTCCATGATCTGGAGAGGGGATATCTTGGGGAAATGTTTGAATTGAACAGAAATGATGCAATGAGAGGTCATAAATTCAAAAATAAAGTTAACCACAGCAGAACAAGGTTAAGACAGACTTTCTCCACAAACAGGGTAGTAGAACACTGGAACCAGCTGCCAAAAAGCATTGTCAGTAGCAGCACATTGAACATCTTTAAAAACAGCATAGACAATCATTATAAGAATAGAGGGCTTCCTTTTCAGTATTACAGGGAGGGCTGATTGACAGATTTGGTAGGCACCTGGTTCAGTGTACAGAGTACAACCAAGAAGGGCCCTTGTGGCTCATAGTTGCAGTAATCTTTTATGTCTTTATGTCTTTATGGGAATCATGTCAGTTTGAATCGTTGTAGACGTGATGTTGACGCGAGGGGTGGTGGGATCAATGATGACTGTTTTCACGTACGTTTCGGTAGACGGGGAGGTGGCCTCGACACATCGTTGGGCCAGGTGGTATGAAACTCCGGTGGTGGCCTTGACAGCGCAAACCTCCTTCTCCTTGCGCCATATTGGATAGAGGAGTGATGTGGTCAGGTGGTCGGATGTATTGCAGTTGAGGAATTGGATGGGCTTGGAGCAGGTGGCGTCAGGATGGGGTGTTTCACCGCACGTTGGACAGCGGGCTTGTTGGCGACATGCTTTTCTGCCATGGTCTATGTGCTGTTAGTTAAAACAGCGGAGATTAGGAATGAAAATACGGACTTGGTATCGGATGTAGCCAGCGAGGAGATTCTTGAGTAGAATGGTAGAGCTGAAGGTATGGACTAGGAGACTCGTGCCACGTTTCTGACCACCGTTGAAGGATGTGATTCGGTGGACATGGGTCACCCCCTCCGGCCTGAGCTCCGTCTAGATATCCGCTTCAATCATGAAGCGGAGCTCTGGCAGGAAGATGGTGCCTTTGGTAGAATTACGATTGGAATGGAGAATGATAGAGACGGATTTTTCACAAAACTCTGCACCAGCGCTGACGAAATGTCGGTCCAGCCTCTCCGCCCAGGCAGGGTTGCTGTGTGCTGGTGTGCACAGCGGGAGCATCTAAGAAGCTGGCATCTAAGAAACCGGAGCCCATTCTGAGCTCCGGTTTCTTGGATGCCAGCAGGAAGCGCCGAACGTCTGTCCAGGTTTTTGTCCTACAATTTCGGTAGGAAAGAGCGTAAAACACTGAACAGGCTATGTACTGTGCCCTTTTGACCGCGTTTCGGCTGTCCTTGTACATCTGCTGTATCGTCACGTTTTCTGGATCCTGGTCCCTGGCCTCACGCTCTCGGTCGCGACTCTGTATAGAGTCTCTGAGCTCGTCGTTGTCGTGTAGCCACGGGCATAGTGGGTGTTTGAGTTTAACATCCCGGAGAGGCATGTGTACATCAATCCGGGTCTGCCACACAGCACGCCAGGCGTCCCACTTCTCTGCGGTTGTTTCAGCAGCGTAAACTTGTCCCCAGTCGGCCTGCAGTAAGCCGAGGCACAGGGCATCCTTGTTGACGTTTCTGGATGACCTGACTTTGATAACCTGCGCTTTGGGGGGCACATGTTTAACCGAGACGTTGACAGCGACGAGGTCGTGGTCGCTGAAGGAGCATTTCACGACACGTGGATCGGTCGTGAGGTCAGGTCGCGTCGTGATAATGTGGTCGATGAGGGTGGCCGTAGTCGGGGTGGTACGGGTTGGCGCGCTGATGAGCTGCTGGAACGCAAGCTCCTGAAGCATCTCGTTGTACCGCTGAACCCCTGTCGCATCTGGTTGGAGTAAGTCCAGGTTTATATCACCCAGCACGTAGCACGGCTGATTCTTGGTGAGCACATGCGTTAGCTGATGGTGCAGGTCCTCCAATGTTGGAGCAACTGGCGCGTTCGGTGGTCGATACAACACACAGAGTATGAACAGATATTTGCCTGGGAAACGTAGCCACAGACTTTCTAATGGAGAGCCAGTAGTGGGTACCGCCAGCATCTCCGCGCGCGATGTGTCCCTGGATAGGACGCATAAACCCCCTGCGCGTGAGGCGCGGTCGCGCCTCTCAACGATATAGCCGGGGAAAAGTAGGAACTTGCTATCCACGTCCTCACTCAGAAACGTCTCACTGATGCACATAATGTCTAAATCGTGTGAGCTGATTATAATGTTCACATCATCGATGGATGGCATCAGGTGGTTGATATTTAAGTGAGCCATCGTGATATTGCGATCTTGTCGCGGTCGTTCTTCGCCCGGCTGGTCATATAGGCGGGCTGTCTGCCATGCCTTCAGTCTGGGTGGAGTGGTCAAAAACCGGTGCGCTGTGTAGGCAGGCCGCTGAGTGTCGGTGCGGCTGACAGCGGTAGCGCCTAACGCCTGTTGTCGCCTCTGCTGGCACGTGCCCCTCTGTGGGTGAAGCGACGAGCGGCCGGGTCATCCTGGTCAGCGCGCGGTGGCGGTATTTATCGGTGCGGCTGCGCTGAGCCAGCCGACCACGGTCGGTGGGGCGGGGCGACCTGCCATTCCGGCCGGAAACAGCGGGCGAGATCCTTGGGTCGTCACCAGACCACGGCCAGCTGTCCGGCGCCCATATCGGTGGAGTCCCGTAGGCATCTCCCTCCGGCACGCTGATTGGCTAGAAGGGGTTCACCAGAACCGGTAGAATGGGCCGCCGGGTGACTGGGCCCCAGCCATGTGGGCAGCTCAGGCATCTGCACGACACAAATCAACCATGAAAACGGCTACAGCTAAGAAGAAGGCCAGACGAAAATCATTTTTCGGAAACACCACTGTCAAGCCTGTCAAGCTAGGTTGTCGCACACTTTCATCACTCACACACGACTATAACCGTTAAAATCCGTATAATCTCACGGAGCTCACTACACACGGCTGCCGTAATCAGGCGCACGGCGTTAACGGCGCGGGAAGGTAGTGCTTGTGTGCAAGGCGAAGTGGGGATGTTATGTTAGGTTTGTGTCCAGTGTGTAGTTGTATAAGTGTATATGGAGTTGTATTAGTGGCTGGTGGCAGGTGGCAGGTGGCTGGTGGTGGGTGGCTGGTAGCAGGTGGCTGATGGCGTCTTCCTCCGTGTCCCCGTTCGCACCGTGGCCGCAGCTGGCGTCGTCCCTCCTCTTCTCCGTCCTCCTCCACAAACAATCTCCTGTGTCTTGGTAGCGAGGCGATACACCAAATCGTGACCTATGTGGGGGCGTGCGAAACCCGAAACAGTATGCGCAAATGTACGTAAGCGCAAATGCACGTACGCACAAAAGTACATACGCGCACATGAACGCATGCGCAAATGTACGTATGCGCAAAAGTACGTATGCGCAAATGTCATACCAATTTCGGGGTTTGCACGTCTCCACGACGGTCGAGATCTGGACCTGCGCCTCTTACCGAAGCACGTGAGATTGCAAACGGATGAGGACGGGAGGAGTTAAGAAGAGACGACGCCAGCTCTGCGGCCACAGTGCGGACGGGTCCCGGGAGAAGACGCCACCTGCCACCAGCCAACTGCCACCAGCCACCTACCACCTGCCACCCACCACCTACACCACCTATACCAACACACATACATCTATCTACAACAAACGCACAAACACAGCTCGAGACCCAACCTTCACCTACAAACATTATCCTCCCGCCCCGCTAACCTATTTCCAGCTACCTTCAACTTCAAGCTTCTGGATCTACTACCCAGTGTCTTCTCTACCACATCGCTTCATCAACCTCTACGAGCTTCTACCTACATCTACGTGTTCTACAGCATCCTCTACTCTACATCTTCAAGACTATTTACAGTGGTACAGTGCAGTGCCCCGCGTCCTTTCTTTAGCTCCATCTACCTACTTCAAGACACCACTACTACAAGGTCAGTCCGGCGGTGCTGCCACTCCCCCCCCCACCCAGGAACCCCCCACCCAGGAACCCCCAACCCCCACCCGATCTTCCCTCTAGTGCCCTCTGCACGATCTTTATCTGATCTGTCTATTCGTGCTCCCTTCAAGCACAGTTTCTAATTTTTATGTGTACTCTTCGTCTTTATCTGCCCCCTCTGTTACACCTGTCGGGCTCTCTTCACGCCCTTCTTTACCCTCCGCCAAATTTGTCAAAGTGTACCGTGTGCCACTCACCTGTCAGCTACACTATTTTTCCCAACATCACAATACAACAGAACCCGACCATCATAAAACTAACATGACCATAACCGAACCAACGCCCATGGGAGATTTCTTCATCTGCCGCCGGGGGGACGGGGAGCCAATGAGCACCCTGGGACCCTGGCTGGTGGATGGAGAAATCTCCCACTATATAGGGGCAAACTATACACGCCAAACCCCTAAGATCCGGGGCGCTCCTAATCCAGGCAAATAACAAAACTGACGCATATTTACTCACCAAAATTAAAAGCATAAAGAACACCCCCATCACTATCACACCCGCTACAAACCTTAACATCAGCCAGGGGACGATCATGGCCCGGGAGCTGGCCGGTATACCGGCGGAGACGCTGGCCCTCAAGCATGGGGACCAGGCTGTCTCCGCCGTGTACCGGCCGCCCCCTAGGCCAGGATACACCACAAACCATCTGCTCATACTGACATTCAACTCACGCAAGCCACCACCCCACATCAAAGCCGGATACCTCAGGTATCCGGTCACACCACGCGTGCCCCTCCCGCGGCGCTGTAAGAAATGTCAGCGGTACGGCCACTCCGCGGGGGGGGGGGGGCCGCGCCAACACCCACACACGCGGCCGCTGCGCCCAACACGACAGCACAGACACATGTGACAGCGGCGAGCTGTGTTGCGCCGCCTGCGGGGGGGGGGGGACCACGCGGCTTCGGATGGGTCCTGCCCTCGGTGGATGGCGGAGCGCGAGGTGCTCCGCCGGATCCACCTCGGGGGCATGGACCCGTACCGGGCCAGGGCGTCGGTCCTGGACCCGCAGGCGGCGTGGCCGGCTCGTCGCACACAGCCGGGCACACAGCAACGACAACCACCACCACACACAAACGACCTTTACCCGGCTCTGACAACACGCTCCCAACCGGAAGAGAACACAAACACCAACGCAGAACAACCAACAACCCCAGGACAACCGAACGCAACCTAATACAAACACCCGCAAAACCAGACCACCAACACCAGGACCTTCAAACCACCGTCAAGCACACTCAAACCTATCTACTCCAACCTACCACCCACCACCACCACCAGAATACCAACCAGGATCCGGAGCATCCCCACACACCACACACACACTGGACAGACCACCTACACCAAACGCACACACAGATCAGGACATAGACCCGGAGGAGCAGACGGAACGAGAACACAGAGCAACCGACTCAGACACCGCGACCCCCCCCCCCCCACCAACGCGACGCCACCAATTACTCAGCCACGCATGCCAACCAAGAGCACAATCAAACAACAACCATCACCTATACGCCCACACACCCGCGCTAACACATACAAACAATGAACAAAATAATACAATGGAACACAAATGGACTTATTGGACACTGGCCTGAATTTACACATTATGCACTACAAACAAACCCTATAGCACTATGCATTCAAGAAACACACTTCAAACCCAACGACCCATATCACTTTCACATTCCTGACTACACAATACACAGACACGACACACACAACCGACACAGATCAGGCGGTGCATGCACATACATTAGGAACACGACCCCTCACCGCCTGATACATTTCGACACTACGGCAGACATACTACTAACTGAAATTCATGTACACAACCTAGCTTATACACTCATCAACATCTACGATCCACCCTCGCGAAACACAGAAACACTCTCGGAATTAAATAAAGCACTTGACCAAATTCGCACACCTGTCATTCTCGCCGGAGATTTCAACTTACCCCACCCCCTATGGGACACCCGCACAACACAACCTGATCACAGAGCACACCAACTCATCGCAATAGCCACACAGCATAATCTCACAATACTCAACACCGGCTCACCAACCTACCTAGTACCAATCCGATCCCTCCTCCCTACGACCCCAGACGTCACACTTGCCTCTTCACGCATAGCCCTCACCCTATCCTGGACATCCGACACTGACCCACACTTCAGTGACCACGCACCCATTACCATTACCATCACCAAAATCCCTACACCGGCCTCCCTAATCCCCAGTCTGGCAGGCCGAAACCTCAAAAAGCCTCCTGGAACCCTTTCTCAGAATCCTTAGCAATCCAAACAGCCCACAGACCCCAACTATCCCCAGAACAATTCGCAGACATACTCATCACCACAGCACACCAACACATACCACAAACAAAACCACGACGCCAACACAAACCTTGCGCGGCTCCCTGGTGGAATGATGACTGCCACCGGGCGATCCGCGCGAGGAATCATGCACACCATAGACATGAAAGACACCACACACCAGACACACTAGCAATATAGAAACAACTCAGAACTCAATGTAAGACCATCATTAAAGACGCAAATAAGACTTCTTGGAACACATTCAGCACCCAATTTAACAGATTTACACCTCTAGACGAAATTTGGACACTTCTGAAAACATTTCAACACCGACAACGACCCCCAATCAAAGCCATCACACTTAGACACAACAACAACATCACAGCAGACCCCAAACAATAGCAAACATATTCGCAGACCACTACCATCTTAGATCATCTACACTGGCACGAAACCCCCCACCCCCAATCAGACACACACGCACACACCTCTACAACACTAGATTTGCACTTACAGAACTACAATTAGCAATCACACATACAGGCAACACATGTGTAGGACCGGACAACATTCACTATTCTTTCTTCAAACACCTACCGACATCACAACTGGGGATCCGACCGAAACACACTTCTGGCCCTTTACAAATCACTAATTCGGCCAATTCTGGATTCCGGATCCCCACTCTTCGAAAACGCAGCTGAAACAAACCTCAAAATTATAGATTCCATTCAACGGCGATGTCTTCAAATAGTCACAGGAGCTTACACCACCTCACCTTCTCACGCTCTTCACATATACAACCACATCCCAGAACTACAGCACAGACGTACAGAAGCACTACTTAGATACCACTACAAAACACAACTCACGAAACAACACCCATGCACACAGGCACTACAACTCCGCACAGCACGCAGACACCAACTCATGTACTCCTCACGACTACAAACCACAATAGGCTGCCGCATATACCGACACGCAAAATCAGCATTACAGAGCATAACACCCCACACCAAATACAAACACCCCCTCATACCCAAAATACTACGTATCCACAAACAACTCACCATACCACAACGGCCAACACTTCTCTGGATCCCAAGTCGCACAAACGTACGCGGCAACGAACACGCAGACACAGAAGCAAACCTAGCCACAACACTACAACAAATCACACAATGTTTTTTTCCCCAAATTTTTCGGATTTTTCACAAAATGTGGTGAAACGAAGGATGACTTTGGATTCGGCTCGGGTTTGAGTTTTATTTTTTCACTTCTCCCCATTTCGATATTAGGCTCCTGCAATTCCACTGCAAAAATACGGACATGAGATATACAAATTAATGTTTCTCGGTACCTTTCAGTGCATGGCGCAGCCACAATTGCAGCTCAGGCGAGCATGTGGGATGGGTGCGTAAGGCTGAGGCGGGCCCGGCTGATCCGTCCGGTCAATCGGTGACCTTGGAAAGGTCACGGCAGTCGGTTACTGCCGCAGGGGACGCCCGCCGGCTGGAAGTCGGTCGGGTCACGCGGGCGCCAGTCGGCGCTGGACGCACAGGGCTCGACCGGCGGATCGCTGACGGGGAACGGGAGTTTGCTTCTGCAGCCGAACGACTGCGAGGCCTGTCTCTTCTCCCTGGATTGGTCAGCTTGTTGGGAGCCGAAGTGGTCTGTGTGTAGGATGCCGAGGGTTTTTGTGTCGGTGTGGTCATTGATATAAGTTCTTTTAGTGGAGGTAAGCCACTGAAAAAAAAACTAGAGCTAAGGGGATCAAGTCAGTTTGAATATAAGTTGAAGTAGTGTTGACGCGACGTATGGGTGGAGCAACGGTGGCAGCCTGGGCATAAGACTTGGTTGGCGGGGAGGTGGCTTCGACAGACCGTCGGGCCTGAGGGTTCGACACTCCAGTAGTGGCCTTGACGTCATATACCTCTTTCTCTTTGCGCCAGACTGGGCATAGGTTGGAAGTGGTGAGGTGGTCGGGTGTGTTGCAGCTAAGGCAGTGGGCAGGTTCGGAACAGGTGGAATCAGGGTGAGGTGTTTCTATGCATTTGGGGCAGCGGGCTGGTTGGCGACAGGTCTTGCTGCCATGGCCGAAGCGCTGGCAATTAGAACAGCGGATAGGATTGGAAATAAAGACACGGACTTGGTATCGGATATGGCCGGCGAGGAGGGTCTTGGGAAGAGTGGTAGAGTTGAAAGTAAGGACAAGGAGGCCTGTATCCCGCTTCTGGCGGTCTTTGAAGGAGGCGATGCGGTGGACGTGGGTCACCCCCTCCGGCCTCAGCTCCGTCTGGATCTCCGCTTCAGTCATGAAGCGGAGCTCCGGCGCGAAGACAGTGCCCTTGGTGGTGTTGCGGTTTGAGTGGAGTGAAATGCTTACGGATTTACCACAAAATGTGGTGGTACGAAGAAGGGCTTTGGCCTGGGCTCGGGTTGGCGTTTTAATTACAATGGTCCCATTGGCAGGGGCTTCGATATCAGGATTGGTTAAGGAGCAGATGGCGAGGGGTTGTTTGGTCGGCCAGAAAACGTTAATATGGCAGAAGCAAACGGATTCCTCGACAGGCTTCACGACTACAAACGAACCAGCACTGTCGAGATAGGGTTTGATGGGCTGGATAGGTTCAGGTTGAGAGGGTGTGGTTTGGTTTGAGCGTGGGTCAGCGGCGAGGAGGGTGATGGTCTGGTCCGGATCGCGAGGAGAGGTCGTGGTCTTGGGACGAGCAGGGGTCAGCGAGGGACAAAGAGCGTCCACGACGTCATCGAGAGAAATGTTCTGGTGCGGGTCATCAGCGGTTGTATCGAGAAGTGGAGCATCACGCGCATGTTCTAGAGTCGAGCGATGGTCAGCAGTTGTGGTCAATGGAGGGAATTCCGATTCTGAGTGCGGTGGCGAGCTGGGGTCCGCATCCTTCTTCCGTTTTTCCCCATCGTTTTGCTTTTTGTTTTATTATGGTGAGCACTTCAGCCTGCTCAGGCCATTTCCTGCTATGAACAGACAGAATAAGAAAGATTATGTCATGAAAGGCAACTTATGTGTCCTGAAGCAAGTTGGTTCCCCGATAAAATTTTAAAACAGATTGATGAGAAAAGGGTTTAATCCCCTAATAGTGTGGGCAAAGAAAATGTGTCGTCGTGTGTACGGCAGTAGTTTGTAAGTGTTCTTCCATGGTAATGGTAGTGTTGACAGTGTAGGAGAATATGTGAAACTGTAGGATGAGTATTGCACGATGGGCATGAAGGTCGAGGTGAAGCAGTGCAAATATATCGATGGGTGAGAAAAGTATGACCTATGCCGAGCCGAGATTAAACGTTTTGTTCTGGTCTGTTTTTCTGATATGATGTGGTCCAGTTATGGATGACGGGTTTGATGAAACGTAATTGTGTGTGGCTTGTAGTTTCAGTTAATTGTTTGTTCAAAATTGTTGGATGCTTATCGTTGATTTAATGGCTTAGAAATGTTGTGAAATTTCTGTTATGTTTGGAAGTAGTAGTGATGCTTTAGCTAATTTATCAGCCTCGTCGTTCCCTGGGATGCCGCAGTGACTGGGCACCCACAGGAAACGGACCTCGATGCCCATGAAATGAAATGCTTCTAGTGTGTTATAAATAGAGAGATGGCAATGATTTGAAAAGGAAAGTGAGGAAAGTGATTGAAGAACATATTTACAGTCGGAACAAATGACAACACTCGGCATGGCGTGACAAATTAAACGGTTGTGGACATAGCGAAGGGCAATGAAAATGGCCTGCACGTGGGCGATGAAAATGGAGATCCCGTTTGGCAAGCGATGCTGTTTTGTTTGTCCCTGAAACGATGGCATTTCCTGTGTAATGTGTGCCTTTAGATCCATCGGTGAAAACACAAGGAACGTGACGATAACGAGAGAGAAACTGTGAAATTTTTGTTTGACGTATTCTGGACAAAGCTGTGATTTTGGAGTGGTGGTTAGATAAAAATATGTCGTTCGGTCATCTGCAACGGTGGTGTAGTTGGTGGAGGAAGAGCAGTAATATGTGGAATATTGTATTGGAGTTGAGTAGAATATATTTTGATGCGTGAAGCTATGGTAAGGCCAGTTCGCTTTTCGGCGTGACCTAAATATTCGTGGTGTATATTTGGGAGAATTTGCAAAGATATACCGAAGTGTTAGTTCCATTCATCGGAGAGCTAACGGTGGAATTACTGATTCGGTTTGTAAAGAAGTGATGGGGGACGTGCTCATTGCACCGAATGCTATGCGGATACATTTGTTTTGTAATGTGTTTAAAATGTGTACAGCGGAGGTACTGCCACCTGCGTAAGCTACGGAGCCATATTCTATGATGGAAAGAACCAATGATTTGTGCAGTTGTAAAAGTGTGTGACGATCGGATCTGAATGATGTAGACGTAATGCAACGAAATAAATTGAGTCTGTGGAAACATTGAATCTAATGGCCAGGGCTGGCACCACCATTTTTTTTTCATGAAGAGCACTATTCAGTTTCTTATGGAACCCGCTAATCGTTAGCCCTCTATGGCTCTCGCAGTCTCTTGCCCTTTTCATCCATTTGACATTTTGTGTGGCATTCGTGCGCTGCTTAGATCAAGCCTTTATTGTTCTCATGGCATCCTATATTTTTATTATACACCGACTCTCACGCGATTGATGTCACTTTGCATGTTACTCCCTACATATCCAGAAATCTACTGTTTGTCATCGTATGCCTAAGCGTATCCATACTTTATTCATGTATTTCACTCCTTGCTTTGCGAAACCGATTGTGCCGAACCGCCCATCGGATCAGTCGGGTGGGCAGCTCGTTCCCGGTAACTGGGGCAGGTAATGACCTGCTAAAGTGCTTCTACATAGGTGACCTGAGGTCAAATGGCGGATCTGGCATCTGTATTGTATCATTAGTAATGTGCAAAACATATTTAATGCCAATTTTGGAGCATTTAAACACAATCACAGCGATCCATAACAACGACAAGCCAATCCACGCAAAACGAGGAAATTTTGATATTTTGACCTCATTTGACCCTCACGATATTGACCTAAGGTCATGAAATTTGCACAAAATAAAGGTCACTATCGTGCCCATCCACCCTGCGAATTTAGTTGCTATAGCCTCAGTAGAAGCGGAAATCTTAAGGGGGCGGAATCCGACCCCCCCTCCAGTGCGCGTAATTTTCCGAGGCCTCCAGGGCGCGTGCTAAGAATACTGATTTGAGTCCTGGCTGACCATTGCTCATGATTTATGTTATTTATGGAATGCTCAATCGTTCATTCCGTAGCGGCACCATTCCCTTCGTTGAGTCTTTTCCGTCGGGTGAATGAAATGCCCACAGAAATATTTAATTAGATTATCTATTGATAATATTAATCTGTTGACCTATTGATATTTATTGATAAGAATAAGATTATCTATTGAATAAGATTTGATCACAGTGTTATCAAACATCTTAATATGAATGGGAAATTATGTTGTTATTATATTTAATTACCAGTCCACAATACGTTGCTTGTTTGTTTGTTTATTGGGGCTTAGGGGCGCATCGACTGCAGTGGTCATGCAGCGCCCACACACTACGTTGCTACAGACTGATGTTGATACAGGCTGTTTAAGTTGACGCAGGCTATATCAATTTACCCCGCATGTTTTGTGATACAGACTGCAACATGATATGCATCATTGGGAGTACAGTGTAGCGGTAAAGAACAAATGCATTTCACCGTTGCAAAGCTGAGAGAACATGGTAGTGATTACAGTCGCCATCAACTAGCCCCGTTCTCCCCTACACCGCTGGTCGGCCCTGACGGTGCGTCCGCCAGCGCGGTACTCTCTGTGCAAAGGGGCATGCTTTACGCCACTTTCGGCGAGTGTTTTCCGAGGCTATGTCTACGATAGGAGTCGACAGCGGCCAACGGGTCAACTAGCGCCACCAGTGGCAGGTTTTGTAACTATAGCTGCGGGAGGTTGTTGCGATTGTCTGTTTGTTTGTTTATTGGTTGGTTCACGACACACTTTATGCACATTCACGGCTAATAGCGCCGCCCACACTGTTTCGCCGGTGGGCCGCGGGATTGGGAAATGTCCTGAGTGGCGCTAGAGGCAATTAATTGTCTCTTAACACGCGCCCTGGAGGGCCTCAGAAAATTACGCGCACTGGAGGGGGCGGATTCCGCCCCCCCCCATAGGATATCAGCTCCTACTGAGGCTAGAGCAACGAAATTCGCGGGGTGGATGGGCACGATGGTGAACTCTGTTGTTTGCAAATTTTATAACCTTAGGTCAATATCGTCAAGGTCAAATCAGGACAAAATAGCAAAATTTTCTGGTTTGCGTGGATTGGCTTGTCAATATTATAGATCGCTGCGATTGTGTTTAAATGCTCCAAAATTGCTTTAATGATGTTTTGGACATTGCTAATGATACAATACAGATGCCAGCTCCATCATTTGACCTCAGGTCACCTATATAGGAGCACTTTAGCAGGTCATTACCTGCTCCAGTTACCGGAACCGGGCTGCCCACCCGACTGCTCCATAGGGCGGTTCGACACAATTGGCTTGGCAAAGAAAGGAGTGAAATACATGAATAAAGTATGGAAATGCTTAGGCACACAATGACAAACAGATTTCGGGATGTGTAGGGTGTAACATGTAAAGTGACATCAATCGCATGACAGTCATTTGCATTTTTGACAACATTCCAGTTGACCAAGTTTGGTTCCATTAGCTTGTCATGAACTTGACTTGACTTGACCTCGGCGACCTAACATGACTTTTAAATTATATATCATAACAATATGCATCAAACAAGTCGCTAGTGTCGTCAAGGACAGTTCCCTTTTGCCAATATACGGAACAGTTCCCTTTTGCTAATAAGCGCATCAACGCCGACTTTTGTGGTCTGGCGCTGCGAATTATTTTTACTTTAGCGGCCCTTAGCTTGAAAAGTTCTCGGCCGCTTTTCATTTGTGTTACTTTAAGCAATGCACCGATCATTTCCAAGTAGCTACGCAGCACATGGCGTATATCGGTCGGTACAATATGTAGTTAAGTACAACAAATCGAAGGGGTGGGCGGATTTCGCCACCCCCTCCAGGGCGTGTGTTAACCTGTCATTGCCTTGACCTGACTTGACATCGGTAACCTGACATGACTTTGAAACAATATAGCATAACAGTGTACACCAAACAAATCGCTAGTTTTGCCATGAACATTTCCTTTTTCCCAATAAACGGGAAGCGCATCAGCGCCGATATTTGTGGTCTGGCGCGGAAATTTTTTTTGATTTTAGCGACCCCTAACTGGAAAAATATTCGGTCGATTTTCATTTTTTTCTTGCTTTAAAGAACGCACCGGTAATTTATAAACAGGTACGAGGTCAAAATAGCAAATGTTTCTGGTTATGGGTGGATTGGCTTGTCATTGTTATGGATCACTGTAATTGTGTTTAAATGCTCCAAAATTGCCATTAATGATGCTTTGGACATTGCTAATGATCCAGCATGGATGTCAGATCCGCCATTCGACCTCAGGTCACCTATATAGGAGCACTTTATTTGGTCATTGCCTGCTCCAGTTACCGGAACCGGGCTGCCAACCCGACTGCTCCGTTCGGCGGCTCGACACAATCGGCTTCGCAAAGAAAGGAGTGAAATGCATGAATAAAGTATCTAAACGATTAGTCACACAAAGGGAAACAGTAGATTTCGGGATATGTAGAGAGAAACACGTAAAATGACATCAATCTCATGACAGTCATTTGCATTTATGACACATTTCAGTTGACGAAGTTTGGCTCCATTAGCCTGTCATGAACTTGACCCGACTTGACCTCAGCGAAGTAACATGACTTTGAAAGCATATAGCATGTTGTCAAGAATACTTCCCTTTTGCCAATATACGGGAAGCGGATCTGCCACGATTTTTTGTGGTCTGGCGCTGCGAATTGTTTTTATTTTAACGGCCCCTAACTTGAAAAAAAAAACTTTTAGCAGATATTAACTTGTCTTGCTTTAAACAATGCGTCGGTCATTTTTAAGCAGGTACGCAAAAAACTGTTGCATATCGGCCGGTGCAATATGTAGGTTTGTACGAAAAATCGGAGGGGTTGGCGGATTTCGCCATCCCCTCCAGGGCCTGTGGTAACCTGTCATGAACTTGACTTCAGTGACTTGACATAATTTTGAAACAATGTAGCATGACAATGTACATCAAACAAGTCGTTAGTTTTGCCAGGAACACTTCCTTTTTGCCAATATACGGGAAACGCATCAGTGCCGATATTTGCGGTCTGGCGCTGAGAAAATTCTTTTATTTAGCTACCCCTAACTCGAAAAATCTTCGGTCGATTTTTATTTTTATTTCTTTAAACAACGTGCGGGTCATTTATTAGCAGGTACTCAAAAAATGTACTTATATCGGCCGGTAAAGTCTGGAGTTATCTACGAAAAATCGGAGGGGTGGGCGTATTTCGCCCCCCCCCCCCCTCCAGGGCGCGTGTTAATGAATTGCTTGCCTGTGGGCTGAGATAGGGGAAATTAAAGGAAAACCGTGGCATTGAGTAATAATACAGTTACATAGGCATCTTCCAGTATCACAAACATCGTGATATGATGAAAACTAGATGCGGACTTGAGCATTACAAATTCGGACCGTAGCCTGACTTTGCGTGCTTGTTAACATAAACCCGTCATTTCCTTGAAAGGTAACGGCATAATTCTAAAAAGTTCATGATACTGGGTAATAATATACCAATTTGGCTATCTAGCAGTGCTAACATTTTCTGGCTACGATCAAAATCAGATGCGGACTTGGGCATCGCAAAATGAAAGTTTATAAAGTTCTTGTCGTACTTGTGAACACAAATCTATTACTTTCTCAGAAGTTAAAGCCACAGAAGAAAAAAACATCCTGCCATGCAATGGTACAGGTATTTGTCTTGCTAACGGTGTCAATATCCTTGGGATGTTTGTAAAATCAGATGCGGACTTGGGCATTACAAATTCGGGCCGTAGCCGGGCTTTGCGTGTTTGTTCACATAAGCCCGCTATTTGCTCGAAAGTTAAGACATAATTTTGAAAAGCTCATGGCACTGGGTAATAATATGCCTATTTGGCTATCGAGCAGTGCTAACATTTTCTGGCTACGGTCAAAATCAGATGCGCACTTAGGCATCACAAAGTGAAGATCTATCAAGTTCGTGTCGTACTTGTAAACACAAATCCATTATTTCGTCAGAAGTTAAGTCCACGGGAGAAAAAACGTCATGCCAGGCAATGGCGCAAGTATTTGGCTTTCTAACGGTGCCAATATCTTTCGGATACTTACAAAATCAGATGCGGACTTTGCCATTGCAAGACCGAGGATACTCTGGTTTTATCACGTTGGTTCACACAAACCATTTATTTGCTCGTAAGTCAGAGACATAGTTGAAAACTCACCTTACCTCCTATTAATACATCTATTTGGCTATCTAACAGGGGTAATATATTCGATGTATGGTCAAAATTTGATGACGACTCCGGTACTACAGCGTAAAAGCTTGTCATGTTTTTTCGTATTTGTGAACACAAACCTATTATTTTCTCAGACGTTGAAGTCACAGAAGAAAAAAACATCCTGTCATGCAATGGTGCAGTCATTCGGCTCTCTAACAGTACCAATATCTTTGGAATGTCATCAAAACTAGATGCGTACTTGGACATTACAAGGCCGAGACAATCTTGTTTGTATCTTATTTGTCGACAAAAAAAAAACGCTATTTGCTCGAAAGCTAGGGAAATAATTCGAAAACTCAGCATTCCGAGTTACAATATATCTATTTGGCTATCTAATAAGAATAATATCTTCTGGATGCGGTTAAGATCCGATGCAGACTAATATATCATCAGTTGAAAGCTGATCATGGTCTTGTCGTATTTTTCAACACGAACTCATTAAAACTGTTCTACGATATAATGACACCCCCTATCATTTTGATGACTACTTCTTGTCTATAGTCTATGCTTTAGTCCGCTGTGATTCCAGCCTTCTTTTGAAAGGCTGTCTGAACTGGTCTTTCCGACTTTCAATGTACTTTTTTCCACAACATTTACATCACCGAATTCGCTAACTTCCCGCATGTAGCAATATTGCTTGAATTTTGTACCACACTTTCGGAGGCTTTCTATTGTCAGACTGTGCACAAGCAAAACATCAGTCTTTGCTATCTGCACACGAATTATTTTAGTTGCTTTTTCTTTAAATGGAAATTTCAGAGCTTTGAAAACTTGAGGAAATATCTGATCTGCTATCAATTGAAGGCTTGAAGAAAACTGTTTTGCATGTATTTCACGTGGTTTATCTCCATAAAACTCTTTGGTAGGAATCCATTCTTCTGCAAAATAAAATGAAGAACAATTTACATTGCAGCAACAAACATGCTGCTGGGAATTTTTTTATACAGCTCACATGGTAATTCTATATATCAACAAAAAGGAAAACTAAAAATGATTTAATCTTACCAAGTGTGGTGATTTGAATTACCCATGATATAATTATGATGCCTTGGATGAAAATAACAAAACAAAGACAACAGAGCCGCAGTACAAACATGTATGACACCAGAAGTCTGCAATGCTAATATTATGTCACTGAAAATGCTTAGAATGTACTATAGCATACAATTTCAAAATGATTCTTGAAATAACAGAACACATCGAAAATGTGTTGGAACAACATACAGTGCTAAGGCACTGTGATGACACAAATGTTATCATATTGTCATCATGACCTTAGCTTACCTTTCAAATAACCAAAATTGTGTTGCAATACACTGTAGTCATTAAAAGTCACTGCACATGAGATGTCAGATATGCCAGTACAAACTAAGGTTGCTAAAATTGTGACATGGCAATAAGGCTTCACAAATGGACTTGCAACACCATGAGGACAGAGTTGAAACAAAAACAGACTGGT
The DNA here is from genome assembly GCA_034440575.1 of Imbricaverruca yamaguchii. NCBI lineage: Eukaryota > Metazoa > Arthropoda > Thecostraca > Neoverrucidae > Imbricaverruca > Imbricaverruca yamaguchii. Next base: position 987,548 of record JAOTOL010001561.1, read on the forward strand.
CCTGGATTTTTGTCATCCAGAAAGTACAATGTCCTATCCAAAAAAAAATATATCCTTCCTTTTATGGTTTGAACATTGCATTTGGTCATCTTCGGAATCACGGTTCATTTGCTGATTGATTAAAAGGCACACAACTCCCTTGGAAGTGACAGGGTGTTCATATATCACAAATAGGAGGAATACTGTCCTCTCAGAATAGGCTTCCCGACAAATTTTCCTCCAGTCAAGCTTCAAAGATTGGCATCAAACACCAACTGATGGTATCCAACAGATCATAAGGCAACAAGAAAACAACCTTGAATTAAGTTGAGAAATCATAGAAAGAAATGCAGAGAGAAAGTTGAACAGGCCACATAACATAAATGGCCAGCCATGAATTGCTCTGCTTTGAGAAGGGGCAGGGATCTGCCAAATCACTACACTCTCATTATGGGCAGTTCCAGGGAACCAACAGGGACAATTAATGTCAATGGACAATTCCCTGTATCCATTTTGGTCAACTCCATGGATTTCAGCCATGGGTATTATTGTACTTTAGAAATTCATGTGACGCATTTTACACATATTTTAACTTCATGAAGTGGCAAGGGGGTCAAGTTTGTCTTGGTTAGGTTAGGTTGTATTTTTATTTCCAATTGGATTTCTTAACATTAAAAATTACTTTTCTTTGAAAATAGAGGTTAGTTCAGATAAGTTTTTAATTAGTTAAATTTTAAAGAAAAATATTGTGGAAACATTTTTTACTTTATCCTCATGTGAAAACCTAGGTAGGTTAGGTTGGGTAGTGTTATATTTTTTAACATTATTCTTCATGCTAGATTACCAAACTCCAAGTCTCTTTCTGGTGTTATTTTTCTGCCAACTGAAAAGGGTGCATTTGCATCTTTTTGGGCATGAGTGGTCACGTTACTTTAACCACATTCCCAGAGGTGAAAAAATGGTCGCAAATTCCACCAACGAAATTTTCCGCCATAACTTTTCCACCACTCCAAAGATAGTGTCTCGTGAAGTCTTTGTTTTAGCCCACTTTAGTTCCATGTTTTGCAGTATTTTTGGCAGATTTTTAATTTTAGGCGAAACACGTTTTTACCACCCTGGAGAACTGATCTCTTCCGCCCGCATTTCGGGAGATAAAGACAAAACATGCTGCAAACCGTATGTTTATATTTGCGAATTCATGAAACATGAGCCGCTACATGGTGTTATAAACTCAGCACCAACTTCGTTGTTGGTCTCAACAACCAACGAGTTAAACCTAAGTGCACTAATAGGCTAACCAGTCGGTAGCGGAGCAAACAGGCGGTAATAATAATAATTATTAGTATCGTGTCATTTATAGACGCTTTTAACTGCTATGGTTAATTCGCGTCGGCAACTATTACGCTGTTTATGATGCATTTCTCGGCTCGGTCCGGTACCGAACCGAGATCAGGCGACGCTAGTAACGTCAAAAATGGGGTGCTGATAAAATATAAAATAGCGTTTAGCTAGATATAAATGATTTTTTCAGGTTTACCTAGGTGCAAGAAACATATCTGTAATAATATTGTCCATCATCCTGTTAACAACACGCTTTTATGTTCAAAAATACGGATAATTAAAACCGCATCCGCCTATTTGCCAGATGCGTGGAAGCTTTCCGCCATATTCCATACAATTCTCGGTTCGGTCCGGTACCGAACCGAGATCAGGCGACGCTAGGAATGTCAAAAATGGGGTGTTGATAAAGTATAAAATAGCGTTTAGCTAGATATAAATGTGTTTTTTCAGGTTTAAGTAGGTATAATAAGCATATATTTAACAATATTGTCCATTGTACTGTTAGCAACAGACATTTATGTCAGAAAATAGGGACAATTAAAACCACATCCGCCTATTTGCCAGATGCGTGGAAGCTTTCAGAGATTTTTCGTAAGTCCCGGTCCTCCCTCGGGGCCGAGAAATGCTTTGACCAATCACAGGTCGGCTGGTATGTCCAAGCAAAGCCGACGGACAAACGGCAGAGGAACTGCTGCTTATTTGTAACTAAAAGTGAAATAAACAGAGAATCTGATAATTTATTAAATTAATGTTACATTATTTAGATAGAAATGGTCGGAAGCTATCATTGCATAACTCATATGATAGGTTTTATTTCTTTTGGAGCCTCTGAAGACTGCAAGAACGATGTAGTTAATACTATTGAAATCGCCAATTTAGATTTTAGACGAGGACATAAAATATTAGTGCAACTATGAGCCCCAAGGGCCCTTCTTGGTTGCACTCTGTACACTCAACCAGTTGCCCACCAAATCCGTCGAGCAGCCCTCCCTGTCATACTGAAAAGCAAGCTCTCTGTTCTTATAATGATTGTTTATGCTGTTTTTAAAGATGTTCAATGTGCTGCTACTGACGATGGTTTCTGGGAGCTGGTTTCAATGTTCTACTACCCTGTTGGTGAAGAAAAACTGTCTTAACCTTGTTCTGCTATGCTTAACCTTAATTTTGAATTGATGACCTCTAATTGCATCATTTCTGTTAAATTCAAACATTTCCCCAAGATATCCCTTCTTCAGACCATGGAAAAATGTATAGACCTTGATGAGATCTCTTCTCGGCTGAGTGGGATTAAGGCACTTCTTAAGAGATTTCACTTCTTCAAACATTTTTGCACTCTGGGTTCATACTGGATAGAATGGGCTCCACATGTACTCTGACACAAACATGCAGAAGGAACAAAAATACCACTAAGAAAACTAGTACAAGATTGAAGTAAACATCCACCAAACATGTTACTCTACTTAGGATTGCCAAATAAATTAGCCACTTTTTGTACCATCAAGCACAGAGACAACATCCGAACACATACCACACCAAACCACAACCAACAGAAATGCTTTCAACAACATGCCAAACCTTGTGCCTGCACACTGAACAGTGGCCTCTGGTTGCTACAAATATTGGCTGATGCATCTCCATACACCTGCTTTTGAGCCACCCTATATTCAGTGGGAAAAACTGACAGTTTTAAGACACATCTTCCGGGTACAGGAGGTCGCCAATTGAAATTTGCTTTGTTAGCATTTTCTGTTCTGAAAACTGCCCTTTAACCAATTGATGCAAGGTATTCTTTAAATGATATCATAAACATTAGCAACTTTGAACACATGTTTAACAGTGCCATACTGCAAACACAAGACCTTGACTGAACCTTTGCTTTGCACACTGCCATCAATTCTGACTGTTGTGTTTGAGGTAGTGGTGTTGGGTCAGTGATCTGTATCAGCAGGGAATTGTCTGCGTATGTAGGTAGGTATGTGCCCTGAGTTGAGGGTGAAGCATGAGTGATTTGTTTCTTTTTCATTTGGCTGGCCTTGTACTGATAGTAGTTGTAAGGAGTCAGTGCTGGTCCTAGGAGACTCGTGTGCGACATTTAGAGCGGATATTTTGTAAAGGTAGGAGGGACAGGAGGTGCATCACCAGGCCTGGTGCCAAGGTGAAGGACCTGGTACCTGTGGTGGCACAGGTCACCAGTGATCACCAGTTCAGCACAGTCATAGTGCATGTAGGGGTAAATAACATAGGTACTTCTAGGAGTGAGGAGCTTCTGCAGGAGTACAGGGCCCTTCTGGCCACCCTGAAGAGTACCAGTAGAGTCATTGTAACAGCAATTTTGCCTAGGGCTAGAGCCTCCCTTGAGTGGAGCTCTAGGGCACTGGCAGCTAATGCCAGGGTAGGAAAGCTCTGCCATGAGCTAGGTTTTACATTTGTAGACGAGTGGAGCAGGTTTTATGCAACGTGGTACCTCTATCAGAGGGATGGCCTGCACGTCTCTGAGAAGGGGGTTCATGTGTTAGGCAAAGTGTACCAGCATGTCCGTCAGGGAAACTAGGAAATGGGGTGGGGAGGGATGAAATTGCATTGCCAACTCAGAAATATTCCAATAGTGTCTGCCATGGCAATGGAACCTCAAAGTATGCAACTAGGGACAGCAGCAGTTCAAGGGGACAGAGTGATAGTTCATCTAGTGATAAAAGAACTCCTCAGTATGAAAAAGCCAAAGGTGGTTATGGAGCATTTGTTAAGTGTATAATGTTTTATGCCCAGAGTATCTGTTCCAAATTTGATGAGTTCAAGTGTGATTTTGTTGAGGAGGAACCAGATTTTGTTTGCATTACAGAGGCATGGGTCAGTGAAGGATATTTTGGAGATAACTTACAGGATTACGAGATCCAGGGATACAATATGTTTTCATGCAATATGGGTCCAGCAATGAAAGGGGGTGGTGTAATGCTCTATATGAATACCTTATTCAGTTCTCAAAAAGTAGCAGGTGGGGATAGAAATGTGTCTGTGGAGTACATTTGGCTTGATGTCACTGTGGGAAAAGGCAACAGCAATACTCTTAGGATAGGGGCTTTCTACCAATCGGGAACCCTGCCACATTCTCAGCAACTGGAGCTTGATAAGGCGATTTGTGAGGAAATCAGTAGAAACTTTCAGAGGAAGTGCCCTATTCTTGGTGACTTTAATCGAAAAGAATATGAAAATGTTGGTGTTGGCTCCCCATCATGCAAAATGTTTAGGAAATGCCTTAAGGAGGTCCTGTTCCTATACCAGTTTGTAACAGAAACCACCAGGCATGACTTATTCTTGGACGTTGTATTCTCAGATTTAAGTGACTTAGTTGAAGTTTTGACTGTAAGATAAATTCTGGGAAGAAGTGACCATAACATAGTTAGATTCAAGGCACATGTAGGGGAAATTATCAAGGATAATTTGGTAAAGGTTCCAAATTTCAACAGAGCAGTGGTGGTGACTGGTCTCAGAAGCCTGAAAATGGTATGTGTGAACTTCACTAACCCCATAGACAAAGAATTGGTGGAACTATTTGATGGGACCTTCATATTTTGGGAGGTAAAGATCCATTGCTTATGAATACTGTCATCTTTTTGTCATGGATATGCTAAACATGACAGGAAATGTCAAATGATAGGCAATGTTTACCTTTCAGCCAACACCTACTGCCAAATCTAGTGGTTTGTAGAGAGGTGTGCAGTGTGGAATAATGACATCACAGGAGTCAGGGAAATGATATCACGATCACGTTGATCACGATCACGATCACGTATCACGTTGATACCCGACTCATGTGATGTCACTGCTCTCCACTGTATGCCTCTTTACAAATCACTAGCCTTTGCAGTGTATCCCTGGCTTTAGCAGATGGCAGTATGAAGACAGTGTTCACCAACATGGTAGTAGAAAACTGGAACCAGCTGCCAGAAACCATTGTCAGTAGCAGCACATTGAACACCTTTAAAACAACATAGACAATGATTATAAGAATAGTGGGCTTGCTTTTCAGTATTCCCTGCAGGGCTGGTCGACAGATTTGGTGGGCAACTGGTTGAGTGTACAGAGTGCAACCAAGAAGAGCCCTTGTGGCTCATAGTTGCACTAATCTTTGATGTCTTTATGTCAAAACAATGAATAAGGTAAAGGAGTAATTACAACATTGGCTTTAATGCAAGCTGGTGGGACAAAAAACATTCGAAATGACACTAATTTCATGACAAATGTTTACATCCTATTGTACTCATTTTGACATCACACACCTAACAAAAACCCAGTATTTTAACACTGCATCACCTCCTTCCAAATATCCCTGGATCAAAATATACTAGGAGTGATGTCACCAACAACTGACTAGCAGTCAACTGACATTGACTAAGATTGTGAGAGGTAATACTTGAAGATTACCAGTAGGTACTATGCCCATTAGTTTGGGATTCAGAATTCAATATTGGAGGACCTGAAGGCCATCCAATGTGAATAATCTTCATCTGTCTTCCCAAGGAGTCCTTGAGGACTCCTTGGGAAGTCCTTCTCTTGCTGATTCACTGATGGTACTTCACAAGTTCATCTAAGCCTTTCTGCAATGAGATATGCTCATTGTGTCCGGTTTTTGCCCTAAAGACTCACCTTAACGAGTACCACATCACACCCGTTATAAATTATGTGAAATAGGGTGGAATACACCCTTAACTTAATGAACACATCTGACCCTACAACATCAACTATCCTTACTATGAGCAGGCAGGGCAACTTCCCCGGTCCTGCCCATCAGCTTTGTTTTATCGGGGTAGCCGTGGAGGTTGAAGGTAAAGGTAATTGGAGGTTGGAGGTAATCCTGGAGGTTGAGCTCCCCCCGTCGCACGGTGCCAGTTGTGACGGGGGACCAACACACCTCTTTGGTCCTGATATCCCGGAAGGACGGGCGGGCTCGTGGGGCCTCACGCGGGCCAAGTGGCTAGTCGCCTCGGGCCGGGGACCTGGGATTCTTCCCAGTGTCTGCCGGCCCGGCCGGCTGTGGTCAAGGAGTGGGCGATGCTGGACCTCGGTCGGGGTGGCGAGTCTCTCTCTCTCCCGGCCGGGCGAAGGCGCCGCCTGCCCCGTATAGCTCCTCGGGCGCCTGGTGACCTCCAGTACGCGGGACCCAGGCGTCCCCTCAGTGGGGCCCTATGCGGAGGGGCGCCCGAGGAGCCGAACACCAAGACGCATCGCATGGCGTCTTAAAAAAAACCTGGTCCCTCACGTAGGGTCCAGACCATCGCCCAACCCATCACAGGTGGGAGCGTGTGTAACCAGGAAAGTCACGGGAGAAATATTTATAATGTTCCTCGCATACTCATCTTCCGAGGACTGACCAAAAATATTTCATCATTGTCCCCTTTCCAGAGGCGAGACGGACGCGACATATTTGGGAGTATCACCCGTTGCGAGAAGGATGGTGCTATTGAAGTATAGTTTGCACAAGTAGGAGAAGCACAGAACGCACTGGGAATGACCGAGTTCGTATATAGTGTGCGGAAAGGTGACAGGAAAGTCGACGGAGCATCCAGATGAGGATCGAACCACATAAAACCAAAAATACATCGCGCGGAATCATCAATTTTTACGATCTCAAGGATGTACCGGAGGAAGAGATAGTAGATGGGCTATCTGAGTTCGGCTTGATAGGAGCCAGAAAAATGAAGACAAGACGAGGTGCAGAGCTGATCGCCACAAACAATGTAATACTGACTTTCCATTCAACTGACTTGCTCTCTGAGATCCGAGTGGGTTACATCCGGGTCAAGGTGCGACTTTTTCTTCCAAACCTATTGCGTTGTTTTAAACGTCAGAAATATGGGCACACCAACCAATACTGTAGAAATCGTCCTGTGTGTAGCAAGTGTGCCTCCCTAGAACACAGTAGCGACCAATGTACCTCAGAAGTGCCATTCTGCGTCAACTGCGGCACAGGACAGGATCCCCACACATCGTTAGACCGCGCCTGCCCTAGCTACTCCAAAGAGAAGGAAATTATGTCGATCAACCACAATGAAAAGGTAACGTTTCGCGAAGCTCGGGATATTTACGATCACACACACCCGAGAATATCGTACTCAAGCTAAAAAAGTCACTTCGGTTCCACGGCGAGTATAGACAGCTGAAGCAAACGAACTCGTTGCAGCACTACGTGAGGTTCTTCGCTCCTTCGGTTTACTCGTCGCCCCGTCCACAAGGCATGGGACCGAGGTTCCACCGCCCACGAGTAACGCCGTTCTACCCCCTTCCAACCAACACCCGAAGATGGTGCGTGGACGCTGGTACAACGGTCAAAGAGGTCTCCTCGATCCTTTCCGCCCAATCCTAGCCCCTCCCAGTCCAGTTTGAAATCCCCACCTCCCATCCCCCATCCGTCCTGCAACCCACCCTCTCCTCCCTCACGCCCCACCACCACCTGCAAACCTAGCCTCTCTACCTCCTCCCTACCTGGCACTCCCCTTCCCTCAGTCATATCCACCGATGCCCAATCCATTTCCAACCTTTCTACACTCGCATTCGCCTCAAATCAGACATCCTCACGTATCACAGCACCATCAATTGCACAAAAATCCTTACCATCCACATCCATGCCTTCTACCTCCAACACAACCATTACCAACACATCTTCTTGCCAGCCCTCAGCATCCAAGCCCACCTCCCGCTCGCTCCCCCTGATCTCCCTACACCCCATGGCAGCCGCACCCGCGACCCGACCAACCGGAGTCGCGGCACACCCTGGAGCTCCTGATCTGGGCGCACGGGGACGAACAACCCGACGTGATTCCGCTCATTCGAGTCCGGAATCCAGAAGCCCACGTCCAACCGCAACCCCTTCACCGTCACCACCAGTCTCAACCGTGATGGGGCCGCCTGTCACCCCTCCCCCACGTCGAGCTAGTCACCCCCGACCTGCCCCCAGCTTCGAATCGCATGACGAAGCGAGCTCTCCCAAGGGCGGTGTCTCCTTCCGAGATCGGCAGTCCCGGTCACGGCCGCGTAGCCAAGCGCCTGAGGAAGTGAGGTCGGGAACGGAGAACACCTAACTCGTTCTTGTCCCCCCTTTTTTAGCTCACAACTCACTTTTTATATATTTGACGTATGAGTTTTATTCTGCAATGGAACTGCAGAGGTTTGAGAACCAGCCTCAACGATCTCCAAACTCTTCTGCACTCACGAGTACCGCTGGCGGTTTGTCTCCAAGAGACGAGGCTTTCTCCTCATGCACATTTCCACCTGAAAGACTACACTGTGTTGCGTAAGGATATTTCCTCTCGCACTGTGGCGCACGGCGGGGTCCTCAGCCGTGCACAACTCTGATCACTCCCTTTCACGAAATATCTATCTCTTCGAATATCCAGTGTGTTGCTGCTCGTAGAAAAATATCCCGCCATGCCGTTACCATATGCAGCATATATTTACCGCCGGGAGAGACCTTTCCACTTGCTGAGCTGTCTCAAATGGTGGGGCATCTCACACTACCGGTGATGGTGTGCGGAGATTTCAACGCGCATCACCCTCTCTGGGGTTCAAACATGGTGACGAGCCGTGGACGTGATATGGAGCGTTTCGTACGAGACTTCCCACTCTGCGTCCTTAACACAGGAAAGCCAACACATTTTACATTGCCCACAGGACAGACCTTTGTGCTGGATCTCACCCTCTGCAGTCCAGAAGTGGAACCGTTTTTAGAATGGACCGTGGATGGCGACCCGTGCAACAGTGACCACTTCCCTGTTTGGTCTCGTTTTGTTCACCGTGTTATTGTAAGCCGACGACCCCCCATATAGATATTTAACAAAGCCGACTGGGATTCTTTCCAAGCAAGTCTTGAGTGTACACTACGAGACCACTCCGACGAATCTGCTATATCCGTGGAGACGTTCACGGCGGATATTGTGCGGAGTGCTGAACGGCACAGACCTCGATCATCGGGACATCAGTTCGCGTGCCCGCCCCATGGTGGTCGGAAAAGTGCCGAGAGGCCTTGATGGCCAAGAAGAGGGCGCTTCGTGTCTTTAATAGAAATAGCTGTACGCCAAACTTAATAGCTTTCCGCAAAGCGCGGGCAGTCCCCAGACGTACCATCGCCGAAGCAAAACGGGACTCGTGGAAAGCGTATGTCAACACTCTAAACCGTTCCATGTCATTGACATCTGTATGGTCCCGCATAAAATGTTTCTCCGGAAGGTATACGACTCCCCACCCTGCACATGGCTGGCCGCATCATCGACCCGGAAGAAATGGCCGACGAGATCGGACGAGCTCTATCAGCACGATCGAAATACAGTAATATTGTGCACTTCAAACTACAAGGCTCGTTGAGAGGCACGCACCATTGATTTTTCAACCACAAACCTTGAATACAACGTTTCATTTTCTATTTCCGAACTGACTGCAGCTATCAGTACTCTGAAAAGTGTCGCAGAGTCCTGATACATTGCACAATGACATCATCAAACGTTTGTCTGCAAAAGCCTTATAAACACTCCTGAAGATACTGAATGACATGTGGACAGCCGGCACATTTCCATCTTCGTGGCGGAGGGCAGTCGTAGTGCCTATACGTAAGCCAAACAAAACAGGAACGGACCCAGTGCATTATCGCCCCATCTCGTTAACATGCTGCCAATGTAAGTTGTTTGAAAAGATGGTGAATGTCAGACTAATGTGGTGTTTAGAACACAACAATCTCCTCACTGGGATACATAGTGGGTATCGAAAACACCGGAATCATTCGAAAAATCAAGGACTTTGCGGATAGGATTGAGTGAGTTTGGAGTGATTGTAAGTATTGCAATTATTTAGCAACTGTTCCTGACAATACAGAAATGCATTTGTTTAAAATGTATTGATGCAACTACAACGGGCGCAGCATTCGTTCTTACATCATTTCGTACCTTGAAATAACTTAGCTAAGCTTGCATTATCTGTGTTAACACGCACACGTCCGGGGGCAGATACCTGTCCCCCTCCGGCTTTTCCTCATTTGGTGCCAAACTAATCGGGTGAGCACGGCCAAACCTCGCATAGCTATTCATTGGTCTTTTCCACACATGCTCCTACATTTTTAATCCTAATTCACTTGCCATCCACTAACTGTAAAGATAAAATGGCTGGCATGGCACACCATGGCATGGCTAAAATGGCACACCATAATGATGGCTCGCTTGTCTATTCCAGGTTTCTGGCCACTGGGGCGTTCTACCAGGTAGTGGGCGACGCCCACGGCCCCAGCAAGGCCACCGTGTGCAGGACTGTGCACGCGGTGTGCCTGCTCATAACACACACTCTGCGGAGTGCCATCCGTATATTTTAGCTGGCCCAATGCTGAATGCTGTTGGACAAATGCTTGCTGGACAAATGCTGAATGCTGCTGTTGAAATGTTGAAGTTTTCACCCCATTAAAAGCACTGACATTCTGCCTGCAGGTATAGATGATGTATCATACTCTTGCTGCAGCAATGCTTTTTTTTAGAGGAGATGACAAGAGTAAATATTCCCTCTGTCGTGTGAATAACCTGGAAAAGAGGTACCTATTTTAGCTGAAACACCTTGTGCATTGTGCCGCACAGCTGAGAAATGCTGAATGTAATCTAATTCTTACTTATAGCTTGTATTTTACAATTATTCTTTAATATATTATGGATGTATTTACACTGACATTTGCATGGTGAAGTGAGCATTATGCAGACTGATCATACACTTTGAAACAAATGATTGACTTTACATCCATAAGCAAGCTGAATGTTGATACTATGATACCCAGAGTTAGTTTTGTGCCAGCAGGATGTGTTTGCTGTTCATGTGTGAATATCATTTGCCCATAATTCACTGCATTTGGTACATCATCTGGTTTAATTCTCAGTATATTTTAATTTCATATAGACGGCGTGATATATCTTCGGTTGCAACATAATTTATCTGCATAAAATATACAGTAACAAAATATGCAGTTTCTTTATAATGATGCATAACGTCAGAATAGAGTGGCTCACTGGTGGCACCTTTTGGCAAACAGCCGCAAAGGTAATCCAGTTGATAGATGAAACCGTGAAAACGCATTTAACCGGAAATTACTCGTGAGAAAGAGATGCAAAATAAGCGAAGGAAGCAATAAGCGCGAGGTGAACAAAAAATATACGGTTGTGAAAAGCCATTTCACAAATGACATGAAGCTGTACCCGATATGAATTTGTTTTGTAATACAACCCTGCATTCATTCTTCCTATTTTTAGCATAATCTCTCGCCCACCGTCGTTGGCAGTGTTTCGCCTCTACATTTTGAAGTTATGGCTTGAAAAAAAGACTTACCAGAAACGCCAAAAAATCATCTGCATCCGGCTGGCACACAGCTTTGACATTCTAGCGTCTGTGGGCCTTCCCACCAATTTCCACCATAGGCTATTTCCGGTGGAAAGTTGTCGCTGGCGAAGATTTTTGTACGACGTTAAGTAACTCCTTAACATGCAAAAAAAACTTCATGCGTGTCTTGGGAGAGGGGGGGTGGGATTGATGGGAGTAAATTGCGTTCCTTTCGGGCGAATCATCTTATTTCGAGGAATTTGACGGGTTTTACTTTTTCGAGAAATCGTAAATTATTTTTTTCCGAAGCCCGAATCAAACCAGCAGTTTGTTTATTCCTAGTCTCCGGGGACGAGTTTCCACCACGGAGGAATGGCCCGCAGTGGTAAATTTCCACCGTCGTACGGTAATTTTTCACCTCCGCACATTCCTATGCATTACATTGGAAAAAGAAATCACAAAAATTCAAAATGACCATAAACGATTTTGAAGTTAAGTACAATGTATCCAGCCACGTTCCTAGATATGCTTCTGAATGCCTCTTTGGAATTCATGCCATTTTTGCGAGCAGGTTCCAAGCTAAAGTTCCAAGAACATTCATGTTTTCAGCTTCTGGAAACCTTCAATCATTCCAAAAGCTTAGTTTTGGATATTTAACCAAGAACCACCACATAACAATATACAGCTGACCCACAAATGGCATGATGCGATGGATATTTATTGGAAGAATTGCGTGATTGGCCTGATTTAAACTATGCAGCAAAACCATGGTTTGATTCATATTTTGAATGCATGTAATTCAAGGCAAATATTCTGATGATTCCACTTGAAATTGGAGATAATATTTGTATTATTGTTTGTGATATCCAGAACTGCATTTTGAATGCTTCAGTCGGTTTTGACATTTGATGTGACAGAGCAATAAGCTTGAACTCTGTCAAACAGCACATATGACTTACCATCGTTAGAAAATAAGGTCACGGTTATGAGGACAAGACGATATTTTGCATGTTGGAAGACGTCGACGAAGCTGTTTTCCTAACCATGACAAGGACTACAATGAACCTTACATGTTCCTGCCACTCACCATTACATGACGAATAAGTAAAGATGAACGTCCGTTTCCAATCACTTTTCCTTCATCCAATCCGTTGGCGTCTGACAGGAAGTTCACGAAGGACGCAGTCGCGTCATAACTGTATTGGCGCCTAAAAATTTGTAAATGTGTGGGATAATTTTGCTTTGAGAAAATACTGAAAGTATTGACATCTTTTGCTTCGTTTTTATTATTCAAACCATTCAAATATATTTACGTTTGCATATTTAGGTAAGAATTCCTCGTTTTACCTCTCTATCATCGAATATGAATGTATATAGTTAGGTACACTACTTGGTCACCAGCCCCATGCTTTCGATCCCTATCGAGTCACAGAGAAATCACGCAATGAGGTTAGCTCCTGCCACTTCTAAGGGAAACCTCTGCTTTCAGCGGTTTCTGGCATTATGCAACAGAGGGAACGGCGTTTGGTCTTTTGGATCTGCTTTGGTTTATCCTAGTCTATTTCATTGACCTTTTTGTTAATCTTCCTAAATTTATCCGACGACATTGACCTAAGCTGGCCTCGAATAACAATTTTCGTGCTTGGAAACAGTATATTGCAATGTTTAGTGCTGAATTAGAATCCACTCTCTAGCTTTAGACCAAGCGAAAGAAAAAAACTAGGAAGTAAGAACAATTTGAAACATTTTGAAAATGCTGTCATGACTTTGACCTAGCTTGGCACCTTCCTCGTGTGACAAAATGCGACACGAGCTATACCTAACTGAAATTACTCTAAGGTTATTTGGAGACGTTTGGTGGGTAGTAACGTTGGCAAAGCTTGCGAACTTAATTACTTTTCCCAAATATTTTAGGCTGGTCTTCACACCAGAATCCACCTAATAACTCCATGTGGTCACATTTGGTGTCAATCGCGAGATCTCGTCACAGCCCATACGCTGGTTGACGTTTCTCTGGCATTCCCGGCATGGAATCTGTAGGAGATGAGTGGTGTACCAGCCCTCAAACCCCCTATGCCTATAGAAGCTAGCATGATGACGAATGATGTTCGGGGTTAATCTGCCCCGTCAAGGGAATTTATTTTACCTTTCCCCGATATTTGTCCTGCGATAGAGGAAGAATTGCTGCACACCGCGGAGAGACATTTTCGGTACCTTTTCCTTCATTTCTTTTCGCGCCGGGTGTGAATCTTTCAACCTCTGGTCATGTCAGGTCAATTGCCTAGCTCAGATAAAAGAGAACCGCTGTATTTACATGGTATCCTCGACACGAATTTGTGTAGCCCCGGCGTCAAGGTCTTTAAGCATCCAGCGATCTGTTTGAACCCCGGTATGAGTTTTCGGCACCCTTATTTACTTAGTTGGGGCCATGACGAGAATTGTGCAACCTCAGTGATATTTTTGGAGGGCCCGGTGCGATTTTCGGACTTCGGTTTGGATTCTGGGAGCCTGGCTTTTCATTTCGGGACCTCAACGCGAGTTACTTTAGTGCCTCGACGCGAATTTTGGGTCTCTAGCGCAATTTAGGGACACCGCCGCGAATCCTTGTCCCCAGCGAGAGCTTTAAGGCTTTCTTTTTTTATTTGATGCCCTCGAGCGGAATTTATTGGTGCCCAGATATATTTTTGGGGGGATCCCAGCGTGATTTGTCGAGGCCCAGCTATATTTGTATGGGGCCCTCGATTCGAATTTTTCGGACACGGACATGAAGGTTGTAAGCACTGGCGGCTATTTTTTAACCCAGGCGCGATTTTTGGACCACGATAGGTGTCTTCGAGTTCTGCTTTACAGCTTTGGGTCCAGGAGGAAATGTTTTACTCCAGCACTATTTTCTGGGGCCCAGTTGCGATTTTCGGGCATACAAGCGATTATTTTAGCTATGGTCTTCATTTCGGGTCCTCGACGCTAATGCGTTGGGCCCCATCACGAATTTGGGGGCACAAGCACGACTTCGGGATATCAGTGCGATTTTCAGGCCTCGGCCCAAGCTTTCGGTGCCTCGCTGATTTTGTTCGGGACCCCGACCGGAGTTTGCGTGGGCACAGACTTTTTTTTTTGCGGGTCCCCGCTGTATTTATTTGGGGTCATGTGTTCAATAATATATCTCATACAGGGCAAACAATATAAAATGATTCATGCGTCACTTAGTATGTCGCCCACAATGTCACGTATGGTGACAAGTGTAAAGAGCACGAGTAAGGAAGTTTCCGGCCGTCGAGTGATCCAGAACCGCCGCTAGCTCCTGTCTTTTGCCCATCCAGCTCGAATGACCCAATGTGCAGCTAGGGTATTGATCAGGGTGGATCCAAAGGCCCAATCTGGATGGGGTCAACTGGGTTGTCAGAAGAAAGAGTAAAATAACATTGTGTTTAACAAAACTGATCAGAAGACAGCTTTCGACGAAGAAAGTGGTTTAAAATAATATTTGCGTCACACAACGTGTGACTATTCTTACACAATTTTTAGACATTCGGGATTCAGAATGCCCTCTCATCGACCGCCGTCAGCAATCTTGCTCCCCCTTCCAACTTCAAAAAGTATGATACGCCCCTGCGAGCGAGGGTCAAAGTTGACGTAATTTTATACAGCTTGACCTGACATGACAGTTGTATTTTAGTCATTGCCATTCGACCAATTGCTTTCTTCGAATTCGCAGAACCAAAAATAGTAAGTTGGTCTCTGTTCCAAGACATTGCGATTTAAGGCCAAACACATCAATGTTGCCGACTAAGAACGCTTCGGATCTTCACAAGGAAATGATATTTTATGGAGGTACCAGTAGAATGGCTTTCACAAGACGTACGGCTGCATGGACAGTAGCAAATATATTTGTTCCCACCGATTTCCAATTAACTCGCAGACTTCTGGCGCGACTCGGAGAAAATTAGCTCAGAGCACTATGCCCATTCACTTAGCCTTCTATTCGAAGAGAAATTTCCCTTCGTTACAACTAAAAAGCACAAGAAAATGTACTAATCTTGCTTTGTATTTTCCTCACGATTAACAAGAATCAACCTTAACAGCAAATCAAATTTTGTCACTGGTGAAGATATCCCCTACGATTTGACAACCGACAGGTACTAGGGGCAGGAAGTGTTAGGTCCATAATATCTGGTGTTCGTCAAACTCGTAGGCTTCACGACAATTGTCTTCGAACAGAAGATACAGGCAGTGTCCACCCACGTTGGTACGACCCGCAAGGCTGTCATGAAGGCATCCAGTCCCACCAAAATGTTCGTGTGTTGTTTGACATTTATGCTGCAAGACCGCCCTCAGCTTGTTAGCGGATTAAATGCAATTGTCTGCTGGTGTTGGTGTGGCACAACAGGCTGGGAACGTTCCGCTTATTTTGCTTAAAATATTGCACGACAAACCCAGCTTAAGACACACGAGCGAGTTGGACACCAACTAGGATACAGTCAGCCGAATTGGATGGTAATCCGAGTCGTGGTGGCCGCTTCCTATCTCGCGTGACGGCCCGTTCCAGCTTCGCAATGTGTACCAGCGTACACAGACTCGGCGAGCGCTTGAGACTATCATCCTCACTCATCTTCAGGTACACAGGCTGGCACCGGTGTCTTGTCAGGTGCACAGGCTGGCCCCATTGCGCCCCGTCGCGGATCCCTTGTTCGTGACGAGATATCCTATCGCCGGGCGTTCCGTTGGCCTAATGAATGTGTGGGCCACGACGGAATCACGGCCCCAGCTTGTGGCGCCAACGGATAGCGCGTTGCCTGAAGCGTGTGTAGTTTGCCTTTGTGCGCGCTCGGTGTTGAATGATGCAACTGTCACGTGTGAGGTGTTGAACTCAATAACCTATTGTGACTATTTGGAAATCCCCTCAGACGTTGCGACAGAGTAGCGTCCACTTGGCGGGTTGCCGGGGTATGAACAAGAGTGGATGGATGGAAGGGGTATATGATAGCGGCAGCCGAGTGAGGCATTGGTTTTCACGCGGTACTTTGTAATTTGTTGTATCACGGCTTGGTTGACGTATCGTGGATATTCTATCGTTAGTCGTATCTTGATGTAAAAACAGCCCAACAGGCTCGCTACCACGAACATCCCATCTTGGTCACAGCTTAGCGATACAGACGGACTGTGACACCGTCTCCATCCCTTCATCCCTTTCCATTCTTTCCTTCATCCACACATACCCGACAGTAGGCGAAATCGGCATTCAGATATCGGCCATTGATAAGGAGCACGTGGAACCGCCCAGTGCTTGCCAGTCTCGTGAATCTTGAACTGTGTGTGGTGATTGCTCTGACGAGAAGCCACTTCCGCTGCACCATCGTCACAGATGGCCAGCCCGCCGCTTACACTGTGCGCACCCTGGCCGCGCGTGGGTGCAGACCAATGCCGAACCTCGACAGCGGCCGACCGTGCGCGCTCACCAATTCCCACCAGCCGCCAGAACACCCGCCAGCAGCCAGGGACCAGTCTCTCAGCGTCGGTAGGCCGCGTGAGTTGACGGCTCCGCGGCGGTGTCCGCGTCCGAGTCGTCTGGCACCATGACGATCAGCATGCTGCTGCCCAGCAGCTGCAGCTCGTTGTTGCCCTCCTCCATGCCCAGCTCGAGGATGTCACCGTCCGACTCGCCGCTGGCGATGTACGAGCAGTCGCCGCCGCTGCAGTGCGGCTGGCCCAGCGGCGAGCAGATGCACGTGCGGCAGCCGTCGATCCAGGTGACGCCGGCCTCGCACGACGGCGGTGGCCGGGCGCGTTTCACCTCCACGCTCGGCTCCGGCTCCAGCGTCCAGTCGAGCGCCCGGGACTGGCGCCACGTCGGCTGGCGCCAAGACGCGAACTTGGCGGGCGCCTCTGCCGGTGAACATAACGTCCGTGAGGTGAGACGGGCACCTTTGCCGGCGAACATAAAGACATAGACGTAAAATATTAGTACAACTATGAGCCACAAGGGCCCTTCGTGGTTACACTCTGGACACTGAACCAGTTGCCCACCAAATCTGTTCATCAGCCCTCCCTAGAATACTGGAACGCAAGCCCTCTATTCTTATAATGATTGTCTATGCTGTCTTTAAAGATGTTCAATGTGCTGCTACTGACAATGGTTTCTGGAAGCTGGTTCCAGTGTTCTACTGCCCTGTTGGTGAAGAAGAACTGTCTTAACCTTGTCCGGCTGTGGCTAAGTTTAATTTTGAATTGATGACCTCTAATTACATCATTTCTGTTAAATTCCAACATTTCCACAAGATATCCCTTCTCCAGGTCATGGACAAATTTAAGGACTTCGATGAAAATCTCCTCTCAGCCTTCTATATCTAATTGAAAACATATTCAATTTCTTCAATCTTTCCTCATATGCCAGGTTGCTTATTCCATTAACCATTTTTGTAGACTTCTGTTGTACTCTCTCTAAAAGCCAACAATATTTTCATAGCTAGGAGACCAAGCTTGGATGCAGTACTCCAAATGTGGCCTGACATTTGCACAGTAAAGCTTCCTGATGGCTTCCTCACTTTTGCATGATGCATTCCTATTTTTATTTCCCCAAACATTCTCAGTGCCTTCTTCCTGGCATTCTTGGTTTGTTCTGATGCTCCCAATTTTGTGCTTAGAATAACACCTAAATCCTTCTCCTGTTGAATCACTGATAGTACTTTGCCACCCATAAAGTATGGAGCGTTCATATGCTGCCTACCTATATGCATGATTTTGCACCTTATCAGAATTAAATTGTATTTGCCATTCTTCGGACCAGGTCACAAGTTCGTTTTTCTGCAACGAGATATGCTCATTATAACCTGTTATTGCCCTAAAGACCTTTAAATCATCCGCAAATTTCAAAACATTACTGCTTAGGCCACTTTCAATGTTATTTACAAATATAGTGAACAGTAGTGGCCCCGGTACTGACCCCTGGGGGACTCCACAAAGAACATTTTGCCATGGTGACTTTGTACCATTTAACATCACTCTTTGCTGTCTATCTGAAAGCCACATATCTATCCATTTTAAGATGCTACCTGCAATACCAAGGACCTGAAGCTGCATCATTAACCGTTTATGGGGTACCTTGTCAAAGGCCTTACTAAAGTCAAGGTATGCTACACCATCCTGACTTCCCTGATCAAATTGTTCTGTAGCGAAGTTAAAAAAACTCCAAGATATTTGTGAGACACAATCGCCGTTTTCTAAACCTATGTTGAGTATCTTGAATCAATCTGTTTCCTTCCAAATAACCAACTATTCTATCCTTGATAATTGTTCCGAGTACCTTGCAGACTAAGCATGTGAGACTTACTGGCCTATAGTTTTCAATTTTCCTCATTCTCCTTCTTGAAAATAGGAACTACATTTGCCCTTTTCCAATCGGTTGGAATTTCACTTTGTGAAACTAGTGTACAAAATATTATACTAAGTGAAAATGTCGGTTCCTTTTCAACTTCCCGCAATACCCCAGCATAAATTTAATCAGGTCCTGTTGCCTTATTCGGCTTTATTTTCCTGATATGATTGAAAACAACATCCCTATCAATGCAATCAACATCGTTCATCCGATCACATGTCACTGAACTATGGTGTAAGGTCGGCAGATTAGTCATATCTTCCAATGTAAACACTGATTTAAACTGCTTTTTCAGCTCCTTAACCATCTCACCATCCTGACCCAATATAGACCCATTTACTTCCAGCGGACTAATTGTGCTACAAACTTCACCCAGCTTATAGAAACTAAAGAACTTTTTGCTGTCCCCATTGCAGTTCCTAGCCAAATCCAATTCTTTTGCTCTCTTTCCTGCTCTGGTTTTTTGCTTCAGTGTCTCTAGCTTTTCGATACGGCCTTAAATTTACGATATTTGTAGCTTACTTAAACACTCTGAATGCAGGTTTCTTAGCCTTAATTTCTTTTATCAAGCCTGGTGTAAGCCATGCTGGCTTTCCTACCCTTCTTTTGCGCCTTTGCTTTTGGAGGACATGTTTAATCTGAATTTCCTTCAAGTAAGATTTGAACTTTTCCCACATTTCATAGGCATTTATATTCAAGATTTATTTTCCCCATCTTATGACACTTAAAGCCGCTCTCATGCAGTCAGTCTGCTCTGTTGAAATTAGGAACCTTTACCAAATTATCTTTAATAGTTCTCACTACATGTGCCTTGAATCTAACTATGTTATGGTCACTTCTTCCAAGAATTTATCTTACAGTCAAAACTTCAACTAAGTCACTTAAATCTGAGAATACAACGTCCAAGAATAAGTCATGCCTGGTGGTTTCTGTTACAAACTGGTATAGGAACAGGACCTCCTTAAGGCATTTCCTAAACATTTTGCATGATGGGGAGCCAACACCAACATTTTCATATTCTTTTCGATTAAAGTCACCAAGAATAGGGCACTTCCTCTGAAAGTTTCTACTGATTTCCTCACAAATCGCCTTATCAAGCTCCAGTTGCTGAGAATGTGGCAGGGTTCCTGATCGGCAGAAAGCTCCTATCCTCAGTTTATTGCTATTGCCTTTTCCCAGAGCGACATCAAGCCAAATGGACTCCACAGACACATGTTTCACCCCACCTGCTACTTTTTGAGAACCGAATAAGCTATTCACATAGAACATTACCCCACCCCCTTTCATTCCTGGACCCCTATTGCACGAAAACATATTGTATCCCTGGATCTCATAGTCCTGCAAGTTATCTCCAAAATACCCCTCACTGCCTCCGTGATGCAAACAAAATCTGGTTCCTCCTCAGCAACATAGCACTTGAACTCATTAAATTTGGATCGAATACTCTGAACATTAAGCATCATACACTTAACATAACATTAACATTAAATTCCATAACTACCTTTGGCTTTTTCACGCTGAGGAGCTCTTTCATCACTGGATGAACTACCTCTCTGCCTATTTGAGCTACTGCTATCCCCACTTGCTGACTTTTGGACCTGATATGGCAATGCCACTTCATCCCTCCCCACCAAATTTCCTAGTTTCCCTGAAGGACATGCTCATTTACTTTGTCTAACACATGCACACCCTTCTCGGAGATGTGCAGGCCATCCCTCCGATAGAGGTCCCATGATCCATAAAACCCGCACCACTCGTTAACGAAGGCGAAACCTAATTCATGGCAGAGCTTACCTACCTTACCTAGAGCTCCACTCAGGGGAGGCTCCAGCCCTAGGCAAAATTGCAGTTACGATGATTCTCCTATTGTTATCCATCAGGGTGGCCAGAAGGGCCCTGTAGTCTTGCAGCAGCTCCTCACTCCTAGCAGGACCTATGCTATTCACCCCTACCTGTACTACAACTGTGCTAAACTGGTGATTACTGGTGGCCTGTGCCACCAGTGGCACCAGGTCCGTGACCTTGGCACCAGGCCCGGTGATGCACTTCCTGTCCCTCCTACCTTTACAGAATACCCTATCTAAATGTCACAGACGAGAATCACCTACGACCAGCGCTGCATCCTTACTACTACTAACCTGGGGGCAGAATAGTGCGTGGAACCTATTCGATGTTGATATGCCTACTTGTTGGGCAGTTCGGCCTGGCTTCCTCCCGCTCCTACCACCTGACACCTGCCACTCACTGACCCTTTGTTTAGGTTCGCGTCTCCAAATCCTCCACACTCTGACCTCATGTCACTGCCCCTCTTGTGACCTACCATAACTAGCCCTCCTCCGTTTACTAGTAGCACTCTCCTCTAGAGATAACCCAGCCACCTCCACAGAGGGGAAGCCTCAGCTACCTCGTGGCCTGTGACCACCTGGGCATAGGATGTCCCTGCTGTCGACTGACCCATACATGTTGCCTTTTCCTGCCTGCCCTGTGCAACAAGGGCATCCTTGAGCTTGGAAAGCTCTGCCTTAAGGGCCCTAACCTCTCTAGTGCCTGCATCCGGGTAGAAACAATCCGACAGGCTGCAGCTTATTCCTAGATTTATATTGAAATTAAATAGTTAAACAACAGACAAAAATTAAATAAATAGCCAACTATTAGTCACCATAAATGGCTACTTCCTATCTGTCAGATGGTCGAAGTACCTCAAAAATTCCAACACATTAAGCAGAAACTATAAAACAACTGTTTGTTCTTGTGTTTTTTCCTCTTTAAATTAAATGTCTAATCTAATTGTCTTTAGGCAAGTAGACAACTAGATGAATATCACTTATGATATCACTTATGGCTTTACAGGAAGATGAACAGAAGTCAAACAGCACCTATGAATACCACCAACGTAGTATTAATCTCTATCTTAAACTTAAACACCAAAGAGACTACGCACCACAAAACTAAATAAAGTATATTAAGAAAGTATTAGTATTATCTAATATAACTTATACCATCTACACACAGAAAGGACAGGACGGAGGTGAGGTCAGATGGGCGCCTCTGCCGGTGAACATAACGTCCGTGAGGTCAGACAAGCGCCTCTGCCAGCGAACAGTACGGACGTGAGGTCAGATGGGCGCCTCTGCTGGCGAACATAATGGCCGTGAGGTCAGATGAGCGCCTCTGCCGGGCATCAGGACAGCCATCAGGTCGGACAGGCGCCTCGTCGGCTGGTGCCAAGGCGCGGACTTGGAGGGCGCCTCTGCCAGCCAACAGAGCGGACCTGAGGTCAGACGGGCGCCTCTGTCGGCGAACAGGACGGCCGTCAGGTCGGACGGGGGCATCTGCCGGCCAACAGGACGGCCAGGTCAGACGGGCGCCTCTGCCGGCCAACAGGACGGCCGTCAGGTCAGACTGGCGCCTCTGCCGGCCAACAGGACGACCGTCAGGTCAGACGGGGGCATCTGCCGGCCAACAGGACGGCCGTCAGGTCAGACGGGGGCATCTGCCGGCCAACAGGACGACCGTCAGGTCGGACGGGGGCATCTGCCGGCCAACAGGACGACCGTCAGGTCATCTGCCGGCCAACAGGACGACCGTCAGGTCAGACGGGGGCATCTGCCGGCCAACAGGACGACCGTCAGGTCGGACGGGGGCATCTGCCGGCCAACAGGACGACCGTCAGGTCAGATGGGGCATCTGCCGGCCAACAGGACGACCGTCAGGTCGGACGGGTGCGGGACGGGAGACTGGCTATGGTCGCTCCGATGAAGCACGGTTACGAGAATGCTTCCTGGAGGTTGCCACAAGAAAAATGGTATCCGCCATTGTCGTCTATGGATGGAATTTCGATAACCATCCCGCTACTGAGAGGGTGGGATGGTGACTCCATCGTGTCGCAGGACCACTCCATCGTCATGCTGTATCGAATCGAGATAGTTGTCCCCCACAAAAACCGGAGCATTGTTTTCGACAAGACTAGTTCATTGCTAACAATTCATTAATGAGAATGTGTGTGTGTGTGTGATTGTGGTTTTAGGGCGCATCGACCATGGTTGGTCATTTAGCGCCCATAACAGAGCAGAGAACTACTTAGTTGGAGTCAGGTCTTAATACTGCGATTGGGCGGATGGTTTTTACTGACCTGGGTATATTATATAAAATCCCATTTTCCTGAAGTAGTGACACACTTTTCCTAAGCAGTTCGAGTCGTCTCGAAGGAGATTTGGGAACGTCCTGCTGGTTCCAATGTACTGGGCTCTCTCCTGTGCGTAGTGCTGACATGTAAGAATGTGATGTACCGTTAGTGGAGAACTGCATCTTGGGCATTTTAGCTTGTTTTCTTTTATGAGGAGGTGGCGATGTGTGGCATAGGTGTGTCCGATTCGGAGTCTTGCCAGCGCTACCTCCTCCGCTCGAACTTTCCTGGAAGACGAGGGCCAGTAACCTATTTTTTGTTTGATTTCTCGGAGTTTGTTGGTGGTCAGGGCGTCCCAGCTACTTTGCCATTTCTCAAGCATGTACTCAGAGATCAGTGGGTACAAATCTCGTGAAGGTAGAGGGAAGGTGCGAGTGCATGGTTTCTGTGCCGCTCGTTTCGCCGCTGCGTCAGCGAGTTCGTTTCCCCAAATGCCAACGTGGCTCGGGATCCAGCAGAAAGAAACGGATCTTCCCTCTCGTTTCAGCAGGGTGAGCCGGTGTAAGATGTCCTGCAGAAGAGCTTCCTGTGGGTTGAAACTTTGCAGTGCCGATAGGCTACTCAAAGAGTCGGACAGTACAACACACGAGTAGTGCTCGCTGACTTCAATGAAGCATAGCGCCTTCAGGATCGCAACTAGTTCCGAAGTATAAACGGATGCGTTTGATGGAAGTGTGAAGGACCTCGTGACGAATCCGGTGACAAACGCGCATCCGACACCCTGTTTTCCTTTGGAGCCGTCTGTATATATCAGGGTACGTCCGTCGTACGTGGTTATACGCTCCAGTGCATTTAGCCGGAGCAGTTCTGTGGTGACGTCACCCTTCTTGGACGTGCATAGGGCCAGGTCGACTTCTGGTGACACTAATTCCCAAGGCGGGATCTGTGATCGGTCAGCAATCAGGATTCCACGCATACGGATACCACTTGCACGAATGTGTTTACGCATTCTCACGCAGAAGGGTTCAGGGTTTGCCTTCAGTCCTCCGTGGAACAGTGCCAATAGCCGACGAGAAAACACCGCGTCATATGTTGGGTGTGGAGGATATTGCCTCAATTTGCATGCATAGCGAAGGCCAAGCTGATCACGTCTGAGTGCCAGATGCGGCTCGTGGGCTTCCACGTGGAGACTTGCTATTGGCGAAGTTCTAAATGCGCCGGTTGCAATGCGTAAGGCTATATTGTGGACCGTATCAAGTATGCGCTTTCTGGCGGTGCTTGCACCATCATATACAAAACAACAATAGTCGAGCTTAGAGCGGATGAGCTGTCGGTACATCTGTAAAAGTGTTGCACGGTCTGCTCCGTATGATGTTCGTGCCACACATTTCATGATGTTAAGAGCTTTAAAACAGCGCTGGCGCAGAGACTGAAGGTGGTCACCGTATGTCAAGCGTCTATCGAAAGAAACGCCGAGGAACTTCGCAGTAGATCGCAGTGGGATTGGTTTTCCGTATAGTTGGAGCGCTATTTCAGAGTAGCATGACCGTCGACGGCAAAAATGTACAGCCACTGTTTTTCCCGCGGAAAATCGAAGACCATTTCGGTAGCTCCAGTCTTCAAGATGATGTATGGCCAGCTGTAGCTGCCGGTTCAGAGATGGTGTACGAGAAGCGGAGAGCCAAATTGCGAGGTCATCCACGAAAAGTGAGCGTCTTATATTTTCTGGTAGTCTCTTTCCTATATCGTTGAGAAGTACTCCAAACAGGGACACACTGAGCACACTTCCTTGTGGAACTCCGTTCGTGGGCACGCATCTTTCTGATAAATGATTCCCGAGTCGGACGCGGAAGCACCGATCAGCCAAAAAGTTTTTGATGAAGATTCCCATGGGTCCTCTGACGCCACAGTCCCATAACTTCATCAAAATGCCGTGACGCCAAGCGGTGTCATAAGCGGCCTCCACATCGAAAAACACGGCACCTACGTGCTTGTGATACTTAAAACCGGCACGGACAGCTGTGTCCAAGGCTAAAACCTGGTCCACTGTGGATCGGTTTTTACGGAAACCACACTGGGCGCTTGAGAAGAAGTCCTGTTGCTCTAAAAACCATGTTAAACGCGTATTTACCATTTTTTCCATCAATTTACAGAGTGAAGATGTCAGCGCAATGGGTCTGTAGTGGAGTGCTTCCTGACCACTTTTCCCAGGCTTCAAGATTGGGATAACTGTGGCCTCGCGCCAAGTGCACGGAAAGCTTCCTCTTTCCCATATGTCGTTAAAGGATGCTAGGAGTGCATCCAAAGCACTTGGAGGAAGATGTTTCAGCATGTCGTTGTGTATGGCGTCCGGTCCCTCAGATACACATTTGAGCGTACTAATCGAGTGTTTCAGCTCCACGAAGGTAAATGGCTGATTATAAGTGTGTTGTATTGCGGTGGAAAAATCGACAGGATTTACCTCGCATCTACGTTTATGTTGTATAAATCTATGGTTGGCTTCGCTATCTTCACTCCGCTCCGCTAGGGCATTGGCTATCTCGTTGGCCACGTCGAGTGGATGAGCGATTGTTCGGCCTTGGATTTGCAGCACCGGTAGTGGACTGGAAGAGAGCTGCCCGGATATACGTCTTACTCTAGCCCACACCTGTGAAATGGGGGTAAAACGATTCATTCCGCCTACATACTCTTTCCAGGAGATTCTCTTTGCTGTCCTTATTGTGCGCCTGGCGAGAGCTCGGGCTTGTTTGAATGCTAACATGTTTGCGGTAGTGCTGTGCTTCTTAAAAAGCTTCAGAGCTCTCTTGCGCGCGCGGATAGCCGTAGCGCACCCGTCGGTCCACCAGGGGACCGGGGTGCGGCGTGGGGTACCAGTAGTGCGTGGGATACATGCACGGGCGCAATGGAGTAGTCGTGCAGTAAAATCATCGATGTGGGTGCAAAGATTGTCAGTGTCACGAGTAAGGACAGTATGTACATCTGATTCGAATCTAGTCCAGTCCGCTTTTTTAAGATTCCAACGCGGTGGTCGCGTCCCTAAAACTGCGCCTCTTCGAATGGTTAGCCATACCGGAAAGTGGTCGCTTCCGTGGCAGTCATCGTCGACTGACCATTCAAATTCCTGAGTCAGTTGAGCGCTTGCCAAGCTTAGATCTAATGCTGACGTCTGGCCTGAGGGCATAGTAAGATGGGTGTGTGCACCCGAGTTTAGCAGGCAGAGTGATCCCTGTAGGATTAAGTCTTCGAGGATCCGGCCGCGTGTGTTGGTGTCTATGCATCCCCACGCAAGGTGATGGGCGTTGAAATCACCAAGGAGAAGTATTGGCGGGGGGAGTTCAGTCAGCAACCGCTTGAAGTCAACAGTGGGGAAAGCGACGCCAGGGGGCAAGTACAGGGAGCACAGACTTATACGCCTGTGGTTGAAAGTCGCCTCCGCTGCGACTGCCTGCAGAGTGGTTCGGAGAGTGAGCTCTCGCGCTGGCACGCTATGATGGACGGCGAGTAGAACGCCCCCGTGGGAAACGTTTCCAGATGGTTCGTCGTGGCGGAACACAGTATAGTATTTCAGCCTCACGTTGTCGTCTGGTGCTAGCTTTGTTTCTTGGAGGCAAATGGCTGCCGGGTTGTGTCTATTTAAAATGGTCACAAGGTCACAAATAGAGGTTTTTAGGCCTCGGCAGTTCCATTGTAAAATCGTTGTGGGACTCAGCTAAGACGTGTTAAGATGATAAGAGTGACTAACTGCGTGGTCACTACTGCATGGATGGTCCAGATTGGGCCCTTGACCTCGCCCTGGGGGATCCTCCATCGGTCGGAGAAGATTGCCAGGGTGGAGCTCGTTTTCTGCTTCTGACAGGAGACGTACATGTACGGGTATCACCCACATGTGGTGGAGTGGGTGGAACGGTGGGTGATGTCTCAGGTGGTCGGAGGAGGGGAGGTGCGGAGTTTCCAGGTGATGGTGAGGTTGAAGTGGTTACCTGTGAAGTTGCTGTCGCTCGTGCGCTCGGAGATGCATTGCGGCTTGGGCGTTCCAAGGCTGTGGCACATTGGCGGGCACTGGAGGTCGGTGTTCGGTCCGCAGACGGAGGCGTTACGGGGATGCGTCGTGACAGTGCACTGGGGAGCGTTGGAGGGGGAGGGGTTGGAGGAGGGGGAGGTGGAGGAGGCATGGTCTGTGGGGATGCTTGGGTGGAATGGGTTGTGGGGGTGGGAGTAGTGGATATGGTGGACGAGGAGTTTAGGACCTTGGCGGGTTTTCTGGATCGTTGGACTACCGTCCACTTCCCGCCCTCCTCGTGTGCCACCGCCGCCGCTTCCGAGGGGACTGCGGAGGCCCGGAGAGGCGCCGACTGCGGCTTCTCTATGGTCTGGTCAGGCCTTTGTGTTGGTGCCGCGGCTATTTCGTCCACAGTGGAAGGGAGTACGCAGGAGATACCAAAAGAGCGCAACAGGGCGCTAAGCTGGGAGAGCAGCTGCGCGGCGCTAGTAGGTTGCTGATGTCCATTGTTAGTCGGAGTACTGCGTGTTTTCTTGCATAAGATATCTTCGGGTGACTATCCTCGTATGCCTCACGGGGTTGCCTAAAAGACAAATTTCTGGTGCATTTCAAAGACAAAATCTCCTTCTCCTTGAGATAGGCCGGGCATGACCGGTCAGATGTTATGTGAGGTACCTGTCCTCTCCCACAGTTCACACACCATAGGCTGTCCGATTCGCATCTGTCGATGGGGTGATCCGCCGATCCACATCGTCCGCACGCAGGGCGTCCGCGGCAATGTTGTGTCGTGTGACCATATCGTTGGCATCTGAAACACCTCATGGGGTTGGGGACATAAACTCTAACCTTAACTCGGACATATCCTACCGACACTGTGGATGGTAAGGCTGTGGAGTTAAAAGTAAGAATGATGTTGTTGGTTGCATGAAGTTCCCCTCCCCTTCGCATCTTCATTCTCTGCGCCTCCAGCACACCGTACTCTGCCAATCCGTCAACGATCTCTGCTTCCGTGACATCCCTCAGATCGTAGCAATTTATAACTCCTTTGCAGAAGTTCTTGGTTTTGTGGGGCTGGACTTTTATTGGGATTGCGATATCTCTAGGCCCATCTGGGGTACGTGCACTATAGATGAATTTATCTATGTCCAAGGCTCTCCTTGCGTCCTCCTCGTATCGAAATTCCACCTCAATTCCTTCATCCCGTAGTTTGTCACATCGCGTCACAGTTCCAAGGCGGTCACATCCTCGCTTGCGTTGGAAGGGGGAGAGAGATGACAGTGTTTTCCCTGGGTCTGTCGATTTGAACAGCAAGATGCGCGGAGTGGATATTCGTGGTGTAGAGGTAGGACTCGGGCGTTCAAAGTGTCTATATCTCTTGGGTACGTTGTCCGGGTGTGGCATACGTGCTGAATTCGCGACTGGGCCCTGGCTTACGTCACGGAGGCACGCGGTCTGGTCCTCGTGAGAGGAACCAGGAAATGGGTTTGTGTTAGATGTAGCCATGTGAGGTTATGTTTGTTCAGCTCCACGCGACGCCCCACCCCTCTGGGGGCCCTACTGGGGGGACGCCTGTATCCCGTAAGCGGGAGGACGCCAGACGTCCGCGGAGCGATACGGGGCAGGCGACACCATCACCCGGTCGGGAGAGAGAAGCTCACCACCCCGACCCGGATCTAGCGCCGCCCACCCCTTGACCCCGGCCGGCCGGGCTGGCAGGCACTGGGAACCCAGGCCTCCAGCCCGAGGCGACCAGCCACTTGGCCCGCGTGAGGCCCCACGGGCCCGCCCGCCCCTCCGGGATATCAGGACCAAAGAGGTGTGTTGGTCCCCGGTCACAACTAGCACCGTGCGACGGGGGACCTCAACCTCCAGGACTCCAGTCAACCCCGGGAGACGGGCCGAGGGGGCGCGGCTACCCCGATAAAACTGGGCTGGTGGGCAGGACCGGGGAAGTTGTCCTGCCTGCTCATAGTAAAGACAATTGGTGTTGCAGGGCCAAGTGAAGGGCATGGATGTCGTGATGAGATTGGCATTGGAATGGGAGCGTATGGACGGAAGGACGAGTGAGGCACTCTTAAGCCCGGTTCACACCGCGACAGGATGGGATGGGAAACGGCGCTGCCGGCCGCTCATCTGCGATTTTGTGACGTCACATGACCAAATATGGGCCAGATGAAGGACATGGATGTGGGGATGAGATTGGGATTGGACTGGGAACGCATGGATGGAAGGACGAGTGAGGCACTCTTAGTCTGACCTCTCCCCGGCCGCCTGGTGGTCTGGCCGCCGGATCCTCAAGGCACGCAATCCCCCCACCACGGAAAGGTGATGCCTCATCGGGGGGTCATTAATGAGAAAAGTGATCGTCAGAGGTCATTCAAGGTTAAAAACTTTGATGTGTGCAGGTCACTGGTGGGTCAGGGTGATATAGAAATATGCGAAAATATGAAAATTCCAATATTCTGAGTAACATGACTACATGCAACATGCAAAAGCAAACTGAATATCAGTTTTAGAAAATGCAACAAATATCTGCACACGAAGTCATGATTCCGTAACCAATGTGACGTAAGCAAGATTTCCCGCAAAGCAAACATTAGATTCACCGCCATGCATCCCAAGCAGCGTCACCTTGCCATGCGCGGCTCTCGCGTTCATTGGGAGAAGTCTACTGATGATGAAATTCGCAAGCAGGATAGGTACTCTCGAACTTCAGGGTTTCCAGAACGGATTGGGTTGATTTCTTACAATGGACACCGTATGTCTGCCGCTAAATGCTCGACTTAATGTGCACTGTGACTCGCCCTCCCCCCCCCCGCACCCCACACCCCCACCCACCGTCGTCCATGGCAACCGCTCCTTGGATGACACGTGCTGAGGTTAAGCTGAATGTCATGCCTAGACGAATAGGAACGGTTCAACAGGATCGTAAGGCCGTGCCGATCCTCGCTTGCCGATTACTCAGAAACTGAGGACAGCATTATGCCTCTGATCCGCGTCCAATACCCCTTTGGCCTTGGTCTTCATCCTGATTTTTTTTTACAACTACAAATCGGCGAGGCAACTACGGAGTAACGCCGAGAGCCAGTGCAATTCTGTCGGCCGCACAATGTAGCATTGCATGTTCACTAGGTTTACTTTTGAATGCTTGAAGATTCCCTGATTCCCATGACCACAACTGAGACTCACCTGCTGCTTATCTGAGCTTGTCTGCACTTCACGTCATCAGTATGTGTGTGTGTGTGTGTGTGTGTGTGTGTGTGTGTGTGCGTGTGCGTGTGCGTGTGCGCGTGTGCGTGTGCGTGTGCGTGTTCGTGTTCGTGTTCGTGTGCGTGTGCGTGTGCGTGTGCGTGCGCGAGTGCGAGTGCGTGTGTGTGTGTGTGTGTGTGTGTGTGTGTGTGTGTGAGTGTGTGTCTCAATGTATTTTCCAACATGCCACTGTGTGGTTATGTCGGTTGTTTCCGGGTGGACGTTGGTGGTGTTGTATATTTGTGATGCTTTTTGGTGGGGGTGAAGGGGTATGAGGAGTATCGTGGTGAGGATAAGACGGAGTGAAGAAGAATACAGCTGACTTGTTGAGGTGTGTCGAGGTAGAGCTAAGTCGTCTTGAAGTTTGAAGCGTAGAGATGAGTAGAGTTGAGTTGGCTTGTAGTAGGCAGATGAGATGGTGGTTCTGGTTGAGGCTGAAGCTGGTGCGGAAGAAAAGATTTGCCAGTCCGGGTGGTGTCGAGTTGTGGTGTGGGTGTAGTTTGGGGGACTGGGCTCGGGTCATCGCCAGAGTTTTAAACATTGCAGGAACGTTAGTGTCACCTGGTGGTTAGTGTTTTTCTTTCTTTTGTGTTTTTTTTTGTCTTTTTACAGCTTTTTCTTGGTTTTCTGTTTTTCTTTTTAGCATATCTGTTTTATTTTTATATTTTATTCTTTTCTTTTCCCCAATCCTTCTTCATTTTTTCATAGTTCTTCGAGTAAGCGTGTGATAGCGAGAAAGTGGAAAAAGTGTTCTTGTAATGTTGGATGGTCGTCGTTATGGAGAGTAGTGAGGATTAGTGGGATGTTGTTCGTGTTGCAGTAGTTTGTGATAGGTTGTCTTTCGGTGTTGAATTTGATGCAGCATATGAGTATGTGTTTAATTGTGAGTGTTCGTTGACATGTTGGTCGTGGGCGTTGTTGTACGAGGTAGGTGTGCGTGTGTGCAGTGTGTCCGAGGCATAATCGTGTTAGTGTGCGTTCTTTTTGTCTGATGTTTTGGTTGATAGTGTGGCAGAGTTCGTGTTTGGGGTGTATTTCGTGTAGTTGCGTGATTGTTGTGTCCCATGTTTGTTGAATGTGTTTCTTGATTGCCTGATGTATTGTGGGGTAGTAGTCGGATAGTGAGAGTGGGCATGGTGTGGTTTGTTGCAGTGTTGTGTCTATGTTGGCTTCGGTGTCTGCGTGTTCGTTGCCTTCAATGCTTGTGTGGCTTGGAATCCATAGAAATTGGCGTTGTCTGGCGTTTAATTGTTCGTGAATGTACATTATTCTGTGGGTAAGGACGTGTTTGTTTCTATGAAAGGTGTCATGTTTTCTAGTGCTGATTTTTAATCAGCGGCTATGATGTTGTGTTCGATTTGTGTGTTGAAAATGGTTGTGTATGCTACGAAGATTGCGAAGAGTTCTGCTGTGTAGGTGGATGCTGTGTCATGCAGACGGGTACGAAGGATGATCCGCGGCGGTGCTGCGTTGGGGTATAGCACTGCCGCTGTGCCCGTCTGCTGTGTGTGTGATTTTGGGCCGTCAGTGTAGATGATGTAGTTTGCATTTTGTGATTTGAAGTGTAGGAAAAGTTGTTGTATTTCTGCGTCTGTGTGTGTGTGCTTTGGTTTGTCTATGAGGAGGTATGTTTTGGGTGATTGGTGTTTCCACCATGCAGTGGGTGGTGGAAGTGATTTTGCTGTGGGGAGTGCGATGTGTAGTCAGTTTGCGTGTTGGTTAATACGGCAGACTATTGTGGTTTTGAGTCGTGCTGTGGTCATGAGTTGGTGTACGCACGTGGTGCGAAGTTTTAACACGCGCCCTGGAGGGAGGGGGCGAAAACCGCTCATCCCTCCGGTTTTTCGTAGATAACTCGAGCTTTTATCGGCCGATTTGCACCATTGTTTGTGCACCTGCTTAATAATTACCGGTACGTTTCTTAAAGTAAGAAAAGTTGAAATCGACCGAAATATTTTCGAGTTAGGGGTCGCTAAATTAAAAAATCTTCCCAGCGCCAGACCACAAATATCGGCGCTGATGCGCTTCCCGTGTATTGGCAAAAAGGAAGTGTTCTTGGCAAAGCTACGAGTTCTTTGGTGTACATTGTTATGCTATATTGTTTCAAAGTCATGTCAGGTCCCCGAGGTCAAGTCAGGTCAAGTTCATGACAGGCTAATAGAATCAAACTTGGTCAACTGGAATGTTGTCCTAAATGCAAATGACTGTCATGCGATTGATGTCCCTTTACATGTTACTCCCTATACATCCAGAAATATACTATTTGTCATTGTGTGCCTAAGCGTTTCCATACTTTATTCATGTATTTCACTCCTTTCTTTGCGAAGCCGATTGTGCCGTGCCGCCCAACGGAGCAGTCGGGTTGGGAACACGGTTCCGGTAACTTGAGTAGGCAAGGACCTAATAAAGTGCTCCTATATAGGTGACCTGAGGTGAAATGGCAGATCTGACATCTGTATTGCATCATTAGTAATGTCCAAAACATCATTTATGCCAATTGTGGAGCATTTAAACACAACCACAGCGATCCATAACAAGGACAAGCCAATCCATGCAAAACCAGAAAATTGTGTTGTTTTGATATCATTTGACCTTGAAGACATTAACCTAAGGTCCTGGAATTTGCACACAATAGAGTTCATAATCGTGCTCATCCACTCTGCGAATTTCGTTCCTCTAGCCTCAGTAGGAGCCGATATCTTAGGGGACATAATCTGTTCCCCCCACTCTCCAATGCGCGTAATTTTCTGAGGCCCTCCAGGGCGCGTGTTAAAGCCTGAGTGCATGGGTGTTAGGTGATAATTTGCGTTTTGTAGTGGTACCTTAATAAGAAGGTGAGGTAATGTAGGCTCCTGGGGCTATTTTTAAGGATTGGCGTTGAAGAGAGTCTTGTATTTTGAGATTTGATTTAGCAGCCTTTTCGAAGAGTGGGTATCTGTATTCCAAAATTGGTCGAATGAGTGATTTATAAAAAGCTAGAGGTGTGTTTCGGTGGGATCCACAGTTTGTGCCGGATAGTGCTCGAAGAATATTCATTCTTTTTTATGGGCGTTTTGAATATCTAAGATGTGTGACTGAAAGGTGAGTTTTGGTTCTAATGTAATGTTTACTATTTTGCCGTGGTAACGAATGGTATGGGTATGTTGTCTATTTTTAGTGGTTGTAAGTCTGTGCATTTGTGATGGCCGAGAATCATGCACTTGGATTTGTGTGGTGCGATGTGTAGATTTAGTAAGGCGAGCTTGTTGTGTAGTTCCGTTAATGAGGTTTGTAGTATTCTTAGTCCGTTGTTTGGTGTTTCGTGTGAGGTCCATATGATATATGTCGACTGCGTATATTGCAATCTTGGCCGGACGGTTGTCAGTGATAACTGAATATAGACCTAAAATAAAGAGAAGGAGGCTGAGGACAGAACCTTGCATTAAACCGGTTGTGAGGACTTTCGTGTCTGAAGCATGGGGTCCAATTTTAACTTTAAATGAGCGGTTTAGGAGATATCAATGAAGATAGTGTATTAGTCTGCCCTGAATATCTATGCTGTTTAGGCGTTGAAGTAGTGCTGTTATGTTGATGGTGTGATATGCTTGTTTTAGGTCCAGGAAGATGGCGACAGTGGAGCGTTTACTTGCCGCCGCTTCCTGGATGTGTGTGGTGAGATAGGTGAGATTATGAAGGCAGGATCTGTCAGGGAGAAAGCCTGATTGTATAGGAGTGATCAGTTTTTTAGTTTGGATAAGTTATAGAAGGCGTTTTTTAACAAGGCGCTCGAAAAGTTTGTGCATACAGCTGGTTAGTGCGATAGGACGGTAAGAGTCGTATAGGTACGAGCAGAGCGTGTAACCAAAATTGTGGGTATGTGTGTGTTGTCCAGGCGTTGTTGCAGGTGTCGAGTAGTGCGTGCAATGCTTGTGGTGGGAGGTATTTGAAAAAAGAGTAGTGTATACTATTTGGGACTACGCTTGTGTTCCCTGTTTGTGCAATAGCTAATTGGAGTTCTGTAAATGTGAACCTAGTGTTGTAGAGATGTGGGCGTGTGTGTCTGATGGGGGTGGGGTTTGTGCGGGAGGGTTGAAGATCTAAGTTGGTAATTATGTGCGAAAATGTTAGTTATTTTTTGTGGATCTGTGATAGTGGTGTTGTGTCTAAATATATTTGCTCTGATTGGTGGTCTTTGTCTGTGTTGAAAGGTTTCAAAGAGTCTCCAAATTTCGCCGAGAGGGATCATTCTATTAAATTGGGTGCAAAATGTACTCCAGGAAGTCTTTTTGGCTTGTTTCATGGTGTGTTTCCATAATGTTCTTTGTTGATTGTATGCTGTGAGTGTTTCTGGTGTGAGGTGTCTCTCGTATCTGTGACGTGCATGGTTCCTCGCGCGGATCGCCCGGTGGCACTCTTCGCTCCACCAGAGAGCCGCGCGAGGCTTTTGTTGGTGTCTTGGTTTTGTTCGTGGTATGGTGTGCTGTGGTGAGAAGTATGTCTGCAAACTGTTCTAGTGTGTGTTGTGGATTGTGTGCTGTTTGTGCGGCTAAGGATTCTGAGAAGGGGACCCAAGGTCAGAGGTGAAGAAAGTCGCCAACTTGCCTACGCTAGTAGGTAGCAAGATTGGCCCTTAATGTCTCACTCAATTAGCAATTTATCCATGACGTATTGAAATAAAAAGAAGCGACTGGTCACGAATACCTTCCACAAAAACTAGTTTTGTAGCGAACAGAAGACATCCAGATTATGAAATAGCACTGACTAAAAGGCTGCTACAGTATGGAGCGATAATGCAAACCCCATGGGTTTGCCCATGACATCGGTGGTTGCTTAATTAATGCAGTACTATTTTGGTACTGAGTATCCGTTTACGAACCATATTATTCCAAGACCAATCTCTATGCCATTGTATAGAGAAGGATGAATCTCCAACGCGTACTTCACCAGGTAGCACGTGCTGGCATCTTTGATTGTGTTATTGGGCGTGATATGCACATAAGAAACATGTATTTCACATGATAATAAATTTCGGGGCTTTTAAATAATACATTAAACTATAATTAGTTGATTTATGGTCATCTCAATGAAAAACTAACAGCAGAAACCACAAAAGAACCATAGTGCAGGAACAAATAACGCCAACGCGACCGCCAACGTCTATGTAACGTTACTTGAGTTATCTCGCGGTGATCACGGCCATTACATCGCCACAAAATCGGCGTATGCGTGAAGCAAGGCCCTTTACGTAACCCGTTGTGGGCAGGGGGATGTTGTTCCGTTGGGTGCAGGTGGCAATAGCTACTTAAAAAGAAAGTGGTTGTAACTGTTGAGACTCAATATATCATACTGTGAAGTGTGAACTCAACGAGAGGACTGGTGGACTTTCTGTCGGTGTAGTGGAAGAGGAACTTCCTATTTATCTGTTGCGTTCCTACCGTCGGAAGTACTGGTGATGGCGGGCAAACGGAAGATGTTTAAGTGCGGCATACCCGGCTGCCGCTTTAATGGTGTAAATCTGAACAGACATTATCAACAGTCCATCCCAATCTCAATCCGGCTACAGACAAGAGGGTTGTTGGTTCTCGATTCGCCCATGGGGAGAAGTTTGCTTCCTGGTGTCAAGGGACGTTGGTAAGTATCTACTTCTACATGGAATAAATCTAGGCAAGTGAATGGGCCATGTCTCCAAGCATATCTGTATTCCTGAATAATGTCCTATTGTATGTGAGATTTAATTTTAAAGTTATTCCACCATCATCTTGAAGTATGATATTCAGGCTTGAAGGAGTGGGGTAAATTGTACACATGCTATTTGCATAAAGAAGCAAGTGTTCATAATTCAGGAACTATTTGGTTGCATTGCCCATTCCCTACCTGTTGGAAGAAGCATGTGCAGGTTTTCCATGGGCACATCCCCACATTGTTGCACTGAAAAGATCTTTTAGCATCCCTTTGGCTGTTGATATAACAAGATGTTTTTTGCAATAAGTTTGACAATATGTGGTGGGAGATGGTGATGTGTGGGCAGGTACATGCCCCTTTCAGTACACTACTACAATTATCCAACCTGCAAAACATTCCAGGGCCTACCAATGAGCTGAACATTGCAATATCACATTCTACACTCGCAGGTAGGGGAAGGGGCCATGTTTCCAAACTGATATTGAGCTCCATACAATTGGTTTTTCTGTGTGAGAGATTTGATTTCAAAATGATGTAGCCCTTATCTTGAAAATCAGACTTCCAAGTAAGTGGTAAATTATTTGCAAATGTAACCTCCTTCACATAGAAAAGGTATCTGTTTTGTACTCAAGAACTGTAATAAACATAAACCCTTTGCCTTCTACTGCCCAAAATAATGAATTATCTGCAGCTTAATATGTCATTTCATTGAATTAATGTGTTGAAGGACATTTTTATTTTTTAAATTGCATTACATTGAAACTATACCCAAACTGAGTCTAGCTCCATCACAGAAATGCTAAACAAAATGTTCAGTGTTGCCATCGTTGGAAAGGGTGCAGAATAATCAAGTGGCTCTGAGTAAAGGGTAGATGTTGAGCAAATCCCCTGATGATGCCACCACCATCTTGCATGCTGTCTGGCTCTGAGTAAAGGGTAGATGTTGAGCAAATCCCCTGATGATGCCACCACCATCTTGCATGCTGTTTGGCTTCACAAGATTCTTTGCAACATTATGAATCAGATATAGGAAACTTTCAAGTTTCTGGTATATCAGTTGTGCAAAGTTGCTGCCCAGTTTGGCACTGGTGATTGGCAAGCAAGGTTCTGGGTCAGGTGACAGGAGTTGCTACTTTTCAAAATATCTTTGAAAGAATGTTATGCACTGTCAATATTATTGTTTAATATAGGTTGCTTTTTATGGAATTACTTCTTCTCACATGATAGTTCATTTGCATGAGCCTGAATTATTTCACATTGGTGTCCAATATTTTTATTTCTACCAAGGTGCAAACTGCAAAGTGGGAAATAAAGTTTAAAGGATTGGATTGGATTGACTTGGTCAAATCTGGTTCCAAAAGATTCTTCTCAGGTTTGAAGACAATTGAAACACATCCATTCAATCACAAGATAGCATTGGTCAGGATGGACTGGCAGTAATTCAGCACTGTTCTGATGGTTACCTATGAAATACTTTGCAAACTGTAATATTAAATGGGGTGTTTTTAAAGGCCAAGAAATGAACCCAATAACTTTATAAAATACTCATACTGGTGATAATCATGAACTAACCTAGATGCCCAGTTGTGAGCATACACCTCAAGGTGTCATGTTCATTTCACAGTCTCCCTTGCACTAGTCCTCTGGGATTTGTGGGGCCCAAGGGCATAACAGAACCTAAACCCTTGAGCATAAAAGCAGATCCTGGAATCAATTAAGTCTCACCATGATTGATTCAGGATTTCAGCTCATTAACTCATTTTCTTTCAGTTGAGCCCATTGAGACAGACACTATCATTGGATTTGGAAACACTGGCTAGGTATTATAACTAGATAAATTTATATGATACAAAAATGTGTTAAGTGAGAAGAAATATCTGACCTTCAATTTTACAGGAGGTGCTGAGTTTACATCAAAAGTAACGTTAGGGATTATACAATATTACTCAACGTTTCGCCCATTGGCCATCATCAGGAGTGATATAAAAGTCAAGAGTCAGGCTTAACAATTGAAGAAAAATGCTGGAAAAGCATGCAAAAATACATGTTAATCACAGAAAAGCATACTCAGCGGTGCAGACACTTCAAGAAACTCCATTTCTTCTCATGCAATGTCTAAAACTCAGGAGCACTTATGAGCCATTCTTTGTTGTATTAAACAAAAATGTATTTCAGGATTCGTGCTAGTGGACATTTCTTGGTAGCTGAACATTTGTTTTTATATGAAATATTTAATTTTAGCAGTAGAGGCTCTGGTGAATGCTTTATGGAGCTATCACCACTTTACCCCAATGTGCACATTGCTGTTTCACCAAAGATTCTTTGCTTGTTTATGTCATGCAGCAAAGCGATCAAAAGAATTGCACTTGGCTAGAAATTGTGATGGAGACAGCAAAAAAAATATACAGCTTTTGCAAGCTGAGTACGGTTTCAAGCATAGTTGGTCCATTACAAGTAAATGGGAATATACCAAGTCATATGTTCAGATGATTGAGGAGCAGAGCAATCATGTTAAACCACTGTTTGCAGTAGAATATATAAGCAGTTTGCCAACTGCAGATCACAGGTCAGTGACAGGTGATTTAATAAGTGATGTTGATTTAATTTACAGTGCTATTGCTTTAAATCATATTGGAGAAATAAAGCCAAACAAGGATGCAGGTGCTGCCAAAATTTTTAACTAGGATACTGTGTGAAGGTGAAAAAAGTGGCGATTCCACTTTGTGTCATATTTTGTAGATCAGTTTCACAGAATAAACAATTTGAAAAACAACAACAAAAGATTGGAAAAGGACAAATGTAGTACCTATCTTCAAGAAGGGTGAAAAACGGAAAGTCGAAAGGTGATGTAGCATACCTTGACTTTAGTAAAGCTTTTGATAAGGTACCCCATCGACAGATAATGATTCAGGTTCATGGAATTACTCTATCCAATTTATTAATACGGATGGTTATGTGGTTTTCAGATCACTAGCAGAGAGTGATGCTAAATGAAAAACAAGGTTGTGAAGGCAAAATGTTCTTAGTAGAATCTCCCAGCAGTCAGTAATGCTCCGAAGGCCAAAGGAATTCAAACATCATGTGAAGTGACTTACTGTGCAATGTCATGACTTGATCTGGCCTGGTCGGACCTGGCTTGATCTGATCACATTTAATATTATTTTGACGCAATTAAAGTACTTTTATCGGTCACATTTGCAAGGTGTGTGAACTACATGTCTCACATGCCATGTGTTGATCCAATGTTCAGACACATGGCCTCAAAATGTGCATTTTTCAATGCGAAATATCCCTTTAGAGTAACTCATTTTCAATTGCTCTTATCTATTTCAGGTTAATTTTCCGCTCACAATTCCACATGCTAAATGAAATAACATTTTTCATCTTATCCTCTTATCCTTTGGTGCTCATGTTTGTTATGAAATGTTGAATCCAAATCCATTTACAATTATAGTTCATTGTTGAGTCTTAATTCACACATTCTTCATGACTTCCATAGCCAGTCACACAATCATGTTCTAATTCTTTTGCCATGAAATTTTTCACTATGTTTTGTAGATAGGATCTTTCGTTCCGTAGCGTATTTTGCAACAATATTCTCCACTTCTGTGTTCTTAGACATCATTGTCCATACCGCACCATGCCGGAAATTCTATCTTGGGAAACTGCTGAGCAGAAACGTAAAAACAAAGCTTG
Organism: Imbricaverruca yamaguchii; assembly: GCA_034440575.1. Classification (NCBI taxonomy): domain Eukaryota; kingdom Metazoa; phylum Arthropoda; class Thecostraca; family Neoverrucidae; genus Imbricaverruca; species Imbricaverruca yamaguchii. The sequence goes on from JAOTOL010001561.1 coordinate 1,027,307, forward strand.
ATTTGAGCTCTGCGCAACGAGGGCTTTCGAATGGCGTCTTTCTAGTCTGCGTGATCAAGTAAAATGAGAACATTCGGGCTGAAGGTACAATTTTGGTGCCAATGTAAAAGTAGTTTGCATGCATTGCAGTGCAAAGGTACAAGGGTGGATGACGCGGGGAGAAGTTGGTGTGGTGAAGTTACCGGAACAAGTGCACTTCAGTGGGAAAGTGCTAAAATTGGGAGATTTTAAGGAAGTTAGTGTGATCGCTGCCACACGTGCCATACCGTGTTCCCTACCCCAGCTTGGGTGTGAATTACTCCATCGGCTCCAGCAATTTCGATATTGAAATTGTCTCGATGGAAGCGAATTATTTTTAATGCGGATGTCAGTCTGATAGCGCTATGGAGTCCGATGTATTATACAATATGCAGTGCAGCGCGCTCGCTATTTGTCCAAGGACTCCATATCCCTGGTGCATCAATACAATGTCGTCAGTTATGTGGCAGAATGGTTCAAACGTGCATAGATTGTACATGATTTGTTCTCTGCAGCTTCATCAAATTTATATTATCAATTTTGTCGTTCACAGAAATTGTCATCCCTTGCGGCCTCATCTCATGAACCACTAATTCCAGTGTTTGCTGCGCCTGTGGACGCCAGCAGTTGTCATGCAGAGGAAACCACCGAAGTATCGGAGCAAACTACCGAAGCACCTCCCCAGCTTCCAAAAACCGCCTCTACACCTCCGGAGGCATCGACCTGCGCCCTTGCGATATAGTGGATGCGATCCATGGAGAGTAAGCTGGGCAGATGTCTGAAAGCCACTGAAGCTTTAACGGCGCTTCTGAGCCCAAGACATGCGCCTGTAAAAGGTAATCAATCCAAAGGCACCTCTCTTCAAGAGCTGATCTTTCGTTCTGGGAGAAGTATTTCTGATCTCCAGATGGCTACCGAACACCATTTGGTTTCCGTGACCGAAGACAATGTGGTGTTCTGCGACATTTGTGTGCAAGACGGACGCTATGCCACTGAAAAACAAGGAACAAGCATGAGTGGTGTGTTCCACTACAAGATGACTGAGCTGGGAACGAAATTCGAGAAACACGACGTACTTCCAGCTGAGTTTAGGTCGATGCGAATCAGTGTCGCAGAATACTTCAGGGGTACGCGCCACATGAAAAAGGCTGAAGCGCGGGAGGAGGAGAGCGAACGCAGTCGCAGACGTCTGGAGGACGACAAGCGTATATCGAGGCATGTCCTGTCCGCCGGGTACTATGGGTTCAAGAAAAGCTTGCCGCACACCTACTTTAAAGAGCTCTTGTACCTACAGAAAGAGAACGGCGTCAGAGTGGGTAATATCAACCACTCTGCTGATTTTGTCCGAAGAATGCGACGTGATTTGGTGAGCACCATGCACTCTAAGCTGAGTTCTTGATGCGTCAGCCATGCGAGGCTCTGTGCGCTGACAAAGTGACTATCGCCAGACGCACAGTCGATGTGACCGCCATCCTAGCAGTGGTGCAAACATTCGTTGTTGCGGCTCCTGTTGTCAGCGATCATTCTGGCTATGGTTTAGCGAGAGAGATTGCTGGAACACTAGATCAGGTGGGAGTAACTCACCCTGATCAACTGGCTGCGATTTGTACGGACGGGCAATACCTGCAAAACAGTGTGCCACTGAAGCTGCTGAAGATCATGGCTGTTAGTGATCCTCCCAGCATTCAAAGCCATGCGTGCCAGCGCTGTGGGAGGCGGCACACCTCATGGAGCTCGCTGACGGAGACAGCAGGAAGGAGTGTGCCTGGGTCGACACTACCATTGTCGTCATGACATCTGTTACAAAACGTCATACCCATTGTAAAGGTCTAGAGGACCTCAAGGTGGCTGCAGCCAAGCGCAGTGAGCGAGTTCTACAGCCAGGGCTCTGGTCAGAAACAAGGTTTTCTGGCCACGCCGCAAGCACCATCAAGGTATTCCTCACAAACTGCGCAATACACCGCAATCTTCTGGCAGGTCGGGTCCAGGACGGCACTGCAGATGGAGAAGCTCTACAGGATCTTCAGCGGCTTGCAGGTGTGTTTGTCTCTGATGAAGCCAGTTGCTGTTTCGATGTGTCCGTAGATCATACATGTACATGTACTTGCGAACTAAAATAATTTGAATTTGTCTGACCAGTAGTTATGGGCGCAAAATGATCTCAGACGTCGACGTGCCATAAAATTCCAACCATCGTCACCATCTGACCACTAGTTAGTTAAATCACGTGCTTAACTTCGTTGTTCAAAGCTATGCATGTCGCCGAACATCAGCAATTCGATATTTCTTAACGTAATCTCCAATTTCTGGTTGTTGTAGAAATCTCAGCCAGATTTTCTGTCTGTTGTGCTGATGCATTTTCTATATCCGTGCATTTTGCGTCTTTCGTGTGTTAGAGAAGTAGTCGTGTGTGCTGCCCTCCACGATATCTATACGGTGATCGCCGAATGCAGCATGTCCCAGCAGCACATCCAGAGACTACCTTGGGAACGTCAAGCTGCTTTCGACGCCATGGTGACGAAGCTAGACGAGATGACTGAAGCTGTGGAGAGCGGTGGTCTTGATCCTGACAAGGAGCTCTGGCCGACCCTCCTTCCGCATCAAGGGGTATCACTGCTGATGAGGTTAGTGTGGCTATCAGTGACATGTATATTCCACTGGCTTCAGCTTTTATTTTAACTTGTACGTAATCGTAATACGCTGTTGTTCCGTGTTCCGTCCCACAGCTGCGTACTCGCTGTCACACCTCCTAATACCTGTTTCAAAATTGGTAAAGGACTGGTCAAAATTGTTAAATTATTCAATTAGTTAGGGACTGGTTAAAATTGTGGTGGGGTGTCTCATAAACGGTTTTGCCTGATTATTTGGTACCTTGTAGTTTTGATTGTCCTATCTCAAAATAGGAAATGTTCTAAATACTTTGAAGTTCTACAGTCATACATGTCGCCAAAATGTTGTAAAACGTCGGAATCTGTCAGCAGGTTACTGCAGACGCGACTTGACGGCCCATGCCGGAGTATGCCTCTCCCCGCGCCGGGAAATCCCGCCTCTTTGGCAAATTTCAAAATATATTCCTTACCTTGTCTGCCCTTTCTCAGGCTGGATATATTGGCACCTTTGTGTCCCGCCTCGTCGCCAAGATGTGCGCGAGGAGACGCGGCGTAAATGTCAAAGGGCGAGACCTGGGCTCCACCAACCGGACGCTGAATGGAGCCATGGACGACCTGCAGTGTGTTTGTGACCTCTGCCAGCTCCGCCGGTTGCTGCATGATTCTAGTGTCACCTTGATTACGTCAGCAGTGGATCAGCTGGCCTTAAAGAGGTTGATTCCACCGTCCGCTGTCGTTTCAAAGGAGAGTGTGCTCGCCGCTTGGCGCTACGTGGGGCGCTGCCCTGATGAGGACAATCGAGGACTTTACAATGTGCTTTTTGAGGCGGCGGACGGGAATCCGTTGATTGGTGCATATGTGGCACTGGTCACCAGAATATGGCTTATCAGCCCAGCAGAGTCGGTGGTCGAAAGCATGGCGAGTGTGATTGGTGAGGTGTTTGGAGCCCACCGGCAACTTGACCATGTAAACGCCGCGAATGAGCTGATCATTCGTTGGAACAGTCCGGAGCCAGAGCGAGCTGGTCTTCTGCTGGACGTGCTGCAGACAAAGCAGTCTTACCGCTTCCAACGCGTAGGGTGTACCCTGATAATTCAGGAGGCGTTTGTAGGCGCCGTTATGCAGCGGCTTGGAAGCAAGAAGTGCGCTCGATCGGTGGTATTTTGCACCCTATAAGGGTGCTCACGCCGCAAAACGTGCGATTGTCTGGCAAAATGCATGCTGTCTTGTGACTGATATGCTATCAATATAGTTCATCATGGCCATACAGTATCTTTCGTTGCATTTTTTAGACATTTGGATTGCGGTCTAGGATGTAATATGATATTGTAACATCTTCCCATTGGTAACATCTTCCCATACATAACATGGCGGCTGTAGTGGAAGGATGGTGGCAAAATAGTGTTAGTTCGTTTAAGCCGGACTCAGGTAGCAAGAAGTGCATGTTTTGTTCTCGTAGGTAGCAGTCTAGAAATATTCTTGACCTCTGCCCAAGATGCTTTTTTGAGGTTCCGCCAGCCTGGCTGGGGATTGGGTGGACCAGTGGTCGGGATTTGGTGGAAGGTAACGGTGGTGGGTGCGTGGTCCATGAAGTGTGGGTCGGAGTCGGGTGTCCAGGATAGGGTGAGGGCTATACGTGAGGAAGCGAACGTGACGTCTGGGGTCGTGGGGAGGTGGGAGCTGATTGGTACGAGATAGGTTGATGAGCCGGTGTTGAGTATTCTGAGATTATGTTGTGTGGTTATTGTGATGAGTGTGTGTGCTTCGTGATCGGGTTGTATTGTGCAGGTGTCCCATAGGGGGTGGTGTGAATTGAAGTCTCCGGTGAATATAACAGGTATGCGAATTTGGTCAAGTGCTTTATTTAATTCCGAGTGTCTCTGTTTCCCGAGGGTGGATCGTAAATGTTGATGAGTGTGTAAGCTATGTTGTGCACATGCATTTCAGTTAGTAGTATGTCAACTGTGGTGTTGAATTGTATCAGGCGGTGAGGGGTCGTGTTCCTAATCTATGCGCATACACCGCCTGATCTGTGTGTGTTGTGTGTGTGTGTGTCTTGTCTGTGTAGTGTGTAGTGAGGGATGTTGAATTGATATGGGTCGTTAGGTTTGAAGTATGTTTCTTGAATGCATAGTGCTATGTGGCTTGTTTGTAGTGCGTAATGTTTGAATTCAGGCCAGTGCCTGATGAGTCCGTGTGTGTTCCATTCTTTGATTGTATTCATTGTTTTTTAGTGTTGGCGCGGGTGTGTGGTCTTTTAGGTGAATTGTGCTTTTATGTGCTTTACCCTGGCTTTTGTTGTTGGTGAGTGTGGGGTGGTTGTTGGTGGGCGGGGGTGGTATTTGGTGAGGGGAGATAGTCCATTCTGTGTCTGTTGGTGAGTGTCCGATGTCAGTGTGCTCCTATATGTCTGTGTCCCGGTTTGTGTATGTAGATTGTGTTTGTTGGTGACTCGTCTGTTGAGGGTGAGGTTTGTGGGTAACATTGTAGGGAGAGGCTGTTGGCTGCTGTTGTGGTGGCGGTGGGGGTTGGGAGGGTGGGGAGGGTGTCGGTTGGCGGGTTGGCGGTGGCGGTGCTTGGTGTACCGGTCGCTGTCCTGAAATGTGTGCTAGTGTTGGTGCTCGCGTTTTGCGTGTGCTATTGGTGTGTTTTTTGTGTTTGGTTTGCCTGTGGGTAGGTGCATGTGGTGTGTGTGTCACGTGGTTCTGGGTGTTGGCAGAGCCGGGTATTCTGTGTAGTCTTGTGGTGGTGATTGCGGTCTGTATTGTCCCGGCTCTGCACGGCGGGTTGGCCACGCCGCCTGCGGGTCGGACACCGCCCTCCTGGCCAGGGACAGTTCCATGCCCTCCGGGTTGACCAGGCGAAGAATCACCTCCGCCATCCACCGGGGGCATGTCCTGTTCCCGGCCTCGTGCTCCCCCACACACAGGTGGCGCAGCAGGCCTTGCCGCTCCGTAAGGTGTTGGTGTTGTGTTACTGAGCGCAGCGTCTGCATCGCATGTATACGTGTTGGAGTGGTACCCCCCGTGGAATGGTCGTAACGCTGACACTTTTTACAGCACCGCGGGAGGGGTGCACGTGGTGTGACTGGATAGCGTAAGCATCCGGCTTTGATGTGTTTCGGTGGGGTCTGGGTCCGGAATGTCAGGATGATGATGTGTGATGGTTGTTGTCCTGGTCTTGGAGTCGGCCTGTGTGCGGCGGAGACGCCCCGTTTCTCCAACCTGGAGACCAGGGCCCCCATCGCGATACCGGCCAGCTCCCGTGCGTTTATTGTCCTTTGGGATATGTTGAGTTTTGTGGCTGGGGTGATTGAGATGGGTGTGTCGTGTATTTCGTGTATTGTGGGGATAATTTGACCGTCTATGTCAGTGTATGCTTGTATCAGGAGTGCCCCTGACCTAATTTATTTACCAATCAGTGGCACCCCTGTGTATCTGACAATCCCCTCCTCCACCAGCTAGGGGTCGAGGGAGCCCATGGGCTCCCCGTCCCCCCGGCGGCAGAGGACGAACTCGCAATTTGGGTGGGGTATGATGTTCATGTTCGTGATGTTGTAGTTTGCGGTGTTGTACGCGTTTGGTTTGTAGGTGGTGTTGAACAAAGGGTGATCTGTCAGGTGGGTGGCACATTGAACAGTGAACAGAAGCAACAAGTTTTGGCGGAGGGTTCAGAAGAGCATGAAGAGCAGAAGTGAAAAAAGCGTCCAGTCTGTCACCCACAGAATATCGAACACCACTAGGCTGTCACATGTTGATGGCTCACATTAAGACCCTGTACGCATGTGAGCGAGCGCGCAATATCGACGATGATGCTGAAATGGAACAAAGAAGAATGATTTAGTATATATATGATCGCCAATTTAGCATCCAATTACTTATATCTCAACATTCAGCACTATGTACAACTATAGGCTGACGTGAGATGCTCGCTTCTCCGTGCACTGATACAGGCTGAAGACACTGGTTTGGTGATCAGCAGTGATATGAACTGTAGCGAAAAAGAAAAGTGGTGAAACGAGCATATATGCACTATTTTTGCTCTATGTTCACTGCGCACTCACTTCCTGAGAATAAGATGAACAACATACACGCTACATGGGTGTAGCTTTGTATGATTTTAGGAGGGCACTTTCACCCCCCCCCCACCCCTCCTCCCACCACTCAATGTTGGTTGTGCCCCAACCGAAAAATTGCAACTTTTAACATGGAACCCTATGTAGTATTCCACCAATCCGTTTCTTGGTGCCCATTGCCTTCATCTATTCTGCTCCCCAATGATTGTCCGTAAAATGTCTTAGAAGTTCACTTGTCAGATGTCATGTGCATGGGAATCAAAACAGGCTGTGATTAACAGAATTATGTTAACATTTTCACTGTGGCAAGCCATGCACAAGTCATTAGAGCAATCAACACATGGAAAAGTGTTGTGAAACAGTGATTACATCAAGCATGTCTGGTGCAAGGAACAATCAGACCATTGGGACAATGCAAAAAACTGAACATCATGCTCAAGAACTGAGGTGAATACACTTTGCAGTTTCATCATGTGCACATGTCAACTTGCTTTGTCTTTTGCACTGGAACATGCATACAAAACAAATTCAAATAATTAATCAATATGTGAAATTACAACACACCCTATAGGCTAATCTTCGTTCTTTTGGGTGTATCCATAAATATATTGGTGTTATTATGGTGTAACGTGTTGAGAATATCTTTACAAAAAAAAAACTCAACAAAGTAAAACAACAGGTTAGGCTAGCTATTATTGTGTAAATGTGCTCATTTTATTTCAGACAAAATTTGGATATTTTATCTGAAAAATTGTAAGGCCAGGTTATGATTCTTAACATTGTTTTAGTATTGAACAAACAAATTGCGACTACATTGAAGAAACAATTTAAAAGGAGATAGGATAAACTAGGCTAGGTTATGTTAGGTATGAACAAAATAGTACATTAGTTTGCTTTCCAACTAAAAATAAGCATTTCTAATGTGAATCAGTTGTCACATCATCTTCATCATGCTGACGAACATGTCATTGACACATGCTGTTCTCCAAATCCAACGACTCCTTGAAAACTAAATTTACCAATACAAATTTAATTCCCTTGTACTATAGCTCCAATATCAAGGACAGAGTGTCATAGGTCATATTTTGTATGGGTTTCAAGTAATGTATAGCACTTTTGGTCAATGCAACACGTCATGGTTGTTACAAAACATGGGCCCTGATCAAAATAAATCCAAGGAAGTGACCAGATTAAATTATTACAATACCAGAAGCTCATATTGGAAGAACCAAAACATTTGTTTCATGATAAGGATTCCACAAGTCTGAGTATGGCAAAATGCCTCATATGATATGCTAGACTGAGAAATATTGTGCATGAACTACTGCATCAAACAGTTTCATATGGCTGAGCAATTCCACAAGGTGTCATAGTATTTTGCTCGCACATGAACAAAGCACCCTCAAGATTGCCATATTTTGCAGACATGATGTTGGTAAGTAAAATACATACAGCCTTACTTGCACTTCCTGCAACAATGTGCCGTGATTGTCACCGGACTCCTCCAAAGGCAGTGTTCTTCAACCGGATAGGTAAACCGGCATGCTTTGCCTTCATATCCTATTCAACGATCCTGACTGGCCATTAAATTTGCAACCAGGATAGCCACAACGCACCTTTTCTCGTGATGGTAGTGTCATATTACCACTCACACCTTGGGCACAATACCATATTATGTAGATAAAACCAGCTTTGAAACAAACTGCGCCGGAAAACGGAACTGTTGCGTCGAATTCAATATCTGGACGGTGACAGGGCACTGTCTCGTTCCCGTCCCCAAAGATTGCCAAAAGTGACGTCTGGCAACGGTTGAGGGCATCGGCGGTTGCAACAAAAGTATTTGAGATGGGTAAAATCCGAAGGACCCGTGAGTATCACAAAGAGTGGGGCTATCCGCGCATGCAACTTTCTCTGCAAAATGTCATTCGACAGTTCTGTGGAGAAAGTGGAAAGCGGAACCTTTTTTCATGGACTTAAACACGTGCAGCCCGTGTCACGATCACTGCGCCCGCGCACTCTGCAGCCACTGATCGTCAGTTAGAAAATTGTAGTCGGTACATGGGGCCATGATGTGAAAGTGACAGCAAGTCGCCAAGTTCAGCCGTTTCCGAAAGCCAGACCAAATCGTGAAAAACGCTAAAAAAACGTCGCTTCCGCTTTCCACAACCCCTTGCGTCCACGTGGCGTGTGACTCGGAAACGTTTGCCACGACGATGTTGACAATTGACGTGGCAATACTGGGGTGTTGGTTTGGCATCAATCGGTTCATTGGTTGTCGAAATATTGCTGTCTGAATCGGGTCGATGGGGAGCGCTAAAATTGGTGATTTCCGAACGCAAAATCTCAGTTGTACATGCTATTCCTATTGGCGACCGGTCACTCACCGGACACCAGTTCTCTCAGGACCCCAGTGGCGCGCACGTGCAACGTGTTGACCCGACCACAACGAAATTGTGCCCGATGGATAGCCAACATTTGGGGCATTCACGTGATGTCAGCCATATCTCGTGACCTGTGATGTGAGCCGTGCCACACGCCACAAACTGCGCTGGAAAACATAACTGTCGCGTTGGGCTCAATCTTTGGACGGGGACGGGACAGTTCGTAGGTGACAGGATTACCACGGCAATGTTAAAACCTATGGACTTTACCACGAGTGGCACAGTTTTTTTCACCCTCCCCCTCCCCCCTCCTTGTCCTCTTGATCATAGCTACTAAATCGTTTCCGTACGCTTCTGATGCATGTACTGAAACAGGATGAGTACGTATATGCCTGGATGGTTAGGCAATACAAATTGACTGGGTATGTTAAGAGGTAAAACGGCCTAATGATAAATACAATCCATACGCAATGATAATACGGTACCGTAAGTTGTCACCATAACCGGATATATTTTTCAAATATCTGTCACCCACGCTCGTGCCCGAGTAGCCGTTTTTCACCTCTGATGAAGAGAGCCCGACAGGTGTAAAAGTAGGGCAGATGTAAAAGAGGAAAAGAACACAAAGAAATCGGAAAATGTGCTTGTAGGAAGCACCATCGGACAGAATAGAAAAGTTTGTGCAGAGGAAGCGGGGTGTAAGAGAGAAGCGCGGGTGAGTATGTTGGAGGGAGCCCGGGGAAGGGTGGCTGCACCGCCGGACTGACCGTTGACCGTTGAGCAGAAGAGAGAAGATCGTAACACCGATCACTGGCTGGAGCACTGAGCACATAGTCGGTAGATGTGCTCGAAGTGTAGAAGTGGTAGAGTTGAACTTGAAGGTGCTGGAGAGTCGATCTAGAAGTCTTGAAGTCTCGAGAGGCGGAAGATAGGTTAGAGGGGCGGGAAGGTTATGGTCGTGTGCGAAGGGCGGAATGGGAATGAAATGTGAGGTTTGTGAGCGGTGTGTATGCGTGTGTGTAGTAGTGGCAGGTGGCAGGTGGCGTCGTCCTCCTGGGTTCCAGGACCGTTCACCGCGACTGGCGTTTTCTTCCTCCCCCTTGTCTTCCCGATCAATCTGGTGTGATCGTGGCTTGGCAAGGCAGGGCAAGCAAGTCGGCGGCGTTGGCGTGCGAAACCCGAAAGAATCGCGTATATTCGATCGTGAATGCACGTCGTCACTGTGTTCTAAACTATATGGATATGTTGTGCTGATTGCGCATGCCTACATGCATCCTAACACGATTCCTCCAACATTTAAACACACCCGAGGTGATGCTGGTACATCATCGGAAACATTATCGATAATATTTAACATGAATGACATTGCAAGGTAGTGTGCACTAAATATCATGATAACTCGTAAACATTGGTAGGTCTATAGGGGCACCGAGGAATGTTCCCCACCCTTCCCCCGATCGGAGAAAGGTGGCCCATTGAGAAGGTCCAGCTGCACGCCTGGTATGTATATTAGTCGAAGGCCCGAATGCGCTCGGGTGTCCTACTTTCAGCAGACACCCCTTCTGAGTTCAGCTATCACCCCTGGAAGGGGTCCGAGTGCATCCCCCGCGAACCTATTTGCCCAATAAGTGGCATCACTCTCGGAGAATGGCAACACCAGGGAAGTGGTTCCCTGCTTCCTTCAGGGAAGTGGCGGTCTCTCGACCAGTCTCCTCACCACCACCCAATTAATACAGTAGCCAGTCAATATCACACGGAGCCACCAGCCGCCACACGACAGCTCATGGACAGCACGTTGGCGCCGCGCAGTCATAGTGAGACTGTCGTGGTGGGTGGTCGGTACACAAGGGCTTCCAGTCGGTACACAGGGGCCTCCAGTCGGTGCACAGAGGCCTCCGGTCGGTACACAGGGGCCTCCAGTCGGTGCACAGAGGCCTCCGGTCGGTACACAGGGGCCTCCAGTCGGTACACATGGGCCTCCAGTCGGTGGACAGTGACGGCTAGCGGAATCTCGCCAACGGATGTGCCAGTGGTCAACGGACACCAGGGCTGCCAGGGGTACTGCCAGCCGACACCTGGGCTGCCAGTGGGACTGCCAGCTGACACCTGGGCTGCTAGTAGGACTGTCAGGCGACACCTGGGCTGCCAGTGGGACTGCTAGCCGACACCTGAGCTTCCAGAGGGGCTGTCAGCCGACACCTGGGCTGCCAGCGGGACTGCCGCCGGCTTACATGACCACAATCTGCGGTGTGCACACCGCCGCCGACTCCTCACACGGGCGGCAGCATTCTGGAAAAGCTGCCAAAGAGGGCCGACACAGCCTCAAAGGGATCCCAGAACCGCATAATCCCGGCCGTGTGGTTGTCAGCGAGCCTGCCGATGGGAGATCGTCACCACCGAACCTGTCTCGACGGCTTGTGAGGTTCCGTGCTGGGGAGCACGGCTCATTAATCCTGTGTGGAATAAACGCTAGCGCGGCATACAAGCGGCTAAAGGCTCCAAAGCGACCTTATCCGTGGTAAGATACCGTACATTCGGCATTGAAACAAATTATCCGGACAAGTTGTCTAAGAACGTCATTCTTAGCTCAGCCCCATTATACGCTAATATAATACTGTTACGCCTCTACGACTAACCTTACTTCTTGTTTGATCGGCCGTTCAGACATGATGACGTTCCATGTCTGAACGGACATGATGACTTAATCTTCACGGTGCGACGATTCAGTATGACTTCACGTGGTGTTTTGCGAAGTTCGGTGTTCTTGTATCGCCATAGGCCTTAGTAGCATCTATATTTTGCTGTTTTCTTTTCTCATGAAGATGCTACTAAATGTAGCGGATGTTGAGCGCCACACAGCGCTCCAATGCAGATCTAGTGACCTATATAGCTCTTCTAGCCATTAGATTCACTTTACAACTATGTTTGGACGAAAGCATTACTTAATGCATATGTATATATATGTATATTTATACTTAAAAGGTATATTCACATATCATAGATAATTCTCTTTAATACTGTCACATAATTATGTCAATATTAGTCCAGTCGGCTAACAGATGTTAGTCCTGGAACATTTAATATATTATAGATGCTCTGGGATCTCAAATAGGAATTCCAAAGCGAAAAGGGCCAGCTAAAATGAATGTCGTTTTCGTCTTCAACGTGAATAAGGTGACTTTTTCAGTTTAACTTCATGCCTAATTGGTGGAAAGCATGATATTAGACAATCTTGTTAATTACTTGGCGAATTATCAAGCAACAGGCAAAGCTTCACTGTATTGTTTTCAGTGCCATTTTCATACAATGAACTATTGAGGAAAAATGACTGCGGCAATCCGTTACACATTCGATTATCTCGCATTTTACGAGTACTTGATCAGAGACATTGACCTCGTGCTGTAATACCATGGTGCTAGACCAAGTTTTCAGTTCGCATATCACGGCAATTGAAAGTTCATAGATGAAGCCCATCATGTCACCCAATGCACCTCTCTAACTAACTTAGAGCATGCCTCAGTGGGGTCAAAGTGATCCCCCAAATGTGAGGAGTATAAAAAAAGGACAGCAGAAAAGAAGGTATCGCACTACGGTAGTTGATGCAATTTTTTTCGGTTTCGATAATTTCCTTACTGGTATATGTAGGCGCGGGAGACCTGGACGGTGGAAGATACCGCTAGCGGTAGGTAACGACCGTTACGGCATTCCTTGGCTCTCCTAGTTACGCAGAAACTGTTGTTTCGGCAATCCTTGGCCCTCCTAGTTGCGCACGAACTGTTGCTTCGGCATTCTTTGGCCCTCCTAATTGCGCACTAACTATTATTTTGCGGAAACTGAGATTCAATTCTGCTAACAAGTAATACGGAATGCACATATAACGTACCAAAATAACTAGCATATGACTTACCATCTACTTTATTCAACCTGAACACACCCCATGATCAATCCTTCAATTATTGACGAATACCATTTACTCAGCCTACCCCTCTCCCAGGGACACTTTTTCGTCAGTTATTTCATTCTCTAAGTGATAGGAACCCACTCTCCGCAACTGCATCAAATTCATGCATGCTCACAAACATGCTGATTATTTCACACAGGTACGCAAGCTGGTGGTCAGTATCCAACGTCAGCCTGGCAAAATCACTTTTGGGATAGGCAAAGCCACATGTTCAGACTGAAGTAACGGAACTTAAGTCGTTCAGTTAGCCACACAGACACACACACACACACACACACACACACACACACACACACACACACACACACACACACACACGCACGCACGCACGCACGCACGCACGCACGCACACACACACACACACACACACACACAAACACACACACACATACATACATACATACATACATACGTACATACATACATACATACATACATATATATATATATATATTAGGGTGACACTTATTTTTCGACTTTCGAAAAATGAAAAATGCAGTTGATTTTCTGGTTTGTATTAGCCTAAAAACACCACGTAAAAAGTTTCATCATGATCCAATTATGCTTAGCCAAGCCTCATCGCACTTGAATGTATACACTTTTAGGCGGGTCTTATGGGTCTTCCTGGACCCAACGTTGCGATGGGTTTCGAAGCTAATCCTGACCTGGTCCTGGTCTTGGTTCTGGCCACCTGGCCTCAGTCAGGCTGGGTGACGGTGCTCTTGTTGGCGTCGGGTAATCTTCCCCGGTGCGCCTCCACCACCTGCAGGATGTACTGCGTCTGGTCCTCGTCCTTGGTGAGGGTCAAATTGTAGTCTTCCATTAGGGCGACGCCACGCTCGGCGAAGTTGTTCAGTACCCGGATGCCGTTGACCTTGCGGGCTGCGGCGACGTAGCGAGGGTCGTCGTGCTACTCCGCCGGGTCGGTCGGGTCGGAAGCCGTCGTCGATCCCCAGGGTGACGAAGAGCATTCGCGACGACTTAGTCACGAAGTCCGCGAGGGTCTTCTGCGACAAGTCGGCCTTGAGATCAACGACGGCCCGCTTGGTGGGATCCTCCGAGCCCTCATTGGAGCTGAGAGCCTCGATCATGGCCCGCTTTCTTCCCAGCGGTAAGTTCTCGTCGAAGAACGCCAGCGGGACGAGGCTCTCACTCAAATACCACAAGTGGCGAGGGACTTGTCCTCGTACCCGACCAAATCCTTCAGGAGGGTGAGGTCGTTCGCAGGGGCCGATGTGGGGCTCGGCGCGGCGTACCACGCAAGGACGTATACCGAGACGGTGAACTTGACGTACCGAAGGATGTCAACGCTCTCCCGGGCAGTCAGGTTTGCCTGTCCTCGGAAGATGTAGATCCTCACAGCGTAGATCAGCTTGGCCATCCAACGCGCGTTGTGGTGAGCCCCAGACCGCCGGAATCGAATGCTTCTGGCCGGCATCCCGCCGAGCACGATCACGGAGAGCTCCAGGAGCTCGCGATAGTCATCCTGTAGCTGGAACTGCGACGGATGGAGCTTGCAACCCGCAATGGGGTTGTCCCGGGAATCCTGGATGGCCTCCGTGAGGTGGTCATCGGGCATGGTCTCGTACTGGTCCTGATCGATGAAATGAGACAAACCCCGTAGGCCTTCGCGGCGATGAGCTCGAGCATGTGGTGCCTGCAGGCGACATTGAGCAGGTCACGATCCAGCTGCTGCTCAATGTGCACACACGCCCCTGACTGCGGGCCTGTGTTCGAGGCCGTAGTGTCGAAACACATACCCACGACCGGGTCTGCAGCGCCCCCATCGTGCAGGGCCTCCACGACAGCGTTTGCCATCGCCAGTCCAATGCCGATCTCGTGTTTGGGAACGGAAAGCAGCTTGGTGACGCTGGTCCCAGCGACCAAAATCGGAAGACTGTCGACTTTGCCCCTGCTGCCGGTCGTAGAGTTGGGAACCAGTTTTCCGTCCCAGTGAACAACCAGTGGTACGTCCGGCGCAAACGACACCTTGATGTCCAGCACGGCCTGCCTCCGGTGGTTCCGCCGGGATTAGCGGATGGACTCCCGATTCATGGTGAGCTCGGATACGTCGTGCCCGAGGGTGTCGGCCACCGCCGACAAGACGTACACTGCCTGATGGTCCGTCACGCGAGTGCGGTCTAGGGCAGCGGCGACAGTCGGCGAGATTAAAGTCTCCCTGCCGCGGCGGCGCTTCGGCGGCGGTGGGCAGGCGGTGGAAGTCGATGGTCGAGGCTCGTCCTCAGTGCTGGACGCTGTAGAGTTTCGACAGGGACTGGAGCTCAACAGTGTCGATCTCGGCCATGCGCTGCGCTTTCCGAGTCTCGCGATCGCTGGCCTGGGAGGCGCGATTCAACTGCCGCTGCTCGAACTCGGCGAGCTGCCGATCGGCGCCTATCATTTTTCCTCGGCGGCCTTCCTCGCGTTGCGCAATGAGGAACACTTTGTCTTCGTCGATCTGGATGAGCTCGAGGGCCCTTTGGTTAACCTCCACTCATCAATCTCTCGTCGGTGAGGCCGATGACCGGTATATACGTTTTCTTCCGCGTTGCCGGAGCGGCCATATTTGCGTAAGGACCAAAAAGGGCATTAATATTGGGAAATTGGAACAAACTATAATTATAGTTAAATATTAAACTATAATTAGAATTAATAAGGTTGCAATACGATTATTCAGGGCACACCCGACCAGCACGAACACGTTCTGACTCTATTTTAGCCAATACATACCCGGAGTAATAGGGATGGGTGGTCCTTCAAAAATGTCTGGGGTGTCTGACATTCAAGTGTGATGAGGCACTCCTTAAAATTATTTGCTCGAGATGAAACTGTTTATGTGGTGTTTTTAGGCTAATACGAACCAGAAAATCAACTGCCCTTTTCGCTTTTCAAGAAAAAAAAATTTGGGTCCAAATAGCTGTCACCCTAATATATATATATATATATATATATATATATATATATATATATATATATATATATATATATATATATATATATATATATGTGTGTATATATACATCGTCACAAAATATATAGCTGAGGGTGCAGTTGTTCAATGCTCTTATTTGCAAAGAACATAATGCAGAATTAATTAATTCATGATATATATATATATGTTCTTAAATAATGGAGCAATTCCCTGTGATCCCCTGGTTAGTGGCGGTACTAAGAATTCCTACATCGGGGTTGTTTCTGGATGGGCTCGCCACGTCAGCAGGGATTCTGGTTGTCCGATATAGCTTTGGACTACTGAAATATTTGTACATTCTCAGTGCACATTCGCATTCAACACTATCCCCCATCCTCACGGCGAGTCTAAAATAAGTTAATCATTCAATGTTCATGTTCCGATTTCTGGGCAGTCTTCATGCACTTTTCGAAATGTTTCGTGTACCTTCTTCCACAGGGTTTGGTCAGGGGCGATCCGCCCACTAAGGCACTTAAGGCAGTGCCTCACCTCAGTAGAGCTGAAAGATCTCTTATGTTATTTTCGTTTCGTGTTATTCTTTTATCCATCGGAAAATCACAAAATTAAACGGTTGACCTGAAGTATTCATTGATGATTCGCAATTATCGTGAAAATTTAAGCTAAGATTTACATATTCAATTTGGAACAGCTCTATCATTAATTTGAAATACCTATGAGTGAGGAAAGCCTCAATCCAAAGGCCGCGTATTGTGGGTTTTCGTTTCATACGAAGCGCAGGTTATGCAGCCTTCGCAAGATGAACTAAAACGCTTCTGTGAAGTGCATTGTACCGCCAGAGGAAATTGTGTGCAAGTTGACCTTCGGGCTAAATCGAAACATGCTTCGCATAAAAAGTTTCCATTGATTCATGAAATTAAGGGATTGTGCGACATTGTGGAGTTTGAGCAAGTTTTCTACCTGCATAGATGGGTAGGAGAGGTGAGAAATTCTGCTCAACTAATGGTGTTCAGGAACGGTGGGCTAAGACTGGGCTTTGATGTGGTCCTCCTCAGCAATCCCCCACCCCAACAGCCTGCTTTGGAGCAGAATTTGTCTATGGTACACAATGTATGCAAAACTAGAAACATTTTATACCCAATTAACCTATTAAAGCCCGGACCCATTTTCCGTCCAAATTTTCAGTTTTTTTTGCATGTAGCCTAGTTATGAGGGAAGTAAGAAAATCTGAAAGCTAAAAAAAATACTCGATAGTTTTTTGGATACAGATGCGACCAAAAATGGCCGCACGGGCGCCAGCGACGGGCGGGCGGCCGCCCGGTGGCGGGCGGCAGGCGGGCAGGCCGCGCGGTGACGGGTGGCGCGGGTCCGCGCAGCGGTGGATGCCGGTGGAAGGCATAAAAACCGCGGGATATCCATTATTAGGAATGTACGGATAAGGTAGTTGAGGAGTTTTTTTTTCTATACCTATGCTTTTGCAGTGTTGCGACGCAGCACGTAGCAGATTGTCCTATTATTCCGATCATCTGATCCATTGCCCTATGACGATCATGAAACGAACAAATAATAAGCAGGTCAAGCCGAAACGTGTATTGTGCGATGCTCATCCCCGGATCATTCCAAAACGAACTGGATATTTAACACCCATTCAAAAGCATGCGTTTACGAGCTGTGAGATACATTACGTGTTCAAACGCCATACATGATCATTGACCATTCAGCAGTCTTTGCGACATATCGTGATAAAAGAGCACAAACTGCGAGTGTAGGTGAAGACTCAACGTAGGTAGGTACACCATACGCATTCACCCCCAGTATAACACAGGACCTCATCCTGCCATTGCATGTGGAGGTGAGCTGTGACGATCACAAACAAATGGCATGCGCACGACCGGGCACCGACGGCCCCAAATCATGGCGCAATCCGAATACACCTCGGTGGCAGACTAACTGCCTACCTGCTCTCTCATCTCTGACGGATAACGCCCTGGCCGTGCAGTCTACCTAGATGTATGTGCTCTAGGCCGTGTGGTAGGCGACGAAGCAGGCGAAGCAGAGAGGCACATCACACTTCACGCACTTCTTGGTGGACCTCCGCTGGCACTTCTCTAGCTGGCAGCGCCGGCGGAAGCCTAGGTTGGTGGGCAGGTGTCCCACGCCGTCGCACCGGAGGCTGCCAGGGATCCACACTCCGTGTGTACGCTTCAGACAGCTCGCCTTTGCCCCACATCCGGTGCTGACCCTGGCAGCGGTCATCAGATAGGTGGTGGCGATGTCACGGCGGAACTGGAGCAGCGTCAGTTTCTGCTGCTGAGGCACTGCGGCGCGGTGTAGCAGCCAGCTGTTGACCATGGCCATGTCCAGAGCACGGGTGATGAGACACCAATTCCACTTTTTGCCCCGGATGGACACCTGGTACTGGCCCAGCATCCAGTCATGGAGGTCCACGCCGCCTATGCCTTGGTTGTACCCTTTCAGCAGTTTGGGCTGCGGAACTTCCACGCGTTTCTTCTCCGTCCTGTCATAACGGTATGCAAAGGTCGCCGGATCCACAATGTCAAAGTTGGTCATGATGTTGACCACCTTGTTGTCCTTCCACCTCACCAGCAGCACCTCGTCTGTCGAGTCAAAGTGCTGCTCGTGAGTACCACGCTTTTTCTTGTTCATTGCCTTGAGTGGTGTGACCGCGCACTTGTCCAGTCTGTCCTCTCCTGCCGTACCAGTGGCGCGCAGACTACGAGCCTTCAGCGTCGCCAGCAGCGTCCGCGACGTGAACAGGTTGTCGAAGAACAGTCTATGGGCGCCTGTGTCGATCACTGGGCTGATCATGTCCAGCACGACACGCGTTCCCAGGGGTAGATCTTGCAGCTCCGGCCGTTTCTCCTTGCCACAGTACAAGTCAAACTTGTAACAGAAGCCGTCACTGCTACACAGCGCCCACAGCTTGTATCCGAACCTTATCGGTTTTCCGCGCATGTACTGCTTGAGGCCGTGATGACCGTAGTACTTTACCATCATCTCATCAACCGCCAGATCCTCCTGAAACACGTTGAACTGCTGGAACGACTCGTTCAGAAGGTCCAGCAGCGGACGCACCTTGAAGGCATGGTCTTGGAGCTGAGATTGCGGCCCAGGCAGCTTGGAGTTGTCCTGTACATGAAGATATGATTTTATCTTCATGTACCGGCTTCGAGGCATGGCGTTGCGGATGATGGTGTGCTGCATGTCCACGGCTTCCGACCAATACATCCCCTCGCTGGGCAGCTGGATGTAGCCCGAGTACAGCAGCACACCCAGGAAGCCTTTCAGCTCGTCCTCGTGTAGCTGGAACTCGGGGTCGTTTTTGACGTCCTGGGCATATCTCAGCGTCTCAGTGCGGATATGCTGGATGATGTTGTCGCTGAAAACTTGCTCGAAAATTTCAACCGGCTTTTTCGAGCTGAGATGATCCGTTAGATCCTGTCGATTTTTCGAAGCCGTGTCGGACATCGCACCCCATCCACAGTACACCGGGTTCACGGGCTTCCACACCGGTGCAGATTTATCAAACTTGCGCTTCTTTTTCACTCGAGCGGCCGGCTCGTCGTCCTGCTCTTCTTGCCGGCGGAAGTGCACCTCCACAGTACCAGGCACATCGTGTACGATGGCTGGACCAGTTCCGTCATCATCAGCCTCATCCTCGTCACTCATGTCGTCCTCCACGGCCGGAGGAATCACACAGTTCGTCATCGTTCATTATCAGTTCCACCGCTTCTTGGACTGTAAGGCACTGAACACGAGGCATGATGGTTTCTTCGCAACCACGGATGAAACGACACGTGTGACACACACGACTTATCACTGACCACTGTCACTGGTTTCCGGTGTCCGCCCGTCTCCCCTCCACATTCCATCGTGGCGTCCCCCCCCCCTCCCGGTTCGACCCTTCGCGGCGCTACCGGCCGCGCCCGGATTTGACGCGGGCGTCCGTGCGGCCAAAATTGGTCGACCCTAATTTGGCGTCCACTGTGTAGGACCCATGTAAAGGAACAACAACTTCCCATACATGTCTGTAATCCCACTAACGTCTACTTTTCGTTCATCAGCATTCATGTTTTCATCGATGCCTAAAAAGTTAAGAAATATGCAAGTTTGTACACATGGGTCACTGTGAGCAAAATCGCTAAATTTACTTCTAATTAATTTTTCCTTAGAAGTTGATTGGGACCTTTTTACACGGGTAGGGGACATGTCAGGACTGTTGCCGACATTCTGATAAAGTTTCGTCTTTATCCACTGGATATTGTCATATCTACAGCAGTTTGAAATGACCGTCCAAAAATGGGCCGCCGGGCTAAAACGGGTTAAATAAGTTAGAAACTTGTGAAAAACAATATTTAAACAAATCTGATGATTCGTTTTATTTGGCAACCCTGAGCAACTCAACACCAGCCCAGGATCTTCCAAGGCATCAAATTTGTACTGGTATGTTGAACTGTTCCAAATTTAAAACCAGGCTCAGTCTGACGAAATGTTTCGTCTGATCTGTGGGCTTATAATATTGTTCATGTTCCTCATAGTTGGTAGGCAAGTGCCCATGCCTGGAGACCCCAAGTTGGTATGTGGTTTGGACCACCGGGCTTGGTTCCTGCCAATCTTAGTCTGTCATTTTCCATATGTACTGTGAAAATATGTATTGAAAATATGAACTTAGATCCCCTGACTTTGTGAGAGATCTCCAGCCTGCAAGTGCCTGGGAAGTTTGGTTGGGAGAGTGGAAGGAGATGTTGACAATCTCTAAATTTGACCAGCTACGACTAAATTGAATAAGTGGTTGACACATGTATACATTTTGTTGGTGTTTTTTTAATTGCAGTGTTCCATGATATTTTTAGTGGGGGTTTTTAGTGAACCTCTCAACAAACAAACTTGTATATTATAATAAATTTGGATCATTAGTATATGAACCAATGCATTTTCAGGGCTAGGAAATGTACGGTTTTTGTTTGGCCAAAAATTGATTGGTTTGTCCTTAAATTCCTCTCTCTCTCTCTCTCTGGTGTGCTGTGCTTCCGTAGAATGGACAAATGTGGCCATACCAATTTTAGTAAACATTAATGATAATTCATGCAAGATAACCTATTAGTGTGCTTTAAGGCATTCACGGGACATGTTTTACACATGTTACCCCCAGAAAGGAAACAAAGGGGTTAGCCTTGGGTATGTCAGGTGCTTTCCATTTGGAAGGTTTGATTTTTAAATTAGAAAGTGATCCGTTGGATTGCGTTTTTATGTTCTTAATTTTGAGAAAAAACAATTTTCCAATTTGTTTAGGGAATTCATATTCTTTTTAATTAATGTTAGGCTAGGTTAGGAAGTGGGCATCTTACATTTTATTTATACATCTTATTTTATGACATGTTACCTAACTCAAAGCCACTTTCCTTCTGCTATTTTCCTTACCAGCTGAAAAGTAAGTATTCGGACAGGAAATGAGTGGTCACGCTAGCTTCCTCACTTTTATAAAGAGTATATTAGTACAAATCTAAGAGACCAAAAAATACCTTAAAGCACAATTGTACGGAAAGTGAAAAATATTTACTTTTTGTGAAAAGTATTTATTCAGAAGCTTGTTTTATGTACAGCTTTTGCCCCGTTTCAAATCTGCTTCATGCGAACTAAAGAAAATAAAATGGAATAACCTGACATTGCTATTGGCATGGTGGCATTTAAAAATCATTGCGCTTACAATTTTCACTTTATGCGAATAATCTATGGAACGATTGGCTGCATTAAGATGAATAAATATGCACGATAAACTTGAATAATTTATCGGAGGAAATTTAGAGAATGGACACTGAAGGTATATATATATAACTACCGTTTCCTGATATTTCTGAGACAGCCGAGGTATGTCGAGGGACATCCTTTCCTTTTCCTGTGGGTGCAGTCAGGGATTTATTTGGTCCTCCTGTTTCTAAGAGGGGTTCTTGCTCCCCTCAGTCCCTTGTGTGTGCTGTTCTGTTATTCAGTGCACTTCATTTATATTTAGTCATCTTCAATTAATGACTGGATGTTGTGGTATAGCCCATGGAGTCATGCTTCACCTATCTTGTCGGTTCCTGGTACCAAATAAAGTTCCAATTCCATGTGTATGCATTTGTGTTCCTTACATCAATCATTTGGTGGCCTTCGTAGAACAGCCTTGAATTTGAGAAAAATCAATCATGGCAAATGTTATTGATAAAGTTCTTCAAACTTCATTTTCTTTTCAGTCATATCAGGACAAATCATTGGCCACCAAGAAGCAACTAAGGAGGCCAGTGCTGCTTCGGAAAGCCCAGGTGAGTCCCGTGAAAACGGAAAAATAGGGTGACCGAAACCCGATGTTTTTTTGTTTTGTTTTTATCGGGGTGTGTCAAGTGGTTACTCTACCTCACCATATTTCGGTGCCTTGGATCGCCCATGAGTGGTCATATGCACAACCGAAATGTCTCGAAAGTGTTCCTAACATAACATTTTTTTTTGGGGGGACAACTTCCGAATTTTGGGAACCGAAAAATTGAGTGGCCAAAATACGACGACTTTTGGGGGGAGTTGCAGTGGTGACTGCCTCACCCGATTTCGGTGCCTCGGACCGCCCCTGGGTTTACTGAATGCACTTTGCGATGTTAATAAACTTGACGTGCACGGGTGCAAGCCATTTCATGACATTCTTTGGTATAAACTGGTCTGATCTGGATTGTGGAACACAGTCACGGACGTGGTCAAGGTATTCTCTGAGGAGTTGAGAAAACAATCGGAGCAGTTCAGGCATATTCGGGGCGTAGTTTGGCGTGTGTCCGGCCTTGAACCTTAACGACCTGGTGACTGGTGGGCCGGCAGGATGTGCCTCTGCGTGGAGGCCTGTACGTGTCTACGTGTCGGCCGGTCACTCACAGATCACGCGCAGCCAGAGGAACCAGTGCGACAGCGAGATGTGCAGCTCCGTTGAGGCCCGCACGTGTCGGCCGGTCACTCACCGATCACGCGCAGCCAGGGGAACCAGTGCGACAGCGGTCGCACCACTGCGACGGCCGTCACGCTCGCCGCCAACATCACCGGCACGGCGACCAGCAGCGGTAGGCGGAGAGATGTCATCTCTGGCGGTGGCGAGTCCGTCTGGCGGCCG
Source organism: Imbricaverruca yamaguchii (assembly GCA_034440575.1). Lineage (NCBI taxonomy): Eukaryota > Metazoa > Arthropoda > Thecostraca > Neoverrucidae > Imbricaverruca > Imbricaverruca yamaguchii. Next base: position 1,050,430 of record JAOTOL010001561.1, read on the forward strand.
GACGTCCCCCCGCGCCTGCCGTCCGATGTCGTCTGGCCGCCCCGCCTGTCGACCCACCTGCGCAACCCCGGGGGACGGTCAAGTTGTTACGGGCCTGTGACGTAGCCAAGGCGATACCCGGCAGCACTTTGCGTGTATCTCAAGCCAAAACGGCCAATATTTGCTACGGCTGTACGCAGGTAATTTTAATTGTATATAGGCAAATTTAACACCATGCGAATGCTTGTACAGTTCTACATACGAATCCGGATCATTTTTACTTGTATCACTTCGAAATAGTATATATCCTTGCCGGTAAACGAGGACACTACACAAAACCAGAGGCCGACTCTCGGAGGGCGGGGCCTAAGTCGTTGCCATGACGACCGGCTGGCCCTCAAGGCCAATCGTGCGCCGAGGCTACACAGAAAAGAAAGCTGCTGTTAAATTAAATTTAACGTTCTTTCTCTTTCTTTATACCGTCTGTTCCCGGTCATACTTTGCTTTCTCGTATCAGCTGAATATAGGAGATGTAGAGCACGGCATAGTACCATATGTTCTTTTTGAAGGAAAAGTTTCCAAAAAGTATTTTCGCGGAATACTCAGTGGTGTAGTAAATTTAATTTATGTTGATCTCCACAAGAATCATTTGAAAATTCACAATGCTGCAAAATCGCTTATAATCTCATATTTATTATGTAGATTTAGGCATGTTGACTTCGCCAAGGACCATTTAGAAATTCACAAGAAGGTTCCAACATCTCTCCAAATCCCAAATTCAAAGTTAGATTTAGACATTTTGATTTCACCAAGGACCATTTAGAAATTCAACAGGCACCGCAATCTCTGATAATCTCGAATTTATAAGTTAGATTTAGACATATTGGTATAAGTCATATAAATCAAATAAATGATAATACAGTATCAAATATGGGATGCATGCATACCAGCAGGTGTAGATTATACCTGGGGACAAGTTACCATTCTTCGTCTCATATCAATAAGCACGAAACGAAAATTAAACACACATGGACCTAGCTCCAAAGCGGTCAACTTTTCATACACATAAACTTTTCAAACCAAGGACGTGAAGTTTCTGTCGCGTTTGCGGCACTATATCATCAATTGTCAGGAATCTCCTAGATTTGGAATATTATATTATAATATTTTTTTCCCGCTAGATATCTACCAGATTCTAGCAGAATATCGCATATTCTTGCATATGACGTCACTAAAGCTTGGATGTACTAGATCTGGGAATCTACTAAACATGGGTGTACCTGTTCATTAATATATTCTGCGCCACCCGACCCCTTCGTGACGTGACGTCACTGCAGTAACCTACGGCGTCCGGCCAAGCGGCATTGGACTCGGTGGAAGGTGGCTACGGTACACAGGTGACCAAACCGGGGCCCTGTTCACGGAGCGTGCGGTCGCTGCACAGGGGTGTCGATTTTTTAAAAACATTGGGGGGCCGAAGTGTATTAGACCCTCTCCCCCTCCCCCTTCTCCCCTCCCCCCCCCCGCACACACACCAAAAAAAGAAACTCATCGGATTTCGCCCACTATATTTTCAGACCTCAATTATTCTAATTTGCATTTGACGATGTGTATGGTTATGTTTGTTCAGCATCCTCGCCAACGTGAAAATCGCCCAGTAGCACGTGAAGCCACGTAAACAAAAGATCAATGCACAGTACACATATGCATAAAAACTGGGAGTCACAGCATGCAACTACAGTGTCATGCAGTGGACTCGGGTCCATCGTTATCGTCAACGTCATCTATATCCTCAACGTCACCGTCAGCCTCTCATTACTTCACCCACTAAAAACACACAACGGCTTAAATATAATGTATATGCGCCCATATGCAGGCTAAACACACCGGCCTTCATGGAGCATTGGAGCACAGCTGGACTGAACTGTGATGACGACGGGTGAAGGTATTTCCTCGGTGCCTAACATTTGGAACGGCGGAGCCAAAGTTTTGTGGGGCGATTTCAGGGTCGGGAAGGGGGCATAGCTTCCACAAAATCATAGTAATCGAAAACAATGTCCTCTGATCAAACATATGCACTGAGGTAGTCATCGTGATCGCCGAGTCCAGTCAGTCACCGCACACGACACCAAGCAAACGAAAATCCACAACGGATCACATACATCGATCAACGCAATTATTCTGCTATTTATTTTGTACAACAGTTTAAAATCTCCACCCGTACCCAATGGCGAAACCAATAGCAAGAGGCCACACTGTGTACACGCTTCTCCGATCCGGCCAAGGAGTCCGTAAAGGTCAGTCCAGGAGATTCCCAGAAGCGCCAATCGACGGTCTTGAAATGGACATGTCGGCTCAAATAGTTTCTTTGCTCTAGAGTCGGAAACATAGAGTACAAAACTTCGGAAATGGGAATAATATCAGAAATCAACAGTTTTCAAATCCGTGGAATTGGAATGGTCCACTCAACAGGTATGTCGCAACAGGAAGATTTTTACTGCAACCCTGTTGATACCACTAAAGCTTTCCCTCCAAAGGGTCAAGTGCGGAGTTTTCTCTACCTTTGGTAGTGCTTGGACCCTCCATATTTACCTTCATGACGTCATTCACCGATTCGATTTCTAAGTCCCCTTGAAAATGACTTGGGACGGATCAAGGAAGATAATATTCCCACATCTCCAAAATGCCACCACTCGCAGTAGTTAGGGCATAACAACACCAATTCCAGATCATAATGCTCGTTCATGAAATCAAATAACTCTGCTTTCACAAAATTATAATGAAGGTCAAGGTTACTAAACAGAGGTCAGGTCAAATTATCTCTTTTGATTGCGGTCAGGAGAACACATTTTCGTGCAGAACATGATAAAAGAATGATATAGACATTCTGCTTTAAAATATACACTGCCGTCCTATGTGTGGAGTTGAGATTTTTCTGCGCATCAGTCGCGGCGACTGGAGGCATTGTGTCAGCAATGTCGTCTTATGCCGAATGCCACTGTTCCTGGTGAATTGAAATTTCAATTCGGTTTTAGAGCCACCGAAGTAGTGCATCATGACATTGTGTGAACAACAATGATTCGAGATAACCTGACTCCATGTGACTGGACCTTATTATGTGAAGCAAATATAAAGCATATAAATAACAATTATAGAGGTGCAAGACATTTGACAGTAGGAACATATAGCATACTAAAATAGTTTTCATATAGGTGCGGGGGACACGAATAAGGCCACAAGGGAGCCTCACACGAAATAATTTATTTCACTGACATCCACTGTGGCCTGCCAAGGTCGCAGAGCACATTGTCCACTGTGGTGGACCGGGTCTGTGGAGTACATATTTTACTATGGCGGACCAGGGCCGCGAAGCACGCCATCCACTCTGGCGGACCGGTGCCGCGGAGCACATGGTCCTCCGTAACGGACCGGAGTCGCGGAGCACACCGTCCACTGTGGTGGGCCAGGGCCGCGGAATACATCATCAAATGTGGCAGATCAGGGTCGCGGAGTACACCATCCACTGTGGTGAACCGGGGCCGTGTGGCAAACCTGCTATGACGGACTAGGGCTCCGGAGCATAGCGTCCACTGCGGCGGATCACGGCCGCGGAGTACATCATCTACTGTGGTGGATCAGGGTCGCGAAGCAAACCGTCCACTGTGGCGGATCAGGACCGTGGAATACATCGTCCGTTGCAATGGACCGGGTCTGCCCAGCACACCGTCCGCTGTGCCGGATCGTGCCCGCGGAGCACATCGTCCACTGTGGCGGACCGGGGCCGCGGAGTATACGGTCCATCTCGGCGGATCATAGCCACCAACAGGTCGTACATAGGTACATAGGATTTACGAAAGAGGGCAATCTGATGTGGAAGGCGTCCACCTGCCCCCATTAGAGAAGTCCGTGGATTTCCACCTATATTTTTTTGCAAAGGGGTTCTTTATCTTTTTGTCATATAGTAATTAGTGGCCACGCTCACCGTCCTGTGGAGGGGGCCAAATCTACCACCATTCAGAATTACCGGATTTCAACCATGATTTACCACATCCAGTTTGACGTTTTTTTTTTGGTATCCCTTGAAAAGCCACCTCGTACTGCTGAAATTACACCTGAACAAATCACTAAAAAATGTAAAACTTTTCAATATGAGGCATTCCAATTAATAACGCCCGGCCGCCAAAACGCCAATATTCGTGAACGGGTTCGCCCGCCTTGCGCAGTCGGCGCGTTCGCCACTCTACGTGTGCTCCTCTGGTTTCTGTTAGGCCTCCCACGTTTTGCTAATTACTGTCACATGATATTCTTGTGCCAAATTTCACATGTAGGAAGCCTGGTATGGCGACTTGCTTGAACAAAAAGAATCGATAAATTCAATTTGATGTATTGGTTCTCTTCTCCCCACATTTTCCCCTGATTACGAAACCCAGAGATACATTGAACTTACATGCACCTCATCTCTTTGGTTAAAGAAGCTCTTAGATTGGCTGCCGAACCATGGCTTTACCTAGGTGTTCGTATTTTTTTACCCGTTGCGTTTTTCTTCTGTGTGTGTGTTTTATGGCTCCAGTCATTTTTCGTTAGAGGCCCGGAACACGTTTGGGATCCGGATATTTTTTACAGCTTTGCTGCATCTCGTACACCGATAGTATTTTTGAGGTATCGGCGCATTTTGCGAAAAAGTTTTTTTTTCGAAGATGTTTTATTTAGTGCCCGGTATTTTTGCTCCTTGTTTACGATGAATTCCCATCTTCAAGGTGAAATGAAGTCAAAATATCAAAATTGTATGGTTTTGGGTGGATTGCCTTGTCATTGGTGTGGATCGCTGTGATTGTGTTTAAATGCTCCAAAATTGCCATTAATGATGTTTTGGACATTACTAATGATGCAATGCAGATCCCAGGTCACCCATTTGATCTCAGGTCACCTATATAGGAGCAATTTAGCAGGTCATTACCTGCCCCAGTTACCGGGACCGAGCTGCCCACCCGACTGCTCCGGTGGGCGGTTCGGCATAATCGGTTTCGCAAAGAAAGGAGTGAAATGCATGAATAAGGTATGGGAACGCTTAGGCACATTTTGACAAACAGTAAATTTCGGGATATGTAGGGAGTAACATGCAAAGTGACAGTCATTTGCATTTTTGACAACATTCCAGTTGACCAAGTTTGGTTCCTGTCATGAACTTGACCTGACTTGGCCTCGACGACCTAACATGACTTTTAAATTATATAGCGTAACAAATGCATCAAACAAGTCGCTAGTGTTGTCAAGAACAGTTCCAATTTGCCAATATACGGGAAGCGCATCAGGGCCGATTTTTGTGGTCTGACGCTGTGAATTGTTTTTACTTTAACAGCCCCTAACTTGAAACGTTTTGGCCGATTTTCATTTTTCTTACATTAAACAATTCGCCATTCATTTCCAAGTAGGTACGCAAAAAAGGTGTATATCGGCCTGGACAAGATGGAGTTATAGATAAAAAAATCGGAGGAATGGGCGGATTTCGCCATCCCCCCTCCAGGACGTGTCCAACCTGTCATAAACTTGACCTGACTTGACCTCGGTGACTTGACATGACTTTGAAACAACATAGCATAATTATGTACACCAAACAAGTCGCTAGTTTTGCCAAGAACACTTCCTTTTGGCCAATATACGGGAAGAGCATTTGTCCCGATATTTGTAGTCTGGCGCTGAGACACATTTTTTACTTTAGCAACCCCTAACTCGAAATATTTCGGTCCATTTCCATTTTTCTTACTTCAAACAACTGTCATTCATAAGTTTATAAGCAGGTACCCAAACAATGGCATATATCGCCCTGTAAAATATAGAGTTATCTACGAAAAACCGGAGGGGTGGGCGGATTTCGCCCCCCCCCCCACCCCCACCCCCTCCAGAGCGCGTGTTAAGATGTTCGCAAGATGGGTTTTAGACACATGTTACCTGCAGTAAGCAAATAAAGGGGTTAGGTTAGACTTAGTCAATCATTTTGGTTGCAAAAATTGCTCTTTGTTATTCAAGTTCCTTTTGTTCTTCAAACGCAACTTATACTGTTAGGTCAGGGTAGGTTTTTTATTTCATGTTTCAGAAGAAAAATTGTTCTTTTTTCATCTTCCTAAATTTTCTCTTACATTAGGAGTTAGTCTAGGTTAGTCTAGACCAAGTTGAATTTTTTCCTATGAATTAACATTATTTGGTATGCTATATGATCCAACCCAAAGCTCCTTTTTAGTGTGTTATTTTTCTGCCAGCTAAGAAATATAAAATTGCAGAGGAAACGACTGGTCGCATCATGCTAACTCCCTTCCCAAGTATTACAGTGGGGAAAAAAACAAACAATTACAAAATTACCTGAAGGGTAAAACAGTGGTACAATACTTATGCATACTATAGGTATTGTGGCCTGCAATTTTTCAGTATTTATTCCTTCTGAATTAATTAGCAGGACCAATGAGACATGCGGTTGAATCAATGCATACACTCTTAATTTGTATCAGGATGAACAATCAAAACCTCGTTCAGGCAACGGAAGGAAAAGTAACAAAGAATACTAAACAGCGCTTCATTTCCGTCTTCATGTGCTTAAGTGCCTCAATTTCAACCACCCTTCACAGAATAGGTTAACATTTCCACTGAACACAAAATCATTTTGGAACACAACAGATTGATTCAACCGCATGCCCAAAGACGCATGGTCATGTTTCACAAAATGCATTCCAGCTCATGATTGCAGGTACCTACCTGTTACTGTAAGAATACGCTTTGGTAAATTTGTGTATTAGAATAGGTTCTCAATTCTTGGAATTTTTCCAATACGTTGACAGTTTGTCAACATGATTAAGACAATGTGCCCAATCATTTCCTCTGGCAATAATTACCCATCATTTGACAAGCACAATCATACCAAAAATGTTCTTTCATTCACTTTCATTCAGATAATATAATGCATAATTTATGTTAAAATGAGATATCATAGCATTTCCTGAGAAAACCTAAATAGCATACACCCTAACAAGCCTAATAATGAACCCTAAGGTAACCTATCCAAAGCTAATCTTTCTTTTATAAAAACAAATTAAGAAAATTAAAAGAGGAAACGATTTTTCCTAGCTAACCTACCATGAACAGTTTTATTTAAAGAAGAATACTCAATTTTTTAATATTAAAAACAGTGAAAATTTAACCAGCATACAGGCTACCTTGTTAAGCTTAACACTTTGTGTGCTTCATAAAGGTGAAATGTGTATAAAGCTTGTCATGGTTGCCTTAAACTACAATGCCATTTGAAAACAAAGAAGGCGATTTGGGCTTTAGGGTACCTTGGTTGCCATTTAGCAATTTACCTTTTAAGATGATTTCTTCTCACAAGAGGTCCAGCTGGGCTAGGTTAATTTACGCTCCATCTGCATTCCTAATGCAATTATTATTGGAATGTTACCCAACTGAAAGCCCCTTTATTGACTGCCTCATGAAATATAAGCATTTACAGAAGAATGTATTAGCCATACCAAAATTAAAAAAGCAATCTACAAAGTTTTGCAGAATAACAACTGGTATAGCTGAAGCTAACAAAACATATCTCCTGTTTTCCTTACATGCAAAACATGTGCTGTGAGTACAGCAATGCTGGAAGTTATGCACTCTTGCAGCAAATGTTTCGTATAACATTTAACCAGGTATGGTTTGTAGGCACCCATATTGCCACAATCCTCCAAAACAATGCAAACTCCTTGGCATATCATTTGCATGCGGCATCCAAATCAAACCAATCTGAACACTGCTTCAGAACTTGAACATGTAGATATCCAGACAGGGTATGCTTATCCAGCAAACTAACATTCAAATACTGGTATTGTATGATGGATGCTGCCTACCCCCAGTTTGATAATGGGTATGATCAATTTTGAATGCTCAGACAGTCTTATAATGATTCTGAGATGTTGTGGTATTTGGAGAAATTTCTCACTATATTCTTTGCTAGTTGGAAAATTAAATATTATAAAAAGCACATGGTCAGGTAGATTTCTCACTCAGGTATCCCTTGCTGTGAAAGGACGTTATATTATCGCTTGTGTCCCTGTTTTCATTTTTTAAATCCTGATACAGCTAATATCACCTACTCCCATATCACCTAGTCTACAATAAAATGCATATGATGCTGTCAAGCTTCATTATAGGGCGAAAATGTAAGCAATATATGTCATGCGGCGATGATTGCGCCAAGAGCGCCACTATGCGAACAAAATCAAGAGTATTGTCACAAGAAATTGCGCATGCGCAGAACGGATGTTCGCCTTTAGCACTAGCATGTTCCCTACCGTCACTTCATTGCTTTTTCGGGTTTTGCACGCCCCCACATTGATTGAGCTGTACTGCCTCACTACCGTGACACGTGAGATTGTTCGCGGAGGAGGACGAAGGAGGCGGTAAAGGACGACGCCAGCTGCGGACACGGTGCGGACGGGGACCCGGTGCGGTGCGGACACGGTGCGGTGCGGACGGTGCGGAAGGAGACGCCACCAGACACCTGCCACTAGCCACCTGCCACATGCCACCAGCCACCTGCCACCTGCCACCTGCCACCAGCCACCTGCCACCTGCCACCAGCCACCTGCCACCTGCCACCAACCACTGACACAACTCCATATACACACTTATACACCTACACACCGGACACAAACCTAACATAGAATCCCCACTCCGCCTTTGCACACAAGCACTACCTTCCCGCCCATCTAACCCATCTTCAGCACTCCAAGACCAGCCTCTTCAAGTTCACCTCTAGCCTCTGCATCTGCCTCTACGTTCTACATCTTCTTCAGGACTTCAAGACCAGCTTCTTCAAGTTCAGCTCAAGCCTCTACATCTGCCTATATGTTCTACATCTTGTATACCGTCAGGACCAACTCTACTCGGACTCCACTTGACGAGGTCAGTCCGGCGGTGCTGCCACCCCCTCCCACCCCAGGCTCCCCAAACCCCCACCCGACTTTCTATCTAGTGCCCTATGCACGATCTTTATCTGACCTGTCTATCCGTGCCGACTTCAAGCAAAGTTTCTGATTTCTTTGTGCATTCTTCTTCTTTCTCTGCCCCCACTGTTACACCTGTCGGGCTTCCTTCATCTCCCTCTGAACCCCGCCGCCAAAACTTGTAATAACTGTACTCTGTTCACTGTGTCACACTACGCCACACACCTGCCATACCACCCTTTAACCAACACCATCAACAAACCAAACGCTCACACCATCACAAACATAAACACCACACCTCACCCAACTGGCGAGCTCTTCCTCTGCCATGGGTCGAGGGAGCCTATGGGCTCCCTCGACCCCTGGTTGGTGGACATATGCGGCCGATGCGCACAACCACACAGCACCAACACATGCCAAAGCGGCGAGGCCTGATGCGCCGCCTGCGGGGGGGGGAGTGGAGCACGAGGCTGGGGACAGAGCCTGTCCCCGGTGGATGGCGGAGAAAAAAAAACCCTTTGGTCCACCTGGAGGCCATGGACCTTTCCCTGCCAGGAGGGTGGTGTCCGACCGCTGGCGGCGTGGCCGACCTGCCGGGCAGATGCCACCGGGATCATACAGAGCGCCACCACCACCACGAGACTACACAGACTACCCTGCTCTGCCAACACCCTCAATCACGCGACACAAAGACACCACGGACACCTACCCAAAAACTCCAACCAATAGAACACGTAAGACTCGCGCACCAACACCAGCAAAACTTACAGGCCAACGACCGGTACACCAAGCACCACCACCACCACCACGAACCCGCCAACTGATACCATCCTCACCCTCCGAACCCCCACCGCCACCACAACAGCAGCCAACAACGTCCCCCTACCCACAGACCTCACCCTCAATAGACACTCACCAACAAACACAATCCGCACATACACAGAGCGGGACACAGACATAGAGGAACACACTGACACCAGACACTTACCAACAGACACATACCGGACCATCTCCCCACACCAACTACCACCCCCGCCCATCAACAGCCACCCCTCATTCACCAACAACAAAATCCAGGGAAAAGATCAAAAAGATCCAACTCACCGAAAAGACCGCACACGCGAGCCACCACCCAAAAACAACGAACACAATCATACAATAGAATACACACGAACTCATTGGAAGCTGGACTGAATTGAAACATTATGCACTAGAAGCAAATTACATAGCACTATGCATACAAGAACCACACTTCACACCTAACGACCCATATCATTTTCGCATCCCTCACTACACATTACACAAACACCGCACACACAGCCCACACAGATAAGGCGGTGTATGCACATACATTAGGAACACGACTCCACATCGCCTGATACATTTCGACACAACGGCAGACATGCTACTAACTGAAATTCATGTAAGCAACATAGCATACACACTCATCAACATTTACGATCCACCCTCGCCAAAAACAGAGACACTCTCGGAATTAAGTAAAACACTGGACCAAATTAGCACACCTATCATTCTCACCGGATATTTCAATTCGCACCATCCCCTATGGGACGCCTGCACAACACAACCCGATCACAGAGCACACACACTCATCGCAATACCCACACAGGATAATTTCACAATACTCAACACCAGCTCATCAATCTATCTCGCACCAATCAGCTCCCACCTCCCTACGACTCCAAATATCACACTTGCTTCCTCGCGTATAGCCCTCACCCTGTCCTGGACATCCGACTCCGATCCACACTTTAGCGACCACGCACCCATCACCATTACCTTCCACCAAATCCCGACTACTGGCCCACCCAATCCCCAGTCAGGCTGGCGGAACCTCAAAAAAGCATCTTGGGTCTCCTTCTCAGAATCCATAGCCGTACAAACAGCACACAATCCACAACACACACCAGAACAGTTTGCAGACATACTCCTCACCACAGCACATGCACACACACCACAAACAAAACCAAGACAACAACACAAATCTCGCGCGGCTCCCTGGTGGAGTGAACAGTGCCACCGGGCGATCGGCTCGAGGAACCACGCACTTCACCGATATGAGAGACACCACACACCAGAAACACAGCATACAAACAACAAAGAACGTGTTGCATCATTAAACAAGCCAAAAAGACTTCCTGAAATAAACTTTGCACCCAATTTAATAGATTCACACCTCTCGGCGAAGTGTGGACACTCCTTAGAACCTTTCAACTCAGACAAAGACCGGCATGCAAAGCAATCACACTTAGACATAACAACAACACTGTTACAGACCCACAAACAATAGCAAACATATTCGCACACCATTACCATCTCAGATCGTCTACACTTCCACGAATACTCCCACCTCCAATCAGACACATACGCCCACACCTACACAGCACTAGATTCGCACTTACAGAACTACAATTAGCAATCACACAGACAGGTAACACAAGTGTAGGACCAGACAATATTCACCATGCCTTCTTCAAACACCTACCAACCTCACCACTCCAAACATTACTCGACACTTACAACACCGCATGGACCACACATACATACCCACAATTCTGGTTGCACGCCTGTCTCATACCTATACCCAAATCAAACACGGACTCTCTACACTTCCTATAGCCCTATCGCCCTCACTAGCTACGACCATAAACTATTCGAACGTCTTATAAAAAACACCTCTATATCATCTAAACACAAAAACTAATTTCTACTATTCAATCAGGTTTTCTTCATAATCTCTCATGCCTAGATGACCTCACTTACCTTGTCACACACATCCAGGAAGCGGCGGCAAGGAAACGTCGCCGTCTTCCTGGACCTCAAACAAGCCTACGACACCATCAACATAACAGCAATATTACAACACCTACACAACATGGATATGCAGGGCAGACTACTACACCATCTTCACTTCTATCTTCTAATCGCTCATTTCAAGTGAAGATTGAACCCCATATCTCCGAAACAAATTTCCACAACGAGCCTGATGCAAGGTTTCGTACTCAGCCCCATACTCTTTATTTTAGGTCTAAATTCAGTTATCACAGACAACCTTCAGGCCAAAATTGGAATATACGCCACGACATAGTCATATAGACATCACACGAGACACCAAATAACGCACTAGGAATATTACAAACCACATTAATACTACTACATAGCAAACTCAAATCACTAAACCTGCACATTGCACCACACAAATCGAAATGCATCATTTTCGGCCACCACAAATACAGAGACTTACCACGACTGAAAATAGACCACACCCCATCGCAACTCATCGCACAACACCCATGAACCCAGGCACTAAAAATCCGCACCAAACGCAGACACCAACTCATGAACGCAACACGACTAAAAACTACAATAGTCTGCCGCATCCGCCAACACACAAATAGACTACACATCACACTCCCCACAGCAAAAGCATTCCCACCACGCAGTGCATGGTGGAAACACCAATCACCCAAAACACACCTCCTCATAGAGAAACAGACGCAGACATGCACCAACTATTCCTCCACTTCAAAGCACAATATCAAAACCACGACATCATAAACACGGACGGCTCAAAATCACACACACAGCAGATGGGCACAGCGGCGGTGTTGTACCGGAACGCAGGACCGCCGCGGCTCATCCTTGGTTCACGTCTGCATGACATAAGCATCCACCTACACAGCAGGACTCTTCGCAATTTTTTCGGCATACTCCACCATTTACAACACACAAATCGAACACATCATGGCCACAGACACAAGAACAGTACTAGAAAGCACCACACCCATGACCAAAAACAAACACCCACTTATCCCCAAAATACTCCAATACACAAAATTCACAAACAACTTAACGCCAGACAATGCCCACTTCTTGTATGGATCCCATGCCACATAAACATTCAAGGCAACGAACACGCAGACACCGAAGCCAACATAGCCACAACACTGCAACAAACCACACCATGCCCATTCTCACAATCCGACTACTACCCCACAATACATCAGGCAATCAACAAACACATTCAACAAATATAGGACACAACAATTATGCAACTACGCGAAATGCACCCAAAACCAAAAACACGAACTCTGGAACACCATCAACCAAAGCACCAGACAAAAAGAACGCACACTAACACGATTACGTCTCGGACACACTGCAATCACGCACTCCTACTTCTTACAACAACGCCAACGATCACAATGCATGACATGTCAACGAACACTCACAATTAAACACATACTCATCTCCAGTACCAAATACAACACCGAAAGGCAACCTATCACAAATTACTGCAACATGAACAACATCCCGTTAGGAGCACATCCTCATGTCAGAGCGGACATTGGCGCAATAAGAAGAAAGCATCATCCCAGGACCTGTTTTCCTTGTCAGTCTGTCTGACGCATTTAAGACGATTATTTGCCGCGATCGTCGATACACGACGGTATTTGTTGGATAGAAAAGTAGTTTTTCCTATTGCCCTATTTCGAAGATGAAGACATATAAGTGCTAAATCAAAATGTTTCGCTATATATAATCGAAAGTGATTGATTGCAATGCAGTGATTGTGCAAATTGATTGCACGATTGGTTTTTGGATGTTTGATAGTTCTACTTCGATTGCGAACTCAAGTAGAGTGTTCATGCGCGTTTCATCCAGTGACGGCGGCTGGGACCAGAGTGCTGGACTTGGAGATGGGAGAATGGTGAGATAAAGCGTCGGTTATTATGCAGGACAGGAGTTAAATGCGCTTGTGGAGAGCTGTTCGTTTAACCTGGAGCAGCGCCATCGAACATTTTTAACAACTCCACTAGACTGGTGCTGGTAAAAATGAGCAGGGACGATGCCACGACCCTATGTTGACCCTGTTTGCTCTGCATCATCAATGCATTTGCATGTAATGACATGACATACAATGGAATTGCATTGTAATGGAAATTGCAAATGCTTGCTAATGAGCAAAATAAGACAAGAATGGGCTTTGGCAGGTTTTGTATAATTATGTGAGTGTAATATTTTCCAAAGAAACCAAACATAACCCAGCCTAACCTCCTTTTTATTAAACTCAATATTTAATAAGGAAATTTTGAAATTTCAGCCTAAAAAACTGGCCTAGTCTAATCTAGATTGCTCTACAGAGGCAAAGCATGCCGTTAACTTATCTTGTGAATGATCTCAGCTGCAATAGTACTACAAAATGTTAGTTGTGGGTATGTGGTATGTGATGTGACCATGATTGTTGGCAAACTTTCGGGTTGTCCCAAAATACCCAACATGTTGGATGCTTCTCTAAAAATACCAAGATAGAGTGGGCAATATGGAGGTGCCAGAAACAGTATGGTTCATGTGATGGAACTTCTCTGAAGAAAGAAAACCTTACAATGTGTGTCCGCAAATAATTGTTGGAAAATTTGGTGATTTAATTAGTAACTTGTTTTTGTAATGTCCATCTGCTAAAAGCCCGGATGAGTTACAAACCTTCGAATTGAATCACCTTATTTTCACATCCTGAACATCTATTCTTGCAAAAGGTATAAATCAGCTTCTATATGGCTCGTGTTATGTGGCCAACTGTGATGCTAACTACTTCCAGGTGTTCTTTGAGCAGGCAGCAATAGCCAATAAATAGCTTGCCAAGGCCATGAATTACATTGGTATAGTTATGCTTGTTTCTCAGAAATTGTGCATGCTGTGCAAATTATGTATTTAAAAGACATGATGCACTGGCAGCCATGGTGTGCTTAGAAACCAATGATGCCATTCAGCCAAGCCATGCTGTTTAGTCCATCTGGAATCCGTCAACTGGCAACATAGGTTATGAATGGTAGACCGACTAGTACCAAAATGCCAAAAAACGAATAAATGGCTGTGTCTATTCCTCTCATCTTGTCTCTAGTTTTGGTACGGATTGTTACATTTTAGTGACTTTAAAAATGCCACAAAAATGTACAAATATAACATGCCTACGGCACCTGCAGGGTGACATGGGCCCTCTTTCCACCTGTTGTGTGATTGGTATTGACCGAGATAACTTAAATCCTGATGTGTCTACCTGAGAGCAGGCAAGTCCACAAGGTGTGGCAATTTTAGCAAAGCCCTGCCATTATATCGATGGTTGGTAATTGCTGCCTTGTGAAGTTTTGCTATTGCCCTTTTGTTGCTGTTTGAAGTTCGTGGGTGGCAGTCAGTGCATTTATTGGAAAACTGGTGCTTTTAGAAAGCAGTCATGCTATATTCGTCACTGTGTTCCAGTGGACATCCTGGCTTCTACGTTTTGGTGGTGCAGCCCTGTTTGATGTGGTGATTATTATGCAGTGGCCAACTACAACACATATTTAGGTAGCATAGCTTGCAGACTGGGGAGCAAGTGATGGTTAAGGCAAACAAGTCATGCTTGCTCATCTAATACTCAGGGCTTGATTACAAAATATGTCATAAGGCTATTGAATTTCATGTAAGAATGTTTCATGTATGTGGTACACGATAATGATGGGATTGATAACTGGCTATGTAATTCTTGAAGGTCTGGTATATTTTCTACCCAATATTGCTTGCATTGCACTAAAAGTGCATCATTAACCTGGGTAACCCTACAAATTGGGGGCTTAATTATTGTATCGTATTTACTTTAACGGACATGTTTACCAGACATGTATCCCAGGCTTGGTGATTGTTAACATACATATGACATGTATCAGTATTGCTTAATCAATGCAACATAAACTGAAATTGCAGCTGGAATCCAGCTGCTAGATAATAACAAGCCAGCTCTTCCTCTAACTTCCATCACATGCAAGAAGATAAAGAATTGCTTGCAAGCCTGTCATAGTGAAATCTGTGTTGGGAAATGTTAATCTTGGTAATGTGCATATGATGTTGCCAAAGAACACCTCCACATCTATGTGGATATTATGTTTTGCAATGAGTTCTTGGGAGCATTGGTATAGTTGCTCAACAAGACACACTTTTTGATTTATAATTTAAACTAGTATCAGATGTGTACTTTCTACCTCTCAGTTGTTTTATCACAAATAGATTTTGCGCGATAAACTAGCCGTCTGACTTTATGCGTGGAACTTATTAGTGCAAGCACTAAACTATCTGATGACATTCTAATTAATTCATGCATTTCACTTTTTCAGATGAGTGACATACCTGCACTGCGGTTTTATGGAAGGCCAAGACAGCATAGGTGCCCTAATCACAGCATACAACTTGTAGCAGACACACTTCAGACTTTGATCTTCAAGGCCCTCCGATTCCCCGTGTTAGAAAAGCCTACACGAATCTTGCGTATAAAGATTCCCAGCACAGATCGGAGGCTGTATGAGGGACAGACTATCGACGACCTCTTGAAGTACTTCATGCTCCAAAGTGGAAGGAGAGGTGTGTGAGTGCGACCCGGGATAGGAATGTGGTGGAGGACAGCTCAATGCACGTGAGAAAGTGTCGTGCCGATACCAATTTTAGGAGGGAATCTGATGGACAGTATGTCCAGATTCAGCGGCACCATGGGCTCGAGTTGGTCGCGAAGATTGTGCGTGGGAGGCGTGTCGGCGAAGCGTTTCGGGAGATGGCCTGCTAATGAAGCCATCAGCAAAGGTAGTCCGATTGCAGGAACAGATGCTTCCTACCCCGCAGCAACATTGCGGCGGCCCCACAGCAAGAGCTGACGCTGGCTCCATAGTAAAAGCTGTTGGTGGGCCGCGGTAACAGGAACTGCAGCCGCGAGCCGAGCAGTCATGTAGGCGTGCATGCATATTGTTTTTTCATGGTGACTTACGTAGAGTGAGCCATCACCTTGTTTGTGACACCTGTGTATGCCAGAAGATATTGTACATTATCCAGTTCAGAACAATGTTCTTTGTTTGTGTAAGACATTTTTATTCACTTTGGCTGCTCCGCTTGGCTTTGATGCTATAAAGGTTGCTGAAAGCCTTGTGAACCTTGGATGTCACAGACAGCTTACCTTCAATGACAACCAATTGGAGGCTTTGCGAGTGAAGCTGTGTAAGCTGAAGGGTGTGTACAAACAAAGTAGCAAGGCAGGAGGAAAGAGCATTAAAAAAAACTTTTGTCGGGAGCTAGCCATTCCAAAGTGTATATAGACGTACCAGAACGGCAGCTTTCACCAGACAATGATGGCAGCATCACCTTGGCTGCCTGGGAGGCTACCGGGCGTGTTGCCGTTCCAGCAGCAAGGACTGCTGCCGCCGGCCGCGCAGCAAGGACTGCTGCCGCCTGCCCCGCAGCATGGCTTGCTGCTGGCCCCGCAGCTACAGCGGCTGACCCCGCAGCTACTGACGCCGGCCCTGTAACTGCTGTTGCTGGCCCCACAGAAAGACACGCCATCGGGCCCACAGCAGGGCCTGCCGCCGGTCTCGCAGCAAGGACTGCTACCGCCGGCCACGCAGCAAGGACTGCTGCCTCCTGCCCCGCAGCATGGCTTGCTGCCGGCCCCTCAGCTACTGACGCCGGCCCTGTAGCTGCTGTTGCTGGCCCCACAAGTCACGCCATCGGCCCCGCAGCAGGACCTGCCGCCGGTCTCGCAGCTAGGCCTGTTACCGCCAGCGCAGGAATATCTGTAGCAATGCCTACTACCAGCCCAAGAACTTATTCGGACCGTCACATCCGCCCAAAGCGGAAGCTCATCAACGATGTCGTTGCAAAATACGGCACGCAGCTAAGTGAACCGATTATGCCACGAGGGCCTTCTATTACTCAAGTATTAAAAGTAGTGGGTAATTCTAAAATATCGCTCGCACAATATGCCAAGTTGGCCAGATTGATGCCAATGCTTCCCAGCAGATATGGCATCGTGAAGGAGAGAAAAAGGTGAGAAATTGCCTAGAGAAAAACGTGTTTGTGTGTGCCATGAGGTGCAACTGCTCTGGTACTGTATACATATGACAGCATACATTATGTTCCACATTATCATGCCCGTGCTGTATGCATACAGCAACAATCATTATGCCCGTGCTGCGACTGATGCACGCCTCGCTGTCGTACCGTACGGATATTCCAATACCTACATAGCTCATTTTCGTAAATTGGTACATTTGTGTTTTGGCTGCTCTGCGAAATTATTAGCGTCCATATGATTTCCATTGCTGTGTGTGTGTGTGTGACTGTATGTGTGAGTGCGCATATGCTTATGTTTGTGTGTGTCCGTTTTCATACGTTCAGGTTTGGGCGTGCGAATATTAAGCAGACTCGAATAGGAAATCCAACAATTGTGGGAGTCCAGCAATAGTTTCAATGACATATTTTTCAGATTGAATGCTCAATTGGACATCCAGGAGAAGGAGAACGGAGGCTGCCACAGAAGGATCGCTGATGTGCTGGAGGCAATGTGCCCCTCTGTAAAGAAGGGGCACCCAGCTATGTAGATTTGCAGTATTGTGCAATCAAACAACTCAACCGTCATCGGGCTGGGTGATGGTTGAACTGCATCAGCATCTGTATGCACGATGTGGTCTGTCATGTCGCACATTCCTCCTCACTTTCCACCTTACAGTGGCATGCTTCATAACTTAAGATAGAAAGCAACTGCTGAGAACATGGTATATCAACAGCGTTACTGACGTACTACGATGGTTGACATAAATTAGGGTAGAGATATGTCCCAGGAACACTATGAGGGATATTGCGTTATTGTCGCCAGTTGCTTAACAGTTGACTTGACAAATATGTTAGTGCGCCGCCCTCCTGATGCCATAAAAGAGCCGGTGATTGTTAACTTATACCACAACTCATATACTTTGGTATGTCATCGAATGCTGAATGAATCTTGATCCTGTATAGGTGATGGTGCTCCTGCGGGCTAGTTTCGATCCTTCCTGAATCTCTCTGTCATTGCCATTGACGAAGTGGACGCAGCGTCGCGGGCGCCACAGCTAATCGGCATCACTTCGGAGAAGGAGACATACGACACCTTTAGGATCACACTTCGGGACGTGAACGATGAAATCAACACCATCCAGAAGCAGGGGATCATGATTGGTGGAACTTCAGTTCAGTTTACTTTCTATCTCTGTACTGATTACAAATTTCTTCTTCTCGTCTCTGGATTCAAAGAAGCTAACAGTCAACATGCATGCATTCTATGCCAATCGCATAAATTTAACTATCACACAAACAAAGAAACCCGACGAGCTCGGATTTACAAAGGGGATGTTGGTATTGTGCGTGATCCACTTCTTCCTGCTATCCCTTTGGAACGTGTAGTCATCGACGTCCTTCATCTTTTTCTGCGAACATGAGACAAACTGTTCCTGCTCATCAGGCGCGAAGTGCCTGCTAAGCGGCTGCACGAGTTTGTTGACCGATTGCGTGAGCAAATTACTTGTCGCGCAAAAATCACAGTGCATGATGGAAAAGTTGAATTTTCAAACCTAGATGCCAAGGACCGTGATCGCATTTTGAAATTATTCTCATTCTCAACGATCCTTGTAAACTTCTTCGGGGAAGAAAGGGGCACGTTGATGAAGCTATTATTCGTAAAGTATGCAAATGTCATGAATGTACTGCGTACCAGCGACGACGTCGATGCTGTGAAAGTGGAATGCTCCGCGTTTTTCAGGCTTTTCTTGAAACTGTTCCAGTCCAGCATTGTATCTGCACATGCTGCTCATCCATTGTCATGAGTTGGTTAGTGGTGTCGTCTGCTTAGAGACATTCACGCAACAGCAGGTGGAAAAGTTAAATCATTTGGTCACATCAACGTTTTTTAATACTACAAATTTTAAAACTAGTATGAAGCAGGTACTACAGCAGCATGGACGTCGTCTTATCCTGTCCAGTTCGAAAAAGAGCCTGCGGACCGATATAGACGGCGATGCCACGGCGATCGTTGTTGAGTGACTGCACGCGACCAAGAGCCTACTGCAGTGGTGGTCGCGGCGAAGTGCGACAACGTGACGCTATTCACTAATGACAGTGGTTCAGCAACATGTGCAGATGCGGATTTGTATGTTTTTTTTTCACCATGTGCATTTCCGATTTAATTGCGTTGTATATATAGTGCGATGTATAGTTATTGATATTGCCAAGACGCTGCATCAATGCATTCCGAAATGGATGGCCGAGGTTGTTTTTCTTTATGAAAATGATGCATGCCGCCATAGATAAGCGACGCCATTTCCTTGTTGAAGGAAATGGCGCATCGAGTGTGTTTTTCTGGCATTGCCTGGTTGCCACCAGTTCTTTGTCCAGGTAATTTTAGAGAGAAAATTGACCATACCTGAAAGAAATTGAAATCACTCCGATATCTTCATATCTGCGTTATAAGCAATTCGGTCGTAGATAGGGAAACACAAATCACATTGACCTCGGATCAAGTCATGTCGGTTATTTACATGCAAGTTATTTTAGCCTGGAGCGTGCAGACACGCAATCCTGCAGGATTCCGGGAAATCAATTGGATTTTAAAAAGATAAGAACCGTGAGTTCATTTGGAGTCGCCTGTCTTGAGTAGGTGGCTTCACGTGACCTATGTTTGCAAGCTTTAAATACCTGGGCGCCAAATGACCCTGTAGTCGGCGTTCCCTTAAACCCAAATGATCAAGTCAAGGTTTACACACCATTTTGAACAAATGATAATAATTCACACGACGTTGTTGTACCCAATTGTTTTAATGACATTTTAAGAAACGTTCAGCATTTCCTTACCTTTACTGAGGAAACAAAACAAACCAGAGGATTTGTAAAGTTTTTCCCTAATTTATGGCATTATCTTTGCACGTTTGACTATTATGGTAAAGAGGTTGATTCTGGTTAAAGTAAGCAGTATTTTAGGAAAGCAAGTGGACTTCAAACAGCGTGTCGTTTCCCCTCTGCACATTACAAGAAGAGAAATGAAAGAAAATTGAAAACTGAAGATTTTGAAACAAAAAATATAATTTTGTTTGGGCGAAAATTGTAGGGCCGTGGTAGTGCCCTCCTTTTCTAATTCCAAATATTTTATCTTCAAATCTCCCCCAAAATAAACTCAAAGTTTACTTCAAACAGCGTGTTGTTTCCCCTCTGCACATTAGAAGAAGAGAAATTAAAGCAAATTGAAAACTGAAGATTTTGAGAAGAAAAAAATTTGTTTGGTCGGAAATTTTATGGCCGTGGTAGATATTGCCTTCCTTTTCTGATTCCAAATATTTTATCTTCAAATCTCCACAAAATGAACTCTCCGAAGCCAAAAACATGATTCCATTTGTGGAAACATAGCCCCCTAGTGACGTCACTTTTCGAGATGGGATACAATTTTGGGGAGTGGTTTCTGATCCTGCTCGTCGAGCGCTTTCCGATGACACCTCTTTCATTTTCATGCGACGTTTAGTTTGGGGATTAGAGGGGGTGCCAACCCCCCTCCGAGACAGGGTGTGAAGATCTGAACGGAAAGACGAAGGGTTAACCCCTCCCGTCTCGGGGGTTCTTCAACCGCCCCTCCTCCGGTTTTTCGCGGATAGTGGACGTACGGCGCGAGGCAGTGCGCCAAAATCTGGCATGCCCTTTCCCACATCAATTTGACACGCTGATTAAAATTTTTTCGGTCAGGTTATCTATGGTCAACGAGTTAGTCAAGGTCAAGTGAGGTCACCTCCAAAAACGTTCAACCTGTCGTCACGCTTTAGCGGATGCAGATATTTTAACGAAACTTTCAGCGTTTGCTTATCTTTACGGATGCAACAAAACGTACCAGTTGAATTTTTTATTTTTTTTCGTTATTGACTACATATAAATTTTGCACATGTCCCAAATTGAAGTTCAAATACAGGATTCTGGCTAAAGCAAGCATTTTTTATGGGCGCAAGTCGACTTCCAACAACGATTCTCGGTCTGCTCTACCCATTGGAAAAGGAAAATTAAAGAAAACTTGAAAACTAAAATTTTGAAATAAAAAATATATATTTGGGGGGGGGTAAAAAAATATAGCCCTGGTCGATTTCGCTGTCCCTTTCTCATTCCAAATACACTTTTTTTCTTCTTCATATATCCACAAAATGAACTCCCCAGGATCAAAAACATAATGTAGGTCGTGAAAAGTCGTGAAAATCTAGCCCCCCTGGTTACGTCACTTTTGGGGAAAATTGTTTTGGAGGGTGGACCCGGACCATACTCGTCGAGCGCTTTCCGATGACACCTCTTTCGTCTTCGTGCGATGCTTAGTTTGGATTTTAGAGTGGGGGTCTTCAACCCCCCCCCCGAGACGGGGTGGTAGGATTTGACTGGAAAGAGGGCGCGGATTAAGAAATTTGCCTGAGATTACATCAGGGCAGAATTATGTACCGAATACATTATTGACGATTCGTTGGTAGAACCTAAATGCTTCGAACTTCTATTTTAGTCCGCATGCCAAGGACAGTGTCAGAAACTCTGATGACAGTGCATAATATTGGGAATTGGTAGATCTTAAACTAAAAAATCCCGAGCCACATAATCTCCGGAACTAACAAAAAATAGTTCAGACATGTTGACAATGAATTGCAGATGTTTATCTGGGGTGGACAAATTTCAAACAATCCACCAATTTTTCACAAACAATGTAGTTTCAGAAAATTTACTTATTTTGACAGTATGTCTACATTTTAACATGGTCAAAACCCGAGTTAATTTTTTTTTTAACGTTTATTTTCTTTTCTGTTACTTATCCGCTGAGGTCTCAGCTACACGATCTGAGGTGGACATTTCATCAGTCATGTCAAGTTTTTGACATAGGTTGGCAAAAAGACCGGTAGTTCCAATTGTGCGAACTACACAGACCCTTGTAGATACTGTTTAAAGTGTCTAATTTATCGATATTCATTTTGTAGTTCATTGCAATGATCGATAATGGATCTAAGGCAATTTTCCCTCTCGTTATGCACTTAAATGATTGCATAAATAAGCATCAAAGTGAAAAACATTGGAGCATGCATAAATAGTTCCAATAACGCCACCAGGGGCGCTGCAATCGATGTCCGCACTAGTTGCCTATCGCTACTAAACATCACGACGGTTCTCAACGATGACCATCGAACATTACATGAGCACCTTTCCACCTTCTCGCTATCATACGCCTAATCCATGAACTATGAGAAAAAAAATGAAAAGGTATGTTAACAAATAAAAACAGAAAATCAACAAAAAGAAAAAGAAAAAAGAAGAAAAAAACTAACCCCACGTGAAACTAACTTACTACTAAAGTTCTTGAAATGTATACAAATTACTGGCGATGGTTCGACCCCAACCCTCCAACTACACCCCACCCCATGGCACCGCCCGGACTGGCAAACTCTTGTCTTCTGCACCAACTCATCTTCGACCACCATCTCATCTGCCTGCAAGACGACTCAACTTCTACTCTCTCTTCGCTTCATACTTCAAGACAAGACAAGACATCTCTCTCACGACTCGCCTCTACAAGCCAGCTTTACTCTTCTTCGCTCCCTCTCATCTCCACCATATTACTCCTCATACCCTTTCACCCTTGCCAAAAACAGCACAGAACACTAACACCACAAACGCCCACCCGGAAACAGCCGACATCACCACGCGGTGGCAGGCTGGCCAAACACAGACACACACACACTACCGTCACTTTATGACTTGATGACTTGTGCTTTCCGTCTGTCAGGTCAAAATTTGCTTTATTTTGGTGCTTCTATTGTTAAATAGGTCGATGCAGGGGCGGTCCGCCCACTAAGGCACTTAAGGCTGTGCCTCACCTCAGTGGAGCTGAAAAATATTTCTAATGTTATTTTCGTGCATAGCGATGCTCCTATCCATTGGAAAGTCACAAAATTGAAAAGTTTACATGAAACGTTCATTGGTGATTCGTCGTTATCGTGAAAATTTAAGTTCAAATATGTATATACAATTTGGAAGAGCACTATCATTAATCTGAAATACGTATGAGTGAGGCCAGACTTAGTCTAAATGTCGCCATATTACGCGCCTTCGTTTCATACGACGCGTAGGATATAAAAAAGAAAAAAGAAAAAGCGGCCTTCTCAAGATGAACTAAAACATTTGTTCGGAGTGCATTGCACCTTCAGAGGAAACTGTTTGCAATTTGATTTTCTGGCCACATCGGAACATGCTTCACACAGAAAGTCCGCATTGATTCATGAAATTAAGGAATTGTGCGACACTGTGGGGTTGGTACAAGTTTCCTACCTGCATAGATGGGTAGGAGAGGTGATAAATTCTGCTAACTAAAAGCGTTCAGGGACAGTGAGCTAAGACTGGGCTTTGATGTGGTCCTCAGCTATCCCCCTCCCCACTCCCCCCAACAACAACCTGTTTTGCAGCAGAATTGGTCTATGGTACAAAATGTATGCAAAACTATAACCATTTTATACCCAATTAAAGAAGTTAGAAACTTGTGAAAAAAAATATTAAAACAAATCTGATAATTCGTTCTATTTGGCACCGCCGAGCAACTCAACACCAGCCCAGGATCTCCCAAGGCATCAAATTTGTACTGGTATGTTGAACTGTTCCCAATTGAAAACCAGGCCTAGTCTGACAAAATGATCTGTCTGATCTTTGGGCTTATAATATTGTTCATGTTCCTTATAGTTGGTAACCAAGTCCCCATGCCTGGAGTTGGTGTGTGGTCTTGACTCCCTGGTTTGGTGTCCTGCTAATCTTAGTTTGTCCTTTTCCATATGCACTGTGAAAATATGCCTTGAAAATATGAACTTGGATCCTTTGACTTTGTGAGAGATCTCCAGCCCTGCAAGTGCCAAGGAAGTTTGGTAGGGAGAGTGGAAGGAGATGTTGGCAATCTCTAAATGTGACCAGCTATGACTAAATTTAATAATTGGTTGACACATGGGGAAATTTTGCTGTTTTTGTCTCAATTGCAATGCTCCATGATATTTTTTAGGGACTCTGGAACCCTGAACAAACCTAAATTTGTATCTTATTATACACTTGGATCCTTAGCGTATGAACAAATGCACTTCCAGGTCTAGCAAATGTATGGTTGTCTGGTCCAAAAAAAAATATTTGGTTATTCTTAAATTCCTAGTTCCGATGTGCGGTGCTTCTGTGGAATGGGCAAATGTAGGCATACCCATTTCAGGAAACGCTGATGATAATTCACGCAAGACATCTTATTATTGTGCTTTAACCCGCGCGCTCTTTCCGGTCAAATCCTCCGCCCCGTCTCGAGAGGGGGGCAATGGAAAAACACCCTTTAAAATCCAAACTAAGCATCGCACGCAGACAAAAGATGTGTCATTGGAAAGCGCTCGAAGATGTGTCATTGGAAAGGGTTCGGGTCCACCCTCCAAAATAATTCTCCCTCAAAAGTGACGTCACCAGGGGGCTAGATGTTCACGACTTTTCACGACTTACATTATGTTTTTGACTCTGGGGAGTTCATTTTGTGGATATATATTTTTTAATTATTTGGAATGAGAACAGGACAGCGAAATCGACCAGGGCTATAATTTTTTGCCCCCCCCCCCCTCCACACACACAAAAAAAACATGGTAGTGTTTTGGAAAGTTTGAATTTTTCCATTAAAGAGTGATTCATCGGATTGGGATTTTATGTTGTCAATTTTGAAAAACAAAACAAAACAATTTTCCATTTTTTGTGTGAAATTATCTTCTTTTTCATTAATGTTAGGCTAAACTAGGAAATGTGCATGTTCCATTTTATTTTACACATTATTTTTACACCATGTTACCTAGTTCAAAGCCACTTTCTTTGTGTTATTTTTCTGCTTGCCAGCTGAAAGGTAATCATTTGGAGGCGAAATTAGTGGTCACACTAGCTTCATCACTTTTATAAAGAGTATATTGGTAAAAATATAAAAGTCCAAAATATACGCTAAAGCACAATTGCATGGGTATTTTGTGTGAAAAGTATAGGTACCAAACAAGTTCTGAATTTTGGGAACAGAAAAATAGAGTGGTCCAAATCCGACGATATTTTTCGCGGGTGGGGGCGGAGGTGCAGTGGTGACTGCCTCATCCGATTTCGATGCCTCGGACCTCCCTTGGGTTTATGTACATCCCTTTCCAGTCCAGACAGCCCATTCCAGCTCTGAGGCATGTTCTCTTTCCTTCACAGACAGGGGTGTTCATTTGTATACTTTTGATGGCCCTATGCCCCCTCAATGTTGGTTTTTCCCCCAACCATTTAAACTTTTAGCATCAGACACTATGGAGTGTGCACCACACCCCCCAATCAATTTGAGCTTGCCATTGTCTTTATGCATTGGGCTCTGTATCAATAAGTTTCAGAGATCAACACCTGTGTTCACAGCCCTTGCCGGAAAACATGGTGGACTTGTTCATTTCCTTAGGTCGTTTTCTGTACTACCTGCTAGATGTTTTTATTTTTCCTTTGTTATATCTGCTCTCATATCTTCACAAAAGCAATACCAATGGTGAGAATCCATTAAAAACTTTCAAATAGCTGGTCATACCATCAAAACTGAATGGTAACAGTGCATGCTCCTTTGTGCCTAGTTTGCTAATGCTGCTATCTTGCTTATTTGTCTTCAAAGCTTCTCATTCTGTTGTGCTTAGTTGTGCTGTGCATGCAGGATAAATAAATAAGCACAAATAAATGTGTAGATCATACAGATAATGATCTACCCATTTATTTCTTGACGATCCCTAGGGTTTTGTAAAGTACTGTTATGTACCCATGCCACATAAGAAATCATTGGTCTTTCCAAAATGCATGATGGGCATGCATATCATATATACAGCTATACAAAAACATGTCATAATGATACACTAAAGTAATGTTCCTATCTGCTACACTAAAGTAATGTTCAGATTACCATGGGTTGCGATACAAATTATTATTCAGGCAACATTAAAAAATACTAACAAAATATATCTTGGCAATACATATTCATGCTCCCACCCCTGAGCAAAATGTGTGCAAAATATACTAAACAGTGGGCCTTGGGTGGAGTAATATATAATGAAGTATCATGTAGTCTTTAATAATATAACCCAATCAAACCTAGGCTAACTTAATTTAACCTACTCTGGTCTACTGATGGTGGATCACATAAAACCTGCTAGTGTAGTGATGTTAGGTCATGTAATATTAATACATAATCAAGATGATCTGCTACATTGATGATTAGTTAATAGTGAATAAATAGTAAAATAGGTATCTTGCTTTTATGTGATTCCCGAAATAAAAGACATGGAAAGAGGTTGCTAGATCAGCTTGAGCTAGTCAAGTCCATTATCTTTCTAATTTGTGCTCAGATATCAGTGCCATACTTTCTAATTATGGAAGCTTAGATGAGAATGATTTATAATCAAACAAGAATGATATTTTGTATTCAAACCCTCAACATCAGGAGTTTATTGTGTACATTTTGACAAATTTTGAGCACTGTCACAGTGCAGCTAATTATCGAACGTCATGGCAAATTTGTGCTTGAGGGCTTTAAAAATGGCAATTTTTCCAAACATTATGATATTTATGAACACAATTAAGATGTGACTATTGCAATCATTTCCTTTGCAAGTGCTCAGTTTTCAGTTGGTAAGCAAAAAAATAACACCACATGGTGGTTATTGGTTAAGCAGTACATAGCACACAAAATGAGGTAAACCGTAGCAATAACATAACCTAGCCAAACCTCACTCTTGTGAAACCCCACAATTTGAACAAATTATTTCTGTCCACTGTTTGAACTGAAAAGAACTGAATCCAGCCTAAACAAAATAGCCTGATCGGTATTATTGTGCTTTGTTTAGTGTATTCACAACACACATTTTATACACGTTTTACCTCCACAAAGCAAGCATGTTTGTTTGTTGGTTAGTTAGCAGTATAAGTGAGTTCTGTTTTGTAATTTGGACATGCTTTCCCTTTTGAGAAACGGAAGGAAGGTTTTTCTTCATGGTTAGGTAGTTAGTTAGCCATTGGTTTTACAACACTTGAGTACCAACAGAGTACAACCATTGAGTCATGTAGCATCACCAATCTCTCACTCGGATTGGAATTGTGTAAAGAGTAGTAATAGGTGAGACTCAAACCCACAATATTTCAGTTGAGATGGGTGACTACCCCTAGACTACTTGTCTCCAGTAGTTAGGTAGTTGGGTTCAGGTGGTCATGCTGGGCATGCTACGTGAAATTTACTCTTTTTTTTGTATTGGAAGGTTCAGCAAGGTTAGGCTGGATTGTCAGGTTACAAACAAATTTGGGCATATGCCAAGCTATATTACCAAATTAAATGCCATATTTGTTGGTGTTTTTGTCTGCCAATGGAAAAGTAAGAACTTACAGAGGAAATGAGTGGGTGCATAACGTCAACTACATTCATAACCATTGCATTGATAAAATCTCAGGAATTAAAAAGTTGCATTGCGTCACAAATGTACTGCTTAATCTACCCTTTTGTTTGCTCTATTGAGGTAAAATGTATGCAAAGCTTGCTTCTTGAATACCTTAAAGCACAATGCTACCCACCATTGAATATGCAAATGATAAGTGAAAGAGCTTCTTTCTTGAAAGGATAATATTATGGATGCTGAGCATCCAAAAACAGCTGTTTTATTAATCCTGATACTGCTCCATGGGTGGAATTTCAACAACAGTTGGTGCTTCAGTGCCACATATAGAAATGGCTGAACAACGCCTAGCTTTCACAAACTCAATATTGGTGCCTATAGAGATGCATGGAAAAGCACCACATAGAAACCACAATGCCACGGAAAAGTGCCACCCAAAAATGTTGTGACATCAAATTCGACTGCCTAGTGCCTTGCACATAATCATACATCACAGTGAGCCACCGAACTAATCTTTCAACAGCGCAAAATTACGCACCATTGCGCCAAGATAACTCCCTAATCTTGCGGCCGCTCGCGGTCGCTGGTACAGCGACTGCAGGAACCGCGGCGGCCGCAGGCAGTGTGACGTCATCCTGCTCACTGCTGATTGGCCGCGGACAAGCTCCACCCCTTTGACCGCGAGAGATCCGGCGGCCGTAGACAGCCGCAAGCCCCGTAAACGGGCCCCCGACATGAGAGACGACCGGTCTCGGACCGGGTGCCGCGCCCACGGTTGAGCAGACGGCACTGGAGCCACCCGTCTTGTTTTTGCAGCTGGCGCTGAGACCTGCACCATGATGTAGATAATTGTCTGGCCGGCCGATTATCGTGCAGATGTGTATAAATACTCACGTGCAGATGTGATGCATATTGACAATCGGTGAGCCAGTATGTCTTGAAGTAGAATCAGACATGCTAGAAGTGACAGCACGCCTCAAAACAAATTGTATGTGCGTTTTTCAGACGAATGCACTAGGTTTAGACGTAGCGTAAGATTACTGGCCTGGGCATCATGGAGTGCCTTTCAATTTATTCGACCGAGACCTCAGCCTCGTGTACCTACTTTCTTTATCCTGCACGTGGCGTGATCTGATGAATTATGTACTAACGCTTTCTTTTTGACCGCACAAATTAGTTTTAATTTCTTTTTCGTTGGGGGGGGGGGGGGTAAAGAATCGAGGGAAACTGTGGGCATATCCCCTTGATGGAAGGCAGCGCCGCTCCAAAGAAATGGCATTTTTCGAGACTAGTGTCCCCCCCCCCTCTCCAATGACCATTTCTGGATCCGCCATTGGTCATCATTAGCGTGTCAGATGCTCCTGCATACTTGCCAAGCGCATACTTGTGATGATCTCGTGAAATGGGCCTGGGGAGAAATGGCCAAGTCTATAGCTGTCCTGGTGCCTTTGGAGGTTCACGCCCCTAGCCTTCACTGGAGTGACGACTTTACACAAAACAACAACGAGCTGCATATGAACTGCTCCTTCGGTTCCAAAACATGACGGAGGTAAAAACGCTCTAAAGCCAAGGCGACAGCCGGCATTAGTGGATATTTCATTCCCCAAATCGACGACATCGCTCGTGAGATTTGCACAGCCATGCATGCACTGAGGAGCGCAGTTGTGGCAAGAAATACTTGACACGCCACCGCACCGTTTTTGGAGATACGCCGGCCTCCCTCCGCTCCCCGGCTGTGTATGCCCAGCTTTTCACATCTGATGAAAACAAGGCCGACATCAGCCCGACGAACCGTCCGCAAACGGCATCGTCGTTTCGACACTGGCTATTATTTTCGTGTTCGTGTTCCGAAAGTAGTTGGGAGTGGCACTCACGTGACTAACAGCACCACAGACCTCCCCCCCCCCCATAATGTTTTGCCACGTGTCCGCGCGCTACTCGTATTCCCTGTCTGACCGGACGGCGATCCGCCTGCTCTGTTGAAAAAGGAGGGTGACATGGCGGAGGAAGTGCTCGTGCAGCAGGTTTCCTCCGATGCCGAGACAGCCGGGGCTGGATTTTCCCCGCGTCTCCGCCGCTGAGGTGCGGTTGCTGGCCTGACTGATGAACGATTGCAGCCATAATCCGACCGCGTGCACGCCCGTGGTGGTGGCCTTCGCAGTCGCCAAGCGCTATCGATTAGCGCCTCTCGAACGCAATCCGATAATCGCTTGCAAAGTACTTTTGGGATCAAAATCTAGATCTCGTTTCGGGTTGGTGTGTCTGGCCAAGCCAACTCCCGTCCGTGTCACTGGCTGGCCAGAGAGTGAGAGTGCCGGCGACTCGCTATGTCTCGGCCCACTGGTACCGCCTGCTGTTAGCTGCGCTGTGTCACCTTGCGACATTTGGCCGCACAAAACATGGGTTGACAATGAAGCTGAACATTGTGAATCCCAAACTAATTATTGTTTAATGTTAACCCGTGCATGTCCCGTTTCTCCGGTCAGATCCTCACACACCGTCTCGGGGGGGGTTGATAGGATCTCCTCTAATATCCAAACTAAGCGTCGTACGAAAACGAAAGAGGTGCCATCGGAAAGCGCTCGACGAGTATGGTCCGACAACTCCCCCCCCCCACCCACACACATAACAAAAATATCCCACAAAAGTGACGTCACTAGGGAGCCTGTACTTTCAAGACTAACATCATAGTTTTTGCTCTGGGGGTTCATTTTGTGGATATTTGGAAAAGCAAATTTATTTGGAATCAGGAAAGGACAGCGAAATCGACCAGGACCATATCATTTTTTTGGCCATCCAAAAGAAATGGGGAAATTTCAAAATTTTGTTTTCAAGTTTTCTTTAATTTCACCTTTCTCATGGGTAGAGCGGACTGAATGACGTTGTTCGAAGTCCACTTGCTCTCATAAAAAAAAATGTTCACTTTAGCCAGAATCTTCGATTTGAACCATACTAGGCAAATATGCAAAACTAATAAGTAATCAAAAACGGAGAAAACTGAGAAAAAAAACCTCTCGTACGTTTGGTTCCATCCCTAAAGACAAGCAAACGCTGAAAGTTTCATTAAATATCTGTATCCGTTAAATCGTGGCGAATGATTGAACTTTTCTGGACGTGACCTCACTTGACCTCGACTAACTCGTTGATCGTAGATTATCTGACTTCAAAAGTTTGACACAACATGACAAATTGATTTGGGAAAAGGCATGCCAAATTTCGGCGCGCTGCCGCACGCCGTTCTTTCCCTCTACGCGAAAAACCTGAGGGATGAGATGCGATTGAAGACCCCCGGGACGGCGTGGCTAGTAGCGATGGACTCTAACGTTTCGCACGGTGATTCAAAAGATTAAGAAGTATGATGATGTTAAAAGTCAAACGGGATCCTAAACCTGGCTTATCTGATCGCCAGCACCCATGGTATGCTTTCTCATCGAGAGCCAGAAGCGCTCCATTTCATGATTGAACGACAACGAAGAACTAAATGTGTGTGAAGCCCATCGCAAACGGCAACACCTTCTTGCCAAGCCCGGCACGCGGCCGGCTAGGGCAGTGGCCGCCGGCTCCATCGCATCATCACAACATCGCTTCGCATCGCAGCACCGACGCCGACATCGTAACAAACGCAACATCAAGACGGGGAAGATGGAGCTCACCCGCCAGCGATTCGATGACAGCGACACATGAAGCCTACCGAGTGCGATTAGAAGTCATTATTTTTTACAAAGACTGGGCCGACTCATTCACAATGATGGCTCATTCGACGAAGTGGCCCGATGTGGGCCCGCCGCCATACGGAGATGACTCGTTGTTGCCTAACTCATGATT